>OX381711.1:26519339-26784876 GCA_947462335.1 Harmothoe impar
CCACACCTGCTCCCGGGGGTATGGTCTACCTGTGGGACCTGAGAACACAGTAGCCGCCTCCAGGTACTGGTATACAAGGTCTGGGGGACATGCACCTTAACTACCTGTTGAACCTGGGTCTGTATTTCTGGGATTTCTGTGATGTCATGTGTTTTTGTTTTGCAATACAATGAATAATTATTAGTGGCTCATCGTAAGGGGGGGGGGTGAAAAACTATGCAAATTTTCTTTTCTTGGGTCACCTGTTTTATATATAATACAGTAAAATTCCGTTATAACGAAGTGCTTTGGTCCAGGAAAGAAGTTCGTTATAAACGAATTTCGTAGTATCCAAATAGAGCATTTTAGAAACCTTACTACTGTCAGAAAACACTTCTATAACGCTTCTTCAACTCCCCTTTTGTATGACATTGTAGACATATGGTATATCTGTCATTACATTACTCATAATAATGAATATAAAACGAAATATAGATTACAGGGGAAAAAAAGTGAGATGCACAAAAGGATTTGGGGTATCCGGGGGAGGGGAGGCAGTATGGACAGGTGAGGTCTGTGGATGTGTGTGTGTCTGTGGGGGGGTGGGGGGGGGAGTGGAACATGGTGCAAAATAGGCCTGAGTTTCTAAGTCTATATATAGTGGAGGTGGTCAGCCGGTTCTCATCCCCCACCTACCCCTCCCCTCCAATGATGACCACACACCCCTCTGCCACGCCCATGGGGGTCAAACAACCCCTACTGCTACATGCTGTAGTATAGGCACACAGAGCACATAGCTAAACTATTCTGCAATATCTTGAATAATTATTCACCTATTGTAAAACTGGATATGTATTATGGTCAATACAGTACTTGCATTTATCAGGCATATTACTTTGTTTGCTGGATGCTTATATTGTAGGATGTAGGATGTGCAATCTGGAATAATACATGTAAATGTATAGGGAATGTACTGGGGTAGGCATATAAAAGTCTTGCCAGGATAGTTCCTTTTGGTTAGATTTTTAAATTTCTTCCATGGGTGGGACCCCCATGAACTTATCTTTAATGTACTCTGAGCTTTTCTATTGCAACTATTTAACATCATTGTTTTTTTTCTAATATTGTTGGATGCAAAGAGCAGCTCCAATGCTATTCCTATGGAGAATGAGCTACTGGGGCTCTGACACTGACCCCCAACCTGTCACCAAACTGCCCCTACATCCCTACAGGGGTAATTAAGACACCCTCCTCTTTGAAGATGATAAGAGAGGTGCCGACCCCTGGCCGCCGAGGTTTATGGCTTAACGACCTGCTCGCCACCAGACCTATATATGGAGTTAGCTGGTTAGGACTATTCAAACAAGTCCTACAATCCTACTGCCCGCTCAGGGCCTAACGCCCCCCCCCCCCCCCTCCCCTACCTGCTGACCATGCTTCAAGCAGAAGCCCTACACCTCTACAGCCCGCTCAGGGGCCGTGTGTACCCCCGCCTACCCCCCCCCCCTCCTTCCCTCTGTCCAACCTTCAAACAGAAGCCCTACACCTCTACAGCCCGCTCAGGGGCCGTGGGTACCCCCGCTTACCCCCCCCCCCTTCCCTCTGTCCAACCTTCAAACAGAAGCCCTACACCTCTACAGCCCGCTCAGGGGCCGTGGGTACCCCCGCCTACCCCCCCCCCCCTCCTTCCCTCTGTCCAGCCTTCAAACAGAAGCCCTACACCTCTACAGCCCGCTCAGGGGCCGTGGGTACCCCCGCTTACCCCCCCCCCCCTTCCCTCTGTCCAACCTTCAAACAGAAGCCCTACACCTCTACAGCCCGCTCAGGGGCCGTGGGTACCCCCGCCTACCCCCCCCTCCTTCCCTCTGTCCAGCCTTCAAACAGAAGCCCTACACCTCTACAGCCCGCTCAGGGGCCGTGGGTACCCCCGCTTACCCCCCCCCCCCCTTCCCTCTGTCCAACCTTCAAACAGAAGCCCTACACCTCTACAGCCCGCTCAGGGGCCGGGGAGCCCCCCTTTACCCACATCTCCCCTCCCCTATATGTTTTTGTTTGTTTTTTCAGGTAGTTTAAATCCTATCGACTAATGCAGATCTGTAAGTATAGGCCAAAAAGTTCGTTATAAACGGATTTAAACCTGGAAAGGTTCGTAAAAACAGGATTATTTTACTATAGGAATGTATGGGAAAGGATTTTGGCACAGCAATATGTTCGTTATATCCGAAAATTCGTTATAACCGAATTCGTTGTAGCGGAATTTTACTGTACATGTGCAGCTATATTTCAACTGAATATGTTTCTGGCCCTCCCCACACCCTCTTCCTTAGATATTACAGGCTAGGTAGTAATCCAATATGGAAATGTTAGCTGTAACCCTGTAACATGAATCCCAATAGCCCAGCGGTCATTGTGCGTCCATCACCCTGAGCCCTGCCCTGCCCGTGTCACGTAGGGTGTGTGTGTGTGTGTGGGGGGGGGGGTGACCTGGGTGGGGGAGGGAGCTGCTCAGCTCTAGCTGACCTACTTGTGCCGCCACGTGCGCCTCCTACCTACAGCACGTGTCTCCCATCATGGCCGCCCACTCTCTCTAACTTTAATAGACTAGCACATAGAGTATATACTGGAGAATATGAGGTTTTTTTTTTAATCAATTTTTATTTTTCTCTCTGGTTTACAAATTCTAGACGGGTAAACTCGACAAGGCGACAATACCCTGTTTTAACCCTAATTAACAAGGGACAAGGGAATGCTGAGGGGTGGTGACAAGGGACAAACCATCTTCTTTAAATCGACAAGGGACGAGACCCATTTCTTAGGATCGACAAGGGACATTGGCCTTTCTTAGGATCGACAAGGGACACAGCTACCCCCCGTCTGGGGCCCTAATATGGGAAAACCGCCAAAGAGAAGGTTAATTGATAAAACTGTAGGGGGGTTATTAGGTTATGTAACTTTCTCAACAGGGGAGCATCTCTAAATGTCATGTGGTCAGCTTTATTACCTCCAGGGTCCAATATCTGCCATAAATGAACACCTGAAACTCCAGGGTGTGTCCATACCTCTTCCGAAGTGGTATATGAATATAACCTTAACAGTATTTTGAAGGGCTTGTTAAACTAGTATTGTAAGATGGTATCTAATCATAATGCGTTAACACCAATCAAGGGCATAACTACCTCTCAGTTGGGAGATTCTCCGGTCTAGACTATATTAGGGCTCTGGACGGGGGAAGTCGGGCAGTTGTTGCTTTTGAGAAATGGCAATTTCCTTGTCAATTTTAATAAATAATTTGTGTCCCTTGTCGCCAGCCCTCTTGTCACTTGTCAATTTTGAAATGCCAATGTCCCTTGTCTATTTTAAGAGTTATCCCTTGTCCCTTGACGCAATGCCATTAAACAGGCTCTTGTCGATTTTACCCGTCTGGGGCCCTAGTATCAGGGGTATAGTATGATGCTATATTCACTGGCGGACGAACCCACACTTCTTCCACTTTTGTTTTACCGGGGTTAATCGCCATATGCATTGCAGATTTGCAACCTCTCTAAATTGACTCTTATTGATAATAAGATAGATTACTCTAAATTCTTGCGTATAGCAGGCATCTAACGTATATTACCTCCACTTTGCGAGAAACTTATACATGTACTTGTCCTAACCTGCACCATTGCTATTTTAGTACTTTACTAGTTCCAACATCCCTCGTATTATTCACACCCCGAATTCACACCCAGACTTTGAGACCGTAAACCTGCACTGGAGGTTTATTTCACGTATAACCCGCGGTTAACATGCAAGAATTTACGATAGTTCCTGAATTATCGGTAACCCCACGGCGCCCAGAGACGATAGAAGTGATGCCCCTAGCTGGGGGGCTGCTCACTCACTAGACATGGACTATACCACACCCCAGCAGCCAGCAGTAGCACGGCTAGAGCGGCGCCGTGCTTCCCTCTAGTGGAATACTCTCATACTACTCCACTTTTTATAATCCATCTGTGTATGGTCTACACAGCACAACAAGCAACCAGGTCCTTATTAGTACTTATCTGTATGTGTACTCAGACCTCGATTATACCATGTGTACAGAGGTACTCTGTGGATGCTATACACCACCGGGTGTATATATATATAGACTTTAGCTGCTTGTTAAGGCTATATCAGAGCCTGTATAAGCTGGTGTGTGGCAGACTTGGTGAGGGGGGTTTATGAGGACTGAGGAGTGGCTGGGGTGGCTGGAGGTGGGTGACACGGTGTGCTGAGAGGGGCGGGCAGCACTGGTGGTGGTGACATCTCCTTATCGTGCTGCTGTATACGGGACACCAAGGGTGAATACCACCTCTCCTCAACGGACGCTGAGCAAGCAGCTCTCACTGTAGGACACCTCCTAAACTAACACTAAACCTACATGACTATTATTGGTACTTGTATTAGGGTGAATACCACCTCTCCCCAACTCAGCCGTACAAGCAGCTCTCACTATAGGACACCTCCTAAACTAACACTAAACCTACATGACTCTTATCGGTACTTGTATTAGGGTGAATACCACCTCTCCCCAACTCAGCCGTACAAGCAGCTCTCACTGTAGGACACCTCCTAAACTAACACTAAACCTACATGACTCTTATCGGTACTTGTATTAGGGTGAATACCACCTCTCTTAAACTCAGCCGTACAAGAAGCTCTCACTGTAGGACACCTCCTAAACTAACACTAAACCTACATGACTCTTATCGGTACTTGTATTAGGGTGAATACCACCTCTCCTAAACTCAGCCGTACAAGCAGCTCTCACTATAGGACACCTCCTAAACTAACACTAAACCTACATGACTCTTATCGGTACTTGTATTAGGGTGAATACCACCTCTCCTAAACTCAGCCGTACAAGCAGCTCTCACTGTAGGACACCTCCTTAACTAACACTAAACCTACATGACTCTTATCGGTACTTGTATTACCGTAAAACCTCGCGTATAAGCCGCGGCTTGTACGCGAGTCAGACTCAGCTTTCTTTTGATACCAAACATGCCTATATAGGGTGCGGCTTATATACGAGAGTTTTTATAAGTATACTACAGTATCAAATTACCGATTTTCAGACCCCCTCTGCGGCTTATATAATTTGTCAAAGTTAGGGGTGCGGCTTATACGCGAGTTAGGCTTATACGCGAGGTTTTACGGTAGGGTGAATACCACCTCTCCCCAACTCAGCCGTACAAGCAGCTCTCACTGTAGGACACCTCCTAAACTAACACTAAACCTACATGACTCTTATCGGTACTTGTATAAGGGTGAATACCACCTCTCCCCAACTCAGCCGTACAAGCAGCTCTCACTGTAGGACACCTCCTAAACTAACACTAAACCCACATGACTCTTATCGGTACTTGTATTAGGGTGAATACCACCTCTCCCCAACTCAGCCGTACAAGCAGCTCTCACTATAGGACACCTCCTAAACTAACACTAAACCTACATGACTCTTATCGGTACTTGTATTAGGGTGAATACCACCTCTCCTAAACTCAGCCGTACAAGCAGCTCTCACTGTAGGACACCTCCTAAACTAACACTAAACCTACATGACTCTTATCGGTACTTGTATTAGGGTGAATACCACCTCTCCTAAACTCAGCCGTACAAGCAGCTCTCACTGTAGGACACCTCCTAAACTAACGTATAGTACAGTGCTACCAGAGTGTTCAAGTTCAAGTTCAAGTTCATTAATTGTTTATTAGACTAGGATAGAAATCTCAGCTTTTACAGTGATCTTCCGACTTCTCGCCTAGTGAGTTACAATATTCTAAACGTTTAGGTGCATACAATACGAGTTTGTTTTTTTAAGTATAGTGCAGCACCTAAGTGGACTGTACACTTTAAAAGTGGAGTAGAAGTTGAGATTGGTGTGTCCTTTAACCACAAACTGAGGATAACTCCATAGAGATTATCAACACCTTGACACGCTTGTAAATATTAGTTACAAAGCTGAAACTCGATAACGCATAGCCACCTGACCTTCCCTATTTTATCATTAAAATGACCATCATCCATGAGAATATTTACCATACCATTTGTCATATAGCGCCAGGTTGGCTTCAATTCGACTTGGAAAATGTCTAAAACCCAAAGGCAAATGCATAATTCTTGGGGATTTTGTTATATTTCTTGTTTCCCTCCCTCTTCAATGTCTCTCCCTGACTTGCATCAAAAATTCACAAAATTCCCTGACTTTTCATGACCCATGGAACCCTGTTTTACCCTACCCTTAACTTTTTGTGACATTCTCTTCAAAAGAAAAGTGAAACCGGTAATTTATGGATGTACCTTTGAAATTGGTTAAAATTTACATATAATATTCGGCCTACCTTCTGCTGGGTGCTATACACAAAAGGTGGGGGTGAAGTATGTCTGAGCACTTCAATCTCCGTTGGGGTAGGTGGGAGGCACAAAAAAGTTGAGGAGTTTTGTTTCACATTTATTCTGTAACCATTCCCCCTGTTACATATCATATAGCCAATGGCTACTCACAGTTTGAGTTTATAACTGCAGCTCTTTGTGCGGGTAGGGAGTGGTCCTGCCACTGTCAGTGTGTCGGGGGGGGGGGGGGTCACCAAAACAAAGGAGCCCAGTCAGCAGCTACCTAACACGTCCTACACCACCACTTAGGTCCTACTGCACCTGTCACAGGCTGCTGTACACAGCTCTACCTGTACGTCTCATATAGGTCACCTCACTTACACACACTCACCTAACGCCAAACCAACAAACTCACTGATGAAATAACTTATACTGAGCACCATTTCTCTCAATGTTTTTTTCCATTTTATTTTACTTTTGTTAATCATCAATACATCCCGCTTATACTTTTTTCTTTAGCAAACTCGTTCTGTGACCGTTGTTAGATTGTGTACATTTATAGATTGGTTATTGTGCTATTAAACGTACATACTAGTACCATACTATACTCTATACATATACTTCCTGTAAAAGTCATGAGCCAAATCCAAACGTCATGAGTTATCGCGTCAAGAAGTTAAGAACTAAATGACAATTCTTTTGCCTGCTCTACCAGTAGCATATGTAGGCCTACTATCCAGGAAAACCCTGCAGTATTTTCAATAGGAAAAGTGTCTCCACTAAAGTTCTATCAAAATAGTTATTTAGTACTTCAACCAAACACCTACCTAACTAAAAGGTAGGCCCTACAACCAACTGCCACGTAGCCTAAAGGTGAATAATACTAAGATTATAAATAGCCTGCTGCACAATTTAGGATGTACCGGTATAAGGATCTGCTACTCTGTGAGATACCATACACTTCAAATCGCACTGTGCATACACCCAGGCCAGTATACATGTGAGATGACTCAGTGAGCGTCGGCCATTGTGGGTATGGGTTCAGTGAGTGAGTAGTATATAGAAAGTGGGATTTGCATCAGGCATTTATGAAGGCACGTGTATCCCAGTCCTAGTCACATGAGGACACTAAGAACGTTGATACGGTACAATGGGTGTCAGAAGTTGATAATAGTTGGTACTATCACTTTAAGAAAACAATCCTCGTTCTCTAAAGTCAAGTTAAGACTCCCCCAGCAGTACCGGTATACCCTACAACTATAGCATACAAAATAAGTGGAGCTATTGGTGAAATCTCCTCCTTGGTATTGCTGTTCAAACTGTAGACTCGTATATACCGGTAGACCTATATAGATCTGGTTATTTAAATAGGATGCAGGTCTCCCAGTGCTAGGCCTACTTGACTTCAGACCACTGCATAACCATAACTAATTGTACACTAGTATAAGTGGACGTAAAATTACGGTAAAACATTGTATAAATGCAAAGATCAAGTTACAATTGAGGTACCAATGTGATGCAGCCAGTTATACCAAGAAGCTAACATAATTTAGCGTCCCCGTTTAAGTACGGCCAAAATAGTTGTACTCTCGAGAAAAATCAATAAAGACTACACAGGAGTGCAGGTCAGTGGTGGGGAGGGGAGATGGCGAGAAAGCTCAACATACTTGTCTTTCACTCAGCGATGTGATTTCAGATTGTAGTTCATGTAGCTGTTTTTGTAGACCAGTATTCTGCAAAGAAAGAGTCAAAGTAGTTTGCAGGGGGTTGGCTTTATTGTCTGGGAGGGTGGAATGTGAGCAACTGTTGAAATCGAGCAAGGAAATCACAGCGGTTTGATGGGAGGGGGCTGCATCACTGGTGGCGGCGGCAGCGGCAGCAGCAGCGGCCGCCACCAGTGATGCTGAGCCCAACTCGGCACATACCTGAGGGTCACCCTTCATCTTGGCCACCAGGATCTAAACAAGACAAAAAGAAATATGTTAGCCCAAGCCGCCATAACTATAGTAGAACTGTGTATTGCGACTTGCAGGGGTTTATTTGGGGGTTATTAGGTGGGGGTTGGAGTTGGTTAGGAAGTAAAGTGGGAGCATCCCCCCGCCCCGGTCCACAACAACAACAGTCACTCACACAGGACGGAATATTATGCTCCGGTTGACTCCTATCCCACGCAATGCTCAGTTTGAAACAGCCTATTTAATACCATTAAAGTCCCATAAAACGCATATGGAGAAGCACTATTGAACCCAATGTACTTTTGTGGCCCACAGAATACCGGTAACACACATACCAACGAAACATGACCACTAGAAGCAAGTGCATAAACATGGTGATGGTGATGGTGAATCATTGATTGAAAAGGGTGCAAGTAACTTTAGAATACAACCTGATGGCTTTGTATCGCAACTTTCAGCTGCGCTTGGATATGGTCTAAATCCACTCTAGACATCCTTTGACATCCAGGACACTTCACTAAATATGTAAATCCCTAGTGTGTTCAGTATAAAGTGGAATCCAAGAATACTTCGGCAATATTATCCAACTTGTTTCGGTCTTCCGCACGCTGAGGGTACAAAAACAAGCTTCGGGCCGATCACACAACTCCGCCGACAGAAACTTATGCAAAGGTCATTTATCGACCATCTATCGCCAGAATATGACTGTAAAACAAATTGATGTACGTGTAAATAAGTTATGGTGCTAGGGAAAGTCACCAAACATTTGTTTTGGGTCATAAATTCATTTATTACACCGAACTATGTTTCGTTGGTCTCAGTGCGCAAACGGTGATGCGGTCAGGAACATCGAGCCAAAGTCCCGGATGTAAGGAAAGATTTCTTACGTCTTTTGAAGAAGGAGTTAAACAGTAAAGTCTGCAAGTTTTAACCCCCCAAATTTCCAAAGTAAAATCTAGACCAATTTATGTATTTCTCTGTAAATTGTTGTTTCTGTTGGCACAGAACATTTTAGAAGAGAGAACATCGGAATGTTCTTCCACCTGTCAGCGGAGTGATACACTCGGTGCGCGAAGAAATGAGGTCAGAAAATGGCAGCCTCCTGTTAGAAAGTAAACTTGCTGTCAAAGACACACCGGTCCTCAATTTGGCGAGAATTTAGCTCCCATTGTCGGTGTACCTCTTCATAACTCAGTTGCAATACACAGTCGAGTCTCGTCATCGCATAGGTAAGTAAAGACACCCTCTAAATTCCATATAAACACTAGAAGTGTACCTACGATACATTGACCCGGGAAAACAAACTTGTCTCACTCCACATGTGGTTTCTTTGATTTGAACTGAGGACAGCATGATTTTGAGACTGGTAAATCTGACGATACCGATCTATGCATGTGTTTATTAAGCATAACAGCCACATCTACGTGATGGATTTATTGTCAAGCACCAGCGTTACCAAGAGAATACGTTCTACTGTCAAGCTGTCAGCTGTTGATGTCAGTGCAGTTGTTATTTTGAATGAAGATGTCACTGAATGAAAATCACAACGTGACAACATCCACTGAAATTGAATGACAATGTCAATAGTGGTTCCCCAGCTAACCGTACAAACGACTAAGACGGTAACCCTTGTCCACCCTTCGTAACTACGAGTAAACATAGAACTACCCTTTGTCACAGAGCTATTCCCCAGCTAGCATTCTGTACCAACGTTGGTTCAACCACAGCTGACGTTGGCATGACGTTGAACATGAATGTTATCACAACTTTTATACTGATAGCCCTAAATATACCAATGTTGTCCGAATGGCAATGTCAGATAATATATACCAATGACTGAATGAGTATCAGTATGACAATGTCAATGTCTACCAAACCATTTTATCATTATGGTCGAAATCTAGCATTGAATCATTGTGGTCAACATTGATGATAAAAACAATGTGAATGTGTGAATTCAGCTAGGCCTAACATAGTTTGCTCATAGATCTATATAACATAGGCAACGTTCATCATATAAGAGCCATTTCTCTATTTCCCAGGTAGAAAAATATCATGATAAATATCATGATTTATCATATTGAACCATGATGTATCATGATCTATCATAATAAATCATGATTAGTCATGTTTTCTCCTACCGTGATTAATCATGATAAATCATACTTTATTATGATATTACCTCTCGAGAGGGGGAATAATGATAAATCATGTTTTCTCCTACCATGAATAATATGATTAATCATACTATATCATGCTCTTACCTCATGAGCAGCAAAATCATGATGAATCATGTTTTCTTCTATCATGATAAATCATACTTTTTTATGATATTACCTCATGAGCAGCAAAATCATGATGAATCATGTTTTCTTCTATCATGATAAATCAATATAAATCATACTTTATCATGATCTAACCTCCTGAGAGGGGAACATGATTTATCCTGATTTCACCTAGCCATATTCAATAATAATTCAGCATGATTTATCATGATTTCATCCATTGAGAGAGAAAACATGATTTATGAAAATTTAATTTGACCATGATCAATCATAATGTATTATGATTTATTATGATCTCTCCCATAGGTAGGAAAAACATAATTTATCATGATTTTATTGACCATGAATAATCATGATATACCATGATTTATCATGATTTTACCCATTGAGGGGAAAATATGATTTAACATGATTTTATTTGACCATGATCAATCATAATATATCATGATTTAGTATGCTTTCTCTCATAGATAGGAAAAACATGATTTATCATGATCTTACTTGATCATGATGAATCATGGTGTATCATGATTTATCATGATCTCACCCAATGAGAGGGAAACATGACTTATTATGATTTTATCTTCCATAATTTATCATAATATATCATGATTTATCATGATTTTACCCATTGAGAGGGTGGACATGATTTATCATGATTTTATTTGACCATGCTTAATCATAATGTATCATGATTTATAATGATCTCTCTCATAGATGGGAAAAACATGATTTGTCATCATCTTACCTGATCATGATTAATCCCAGTGTATCATGATTTATCATGATCTCACCCAATGAGAGGGAGGCATGATTTATCATGATTTTATCTTTGCTATTATTAATCATAATATATCATGATTGATCATGACTTTTAGCGCTGAGAGAGAAAACTTGATTTATCATGATTTTATCTGACTATAATTAATCATAGTATTTTATCATTATTTGTTACGATCTGTCCCACTGAAGGGGCCAGAAAACAGGAATATATATTACCATGATTAGTCATGATGTTTCTTAGTGTGTCATAATTTATCATCATAGGCAACTGTGGGTAGGGATGTCATTGTTTTTACAGGTCATCAGGTATTGATTATTTTGGTTTCGATATGTGATATATCAGTTATTAGGTATAACACAAAAAGAGGGTGGATTTATCTATTTGTCTATTATTCATTTGTCTTGTGGCTCAAAATGACTGCATTAACAAAGTAAATTAAAATAAATATGCTGGGTAGGAGAAAAGATCGAGGCCCCTGACTGTTTTTTAAGAAGTGTTTTATATTTCTTGTATCAGACCCCAGAATGTTCATTTTAAAAACATTCACTTTGTTATATTGGTTAAAAGACCATAGCTCAGCCTCTAAAAGGAATATTTGGAATATGTTGTTCCAGGTAGGTACACTCAGTGAAACTAAACAGGGACATTAGGGAACCCGTTAGTATACATTATTGTAATGCTTCTAGGGGGTTCAACCTGTGATAGAATTTCAAATATTCTAGTTGTCAACCTCCAGGTTTGGGTACTTACACGTATATCTGGTATGTATTATCTGAAATGTTATAATTAACACTTAAATAGCTCCAAACTGGGGAACCCTATGTGAACAGAAAACATACCCTTGCATGGACTGAAATTCCCTTTAATGTGCAAAAGTAAGAAATCCTTAAGGTAGCATGTGATGGTGGGCGACTTTGGGAGGGGTAGGACTTCTGTACCCGGCCTACCCCGTCCCTACAAAGCTGTGGGAGGTGGTGGGTGACTGTGGGAGGTGTAGGACTTCTGTACCCGGCCTACCCCGTCCCTACAAAGCTGTGGGAGGTGGTGGGTGACTGTGGGAGGTGTCGGACTTCTGTACCCGGCCTACCCCATCCCTAGGAAGCTGTGGGAGGTGGTGGGTTACTGTGGGAGGTGTAGGGGTTCTCTACCCGGCCTACCTCGCCCCTAGGAAGCTGTGAGAGGTGGTGTGCGACTTTGGGGGGGGGGGGTGTAGGGCGTCTGTACCCGGCCTACCCCGTCCCTAGAAAGCTGTGGCCGGTGGTGGGTGATTGTGAGGTGTAGGGCTACCATAGCTCAGCCTCTAAAAGGAATATTTGGAATATGTTGTTCCAGGTAGGTACACTCAGTGAAACTAAACAGGGACATTAGGGAACCCGTTAGTATACATTATTGTAATGCTTCTAGGGGGTTCAACCTGTGATAGAATTTCAAATATTCTAGTTGTCAACCTCCAGGTTTGGGTACTTACACGTATATCTGGTATGTATTATCTGAAATGTTATAATTAACACTTAAATAGCTCCAAACTGGGGAACCCTATGTGAACAGAAAACATACCCTTGCATGGACTGAAATTCCCTTTAATGTGCAAAAGTAAGAAATCCTTAAGGTAGCATGTGATGGTGGGCGACTTTGGGAGGGGTAGGACTTCTGTACCCGGCCTACCCCGTCCCTACAAAGCTGTGGGAGGTGGTGGGTGACTGTGGGAGGTGTAGGACTTCTGTACCCGGCCTACCCCGTCCCTACAAAGCTGTGGGAGGTGGTGGGTGACTGTGGGAGGTGTCGGACTTCTGTACCCGGCCTACCCCATCCCTAGGAAGCTGTGGGAGGTGGTGGGTTACTGTGGGAGGTGTAGGGGTTCTCTACCCGGCCTACCTCGCCCCTAGGAAGCTGTGAGAGGTGGTGTGCGACTTTGGGGGGGGGGGGGGGGTGTAGGGCGTCTGTACCCGGCCTACCCCGTCCCTAGAAAGCTGTGGCCGGTGGTGGGTGATTGTGGGAGGTGTAGGGCTTCTCTACCCGGCCTACCCCGCCCCTAGAAAGCTGTGGGAGGTGGTGTGCGACTTTGGGGGGTTTAGGGCGTCTGTACCCGGCCTACCCCGTCCCTATAAAGCTGTGGGAGGTGGTGGGTGATTGTGGGAGGTGTAGGGCTTCTCTACCCGGCCTACCCCGCCCCTAGAAAGCTGTGGGAGGTGGTGTGCGACTTTGGGGGGTGTAGGGAGTCTGTACCCGGCCTACCCCGTCCCTAGAAAGCTGTGGGAGGTGGTGGGTGATTGTGGGAGGTGTAGGGCTTCTCTACCCGGCCTACCCCGCCTCTAGAAAGCTGTGAGAGGTGGTGTGCGACTTTGGGGGGTGTAGGGCGTCTGTACCCGACCCACCCCACCATAGGAAGCTGTGGGAGGTGGTGGGCGACTTTGGGAGGTGTAGGGCTTCTCTACCCGGCCTACCCCGCCCCTAGGAAGCTGCGAGAGGTGGTGTGCGACTTTGGGGGGTTTAGGGCGTCTGTACCCGGCATACCCCGTCCCTAAAAGCTGTGGCCGGTGGTGGGTGACCTTGAGAGGTGCTTCTCTACCTGCCCTATCCTGTGCCTAGGCTTGTCATTGACTAATATTTCATAATGGTTTTAAAAGAAATTTGGTGGGTATACTCTACTAAACTATAGTGGGCGAAAAACCTATAGCAAATCTACTATAGTATGCTACTGTATGTTGTAATATACCACAATAAAGACTGTAATTTACTAGAATCAATTTACTATACTATAGTTTGTATACAGTAAACAATGTGTATAGTAAACTAACTATACTGTAATAAACCACAGTAAACACTGTAGTTTATTTTAGTAAACTGTAGTAAACTATAGTGCCGGCTACAAGTCACCCAGTGCATCCTACCCGGCCCTACAAGCCCCAGGGCTGGCTACAAGTACACTCCATGGTGGCCAAAGCAATACTGAACCCTCAGCCAATCAGATGCAAGTCTCGTTCTGGCCACATGACCACCACTGCATCCCTTATATAATTGGGGTGCAGTGTGGACTCCTCAGTCCACTGCTGTCTGACCATGGGCACACACCTCCTGCCTGCACCTGCCTACCTGTTGCCTACCTCCTGCCTGCACCTACCTACTAAAGATCTACCAAGCATTAAGTTTGATAACTATCTTCAAATGATGTAATCCTTACTCCCTAAATAGAATATATTATGATGGATATCATGCTAAATTAATCATAGTTTTTTCCCAGAAATCATGATTTCTAACATGGTATATCATGATATTTATCACAATTAAATCATAATATCATGACAAAGCATGATAAATTATGATAAATATCATGTTAAATAAATCATATTTTTTTCACAGAAATCATGATTTTTAAAACATGATATATTATAATATTTATCATGATTGAATTATGATACATATATCATGATAAAACATAATAAATCATGAAGAAAATCATGTTAAATAAATCATAGTTTTTTCACGGAAATCATGATTTTAAAAACATGATATTTCATGATTTCATCGTAATTAAATTATGATACATATATCATGCTAAAGTATGATAAAACATGATTTTAAAACATGCCTCATCATGATATTTATCATGATTAAATCATAATAAACCATGATTATATCATATTATATATCATGATAAAGCATTAATCATCATAATAAAGTATAATGAATTATGATATATTGTGCTGAATTTCTTGTTAAGAATAATCAATATTGTGGTTAATCATAATCATAATCATGATATATCATGTTAATTTTCATGATGTATCATGTTTTAAAAATCATGATTTCCGCGAAATAACTATGATTATTCTAGCATGATAAATCATGATATTTATCATGATTTTTTTCTACCTGGGTTGTATTTCACGATAATCTGCAGCATGCCCAGGAAGGGATACAGAATCATATCCTATCCTTTAGACTTTACCAGTAGAGAGGCCTATATATCTACTTGATAACTTGTCATTGCCTACAAATTACAATAGGAATTTCGCCAGGAATTACATTTACATGAAAGGTTGTATATGCATAAATATATGGAATATACGGCAGGCTACTTAGTTTCAAAAGCTATACAAAACACGTGACATGGGCCCCAATTATTAACCAATCGCGAGGAAAGATAATGGATCTGATTCTGATGGGAAAAATATCTTCATGCAACCTTCTGGTGGAAGTTGGAGATACAGCGCTGAGCCAACTTTGGAATGACATGAATTATCTTCTGTTGTACCATCGTTAGTAGAACAATGGGAGTAGGTATTGCCAACACTTGTACAACATAACTTTACCAACATTTCAATACATTTACACATGGCATGAATTATCTGACTTTGTACCATGTTGACAAACCATTGGGAGTATTGCCAACGTGTGTACCAACATTGGCAGACCAACAGGCAACACCGGCAATGTTACTCTCAGGTCAAAATAAAGTCTCCTCGCACTGGTTGTATCCACTAGAATTATAATTCGGTGGCACCGTATTAAAGCAAACCGTTGCAACAAAGAATGATCGTTCTCTAATAGACTACCAGGTATCTCAAGATCCCGTCCAGAGACTCTAATCACCCGATTCCATAATTATAGTACCGCATACCCCAGGGTTCCCAACACTCAGTTAAAAGTCAATTATTTCTTATCAAAACTTTAAAAAATGTTAAGATTACTTTGGAAAGCTGAAATCTTTTCATGCCATCATGTTGTAGTTTCATGTGGCCGGTGTAAAAGACAAATGGCTTGTGTAAGATGATTTCATGACACAGGCCACATTCTGTATAAACAGTTTTCGGTTGTAATGATTTCAAGATGAACTAAATCTGGCTTCAGTAAAGATTTTTAACAGAAGCCATATTGAATCAACAGCTACATTGTGGCTCTATGATCAAATAGCTTCTGTATTAATCAGCTTTAAATACAACAGAATGAATTTAAGAGAAGTTACATAATGGCTTCAGTTATCTTGAATTCAACCACATATTTGAGGAAACCTTTTGAACATCTCTGTTCATCATGCTCTTGGATTGGTATAGTTCCCATTTTGTCCATTCGCCGAATAAAGAGTTAAGGTCTTCCTGATTTTATATTTCAGTTCATCATAAATACTCCAAAATGGCGAAACGTGGCGCCCTGAGTGAAATGAACCATGATAATTGGGACCAAGAAGAAGAGGGTGAAGAGGTAATTACACTGATACATGTATCATATATTCCTGAGTTAAGTTGATAATGGATAAATAATTACTTTAAAAAAAAAGGGCAGCAATAAAGTTGAAAAGTCATTAACCGTAATAAATCTGTTTGTGAGACACTGAAGATACTGTCTACTACCCCACGATGCAACTTTGGAAAACAGGGCAAAGTAATCACTGTTTTCTGTATTGTTTCCCAACAGGCTGGAGTATTCAGACAGGCGTCTCAAAATGTTCTCAAACAGCGGGCGATTAAAAAGGCCAAGCGCAGAGGAGCTGCAGGAGGGGTAAGGGCCATTGTTCTTTTTGAGAGAAATAATCAAACTCCACCAGTATATAACTATACATTTTTTATTAATTGGAGTCATGTTTTGCACATATTGGGACTCTTGCCAAAATAAATGGCGGATTATAGGAGGAAAAGAGTCATACAATCACCTGAGATAGACATGAAGAAAACATAGGTTTGAGTGTACCAACTTGTATTACAGCTTTAAAGACTAAGTAATGGATACACATTCCATCATGGCTTCTTTTGTGCTTAAATATACCACTTGCGACTGTAAGCACAGAAGGTTCATTTGGCCCCATATGAAAATGAAATTTTGATTAATAGTTCATTAATTTTATCAGGATGATGCGGCAGGGGATGGAACAGGCGGCAGCACCACAGCATTCAAAGGTTTCACTGGCTTCGTCTCGTCAAATACCAAACCTGCATTTAGCTTCAACAAAGACAGTGCCAAGCCCCTGGGTGGGTTTGCTAACGGTGGCAGTGCACCCACCTTCAGTCTGGGTGGTGGTGCCACCTTTGGCAGCCTAAAACCTACCGTAGAAACCAAGTCGGAGACTGAGACGGCGACAGGGTCGACGCTTAACGGGAGCAGCTCAGCCAGCCGGTCTAAATACCTACAACAGCTGCGGGCGCTCAACGAGAGCGTGTCCAAGTGGATCTCAGAACACGTGAGCAAGAACCCGCATTGTGTGTTGACGCCCATTTTCAAGGACTATGAGAAACACCTGTTCGAGGTGGAGAAACTCAACCCGGACAATAAGAGCGGGTCAGGACAGGGCTCCACTGCCGTCAAAGTATCAGATTCAGCTGCCACCGGGGAAAAGGAGGAGGAAAAGTCATCTCCAGTAAAATCTACCACAGGTAAGAGTACTTTTATATAACAATATCATTTGTTTGCTGAAGTTCAAGAACTTGATAGAAGGCATAGAGTTATATGATACTGAGTTCTATGGCTTTTATTATGAGGGGGGGGAGTAGTCTAGTCTGTAAACTGATACGTGTGCTACCGGTAGTACATGTATTCAGCAATAAGGCGTTTGAATCATAAAACAAGGAACTCTTGGATTATGTCTTTGCAAGGGCCATCTTAAGTACTTAAAAAAAGTCCTGTAAAAACTCAGAATCCCCATGGAAATCGTTACATAAGTTACATGGATTATTTCAGAATCGCCAAAGTCTACCTTCAGTTTCTCCTCTGGGGGCAGCAGCACGTTTACGTCTTCAGAAGCCGCCAAACCGTCCATATTTGGTTCCTCCACCACCTCCACCACACCTTCCCTATTTGGGGCTCCCTCGGCGACACCTGCGTTTGGGTCGGGCTTCAGTTTCAAGCCATCTACAGGAACGACCGGTGACCTGAAACCCTTCTCCTTCTCCACAGGCGGTGCCACCGCTGCACCCCAGTCTAAACCTGAAGAAGGTAGGTACCGGGTAGCACCTGCAGGTCTGGGTTTGGAGATTTACCAAATTGTGTAAAAAGAATAAATAGTTTTAAAACTACACTTGTAATCCGCTATTAAAATAATATTCAGTACTTTGCATAGGTAGGGAAGACCAATGCCAAGGCTTTAAAAAGAACATAATTCATTTGTAAAATAAAATGTGTTTTTCTCATTTTTTGCCATTTATTATGTATTAAAACTCGTCATTGGAACATAAAAAGAGAAATTAATAGTTAAGTTTGAAAATGAACAAAGTATGCAGGCAGCCCTCCCATAATAGAATTTTGTAGTTTTGAGGGCTTTTCTGATCAGCGACTAACTCAAGCATATCAACCTTTCAGAAGAGGAATACGAACCCCCGAAAGCCGAAGTAAAAGAAATCACAGAAGACGATGCCTTCTACTCAAAGAAGTAAGTCAGCATTTGTTAGTGCTTTACCTGTGCTAACCTAGTGTAGGTTGGCAGAACAGAACTCTGAGGACATCTGGTGGCCAAACATGAAACTGTAGATTCCCTATATAATGGTGAACCTGTTGAATTCCAAAGAACAAGCTCCCTCTTTGGGTATGGCACTTCATGAAGACAGCCTACTTTGAGAAAAGTTTTCTTTTATCAAAAATACTTTAATCTATAAGAAGACCACACTCCGTCCTCAATGAGAAATGAACGGAGGAAATTAAATCCTCCAAAAAAGATAAGCCGTCTGAAAGAGGGATTCTACTGCTTTAAGCACTTGTGAGATCTATTGGTCCAAAAATTGGGATCTTACTCAGTGATTCAGGCAGTGTATAAGTGCCGTTTTCTGTTGGGAAAATTATAATATGCTTCCATGACCCCTCAACCGACTAACCTCGATCATTAAAAACAATCAGTGGTTTCATTATCCCAACTTTCCAAGCTTTCTATAAGAGAGATTTTCCCAAGATCGAACAGATTTATATTATGTTTAATATTGCCAGTTTAGTTGTGCTAACTGTGAGTGTTTGTTGCAGGTGTAAGCTGTACTTCCAGAAGAGCGGTGCGTGGACGGAGCGGGGGGTGGGACACATCCACCTCAAACCGTGCGGCGACAAGACACAACTCATCATCAGAGCAGACACCAACTTAGGTAGGTGCAGGAGGAACGTAGAGACAGAATAGGTGCAGTAAGGTGGGAGATGTAGCACCTGGGGGGACTGGTGTATTGAGACTTCCCATATCACTGTGAGCCAGCATGACACCTCCTCCACTCTAGTGTGGCAACGCAATTCAGTTATGTTATGTACCGTAAAAGCTCGCGTATAAGCCTAACTCGCCTACAAGCTGCACTGGCGATGGTGATTTTAGTACTGTACCATAGTAGTAAAAACCCTTGTATAAGCCGCACCCCAACTCTGGGCTGATTACGTTTTCTACGCGAGGTATTACAATAGGAAGCAGAGAGTAGTCAATAGTGTTACATCTAGCACACGTGCATGGGAGAACTGAGTTCGATTCCCAGTAAAGCCAATGACTTTTCCACGACTTCTACACTTGTTACTAGAAATTTCTGAGATAATCACCCGGCTTGGTACAGATGTTTCCGGACTGCTATATCGCACTTATATCACGGCTGTATGCAATATATCCACTTCACGCACCCTTTGATCCGAACTTGTGCCTTAAATATATATAAATAAACACATCAGATTCAACTACTAGTATTGTCCAAATGGCGCTCAGAGAAGTTCACCCATGAGTAGTACCCCCATTAGATACAGTGTGGCACCACTGAGTGAGGGCCCTGTCCGGGGCTCAGCCTCCACCATCCTCTCAGTACAGTAACGCCATCTGCAGGTAGTGGTGCCAAGTACATGCCATCCACAGCCCAGCATGGGTCTGCCATGCAGGATACAATCGTGTTGGACTAATTCAACGGCTTTTATATGTGAAACACTAAATTCAAAGAAATTTGTAAAAAAAAATATTTAAAAAAAAAAGCGTTACAAACATGTAGCGGGTGTATTAAAATGATGTTGATGAAACACATGGACAAACATTTACCATCAATGACATTCTGTCATCCTTTGTTAAAATGTCAAGAAGACAAACAAACCACGATCAGTTCTACAGTGGGACTGTAGTACTTAAGCAATAATTTATAGAAAGGTGATAAATATTCGCTCCTTCATTATTTTACCCAAATTTTAACTTATAAGAATTTAATAACTTTTCTGGGAGAATAATCATACTGTGCTACTCATACCTTAATCAATTGTATTTCCCGCACGGTGCTATTTAATATAACTGACACTCTCCCTATCCTTGACCCAGGTAACATCCTGCTGAACATCATGCTGTCCTCCAGCATCCCGCTCGCGCGGCAAGGCAAGAACAACGTTTCCATGATGTGTATGGCCAACCCGCCCATCGACCCCAAGGAGAAGGACCCCAAGCCAACAAGTTTCCTCATCCGCGTCAAGACGGGTGAGGAGGCCGACGATCTCCTCGAGCAACTAAAGAAAAGCCAGAAATAAACTCATCGCAATCTCCAGATAAATCAGATATTGACTCAAAATGGTCTCCTCTTACCCCAGGAGGCCGTTATCTCTACAGCAATGTTAGCAAGGTCTTGTATTGAGCGGGAAATCAGGACTTGTGTGTGGGCAGCACTGGTTTGTGATAGGTGGACAACTGTTAGGTCAAATACACCTCTGTGAGTATTTGGGTGAGACACTTACAGGCTTGTGATGATGAATGGCACAGTGGAAAATAGGATAATCTACACCACTATAGATTCCAAGGGATGCAGAAAAAAACATAATTATGCTTACCGAAGAGTTTGATATGGAGCAACAGGTGCTTTTGCGAAAGCCTTTAGATAAGTGAATAATTTCAAGAAGGCCTACAGATTAATGTGAATGAAAATGGTTCAGACAAGCTGTCAGGATTTATCGTTACTAAGGAAGTTCATAAGACGTTAAACGTGATATACAGAAGCCGGTTGTAAACGTTAAACAACATTCCACTTGTTACCGCTCTGCCCGATTCTGCAATCATCCTCAAGAAGACTGTTGAAGGGACAGTTTTTGTTGACATCAAATATCATAGGTTCAGGATAGACAAGGTTCATGTATAAGGTGTCACATTATGTTGGAGACAGCGATTCTGTAGCAGCGCGTGAGACAAGTTTGTTACACTGATCTCGGGCCCCGCGGTATCATAGGCATTCTCCGCATAGTTACCCTGCATTGAGAATGTATCGAATATTATAAGGATCTTACAGAGGTAATACACCTGCGACAGAGAACTGAATAATACTGCAGAAACACAAAACACTGTACAGGAAAAATGATTACGACAGATCTCCATAGGCCTATTGTTTGTGGTGGTGTACAGACAAGAAGATTGATGAGCTGCTTGATATATCATGAAGTAGCACCTGTCAATAGCAGCTCTTAATGTCTTCCCGTAAAAGGGCATTTCTCGCTATCCCATATATTATTACTGTACTAAATATTAAATATCAGCCCATGAGATATTCAACTATTCCAACGTATAAACTGGACAAGTCGTTTATGTCAGTCCCACATGGCAAGTTTTAAGTAACTATTGGTTAAATTCATAGTCCATGAAGTTGACATTTGAAAAGCTAGCTGCCAATGTTTATCACAGAAGAATGCAGTAACGTTAATAATAGCAACATTCTATGTTGGTGCTTGGTTCAGCGGTCTTGAATTTAGCCTGTTTCCTCAGTAGTAAGACAGATTCTACAAATGTTGCCTAGGCCTCTGGCCGCCTATAGATTTCTATACAGGTTTATATTAAAGTGTTAAAGTATCTCTTGCAAATACCGGTCTGTTATTAACACATTGCTGTATGAAATTCCTCAAATTTAGAATTCAAGCTTTCAATTTCACACGTGTAAGAATTTTCATAATGGTTTTGCTCTCTACCTGTCTGTCACCGAGGAATGTTTACAATAAAACAAATTCATTAAACCTGTCTCGTTGTAATGATCATATCTCAACCTTAACTACTAAATGATTCAATGTCAACACCACACCCCCCTAATACCAGTATCCCACGCCCTGCCATTTCTAGGTTTTCCATGAAATCGTGGAAACCACTAGACTATTTTCTATTGGCTAATGCCTTTCCGTGTATCGTGGAAAAGGACAGGAAGTCGGAATTTAGGCAGGGTACCATAAAAATACCGTTGAAAAAGAACTACCAAAAGGACATTTCATGTTTTGTAAAAGCTAGTATCAAAAGGGGTAGCAACGTTTGAGGGGGGGGGGCTGCTTATTCATGCATGTGAACGAAGGTTTCAGGTTTCCATGATTTTTGGGACAAGTCACTTACATCCCTGAACTTTGTTTGATATGCTAAATTATGAATGAGAACCTTCCAACTTTCCATAACTGCATGCAGTTGTAAATATGGATCGTGTAATCCTAAATTGGGAAATTAGCTGACATAGTAGCTTTAAGATTTAGCGACTTATTAACGTAGTATAAAGTCATAGAATTCGTTGCCTGGTTGGTAAAAAGCATCAACAATATTAATATAATATATTATCTTTATTCCCAATAAAAGAATATACCAGATGTATCACATCGATTAATGCATTTACTAAATCAGATTTTTTTCATCTCGGAACTCAATCTTTTAACCAAGAGTTGTACACAAAAGTAAAAACATCATTGCACAAAATAGAGCGAGCTGTATTGTATCAAAGGACATAGTGTGCAGATAAAACGTTTGATCTGTACTCATATTGCTAAACCGATACTGATTAGCCAGTATCATGATCTACAAGGTACACTTTACACATTACATGTCCTGCATAATGAGAAGAATACCAATTATGGTATGATATAAATATGGCACAAACATTTTTTTTGCTCTGAATTATGTGATTTAAATATTGTAATGGTAGAATATAACCAGGGTATGTAGTATACCCCCCCCCCCCCACACACACACAGTCCATAATATAAATCCTTGCAGCACCCTTGCCAATAGCATATTGTACATGTCTAACATGACCAGGACGGTGTCTTTCATAGTTACCAATGCTTATAAAATATTGAAGTTAGATGTACAATAGTTACAACAATGTCATATGCGTACAGCAATGCATTATTCTATAAACTGTGGTTATGAATGTAGATTAGGTTGTGCTCTAGTTAACTTCTGAGCTGAGCATGGCGGAAATCACTTTGATACAATATCTATTAAGAGTGGCTTTATCAAAATGCTTTGTACATGTATCCAACAAATCTATGTAAATGTTTTTTTCTCGTAGGCCTATGTATTGTTTTATATCAGTATTCATCAATACCCTCAGTAAACATCTGTTGACCTATCATAGTCTGTAGCGCATTGCTTGCCTTTGACCCCCTCTAGACAATTTCAACTTTATGGGCTAATGGTCCTTTCCAGGAGAAGCCGACATAGAAAGAAACTTGTTGGCGACTGTACCTCTCTTTCCATTGGTTATGGACCTCGATCTCTATTACTTTCTTATCAAAAGTGGGCATCTCAATTAAATTTCTGTTAGTTCTGTTGCCTCTCAAAAGGAGAAGCCTTCTGTCAATGTAGGGGTGCATCCAGTCAATTCGGCGAGCATTTGGTGAGGTTTCTGCCTGCAACTCATTGACATGCACATATCGATCAAGCCCATCTCCATGGCCTAAGTAAAACAGCGTAGTTACTGGGGAATATCCAGATGTGTGTCTAGAGGACAATCTTTTCCTGTGACAAAATTCATCCCCAGGACTTCCTTCAAGACACTGATGCCTTCTCTGAAGAGTATGAGACATCTCGACAAGTTTCTTCAATTTCTCGTCATATTTATGAGCCCATTTCTCATCGTATTCATTCTCTGAATTTTCATGAGGCCATTCAAACATGAAATCTAATAGAGAGTAGTACTTCCAATTAAATGTCTCTTGCTGTTTTATCAATTTTTCCATTTCCAACTTTGTGTTCAGGAATTCAGTTAAAGCCGATCTCTTTGGTTTTGGTGAACACCGAAATGGTGAGCAGAGTGCCATTTTGATTATTACAGAGATAAACCTATCGTTGACCTTTAGGGTGTCCTCGACCTGCAATGCAATGTTTTCCTCCAATCTTTGTTGAATATGAAACAAATCCTTTTTGTTGTCAGGATCCAATAGTGCCCTTTTCTTGACTTTGTGAAAATTGAATATATTTCGGAAAATGCTCCCACCAATGTGCTTTTGGATGAACATTGTATTGTGGTTCCACTTGGCAAGATCATTTGACACCTGACTAGTATCTAAGAATACAAAGTAGTCTCTGAAATATCTGTAATGGTCATGAGCATTAACCTCATCCACTATTTTCAGGATTGCATCAATCTCTTCCACCTTTCTAAAGCAGATTTGATATCGTTCACGAAAGGACTTCAGTTTATCGTCCTGTTCTTTAGACCATGGTGTTTCATTTAGCCTCCAGTGAGGGAGGCACATGTATTTCTGTATGTTACGAATCTTATAATTAAAGACCTTTGTATTCGACAGTATTGACATGAGAAACATCATTGTCTGTATTTCACCATCATACCCAGCTGTGTTTAATACATTACTTGATTGTTCCGTTTCTTGTGATTCCCTGAACCACCAGATAGCATCCAATCCCAATTCTATAGCTTTTAGGCAGTCACTGACATCTTCCAGTTTAGGATGATATTTTGAACCTTTTACTGTGGGGAATGAGACCTTGAGTCTACGAAGTTGTATTCTCCCCCCTGTATCCAGAAAGAATGAGTTCCTCTTAGGTCTATATGACAATGCCCTTTTTATCCAAGTTTCTGCCCCTAGAAAGTACTCCTCAGCGCAGTCACCCATAGAAGACCCATGGATGTATGATAGCCTTGCCACCTGTTGGGCCAACACTGGACTCTCCATCTTGTCAAACCCAAGTATCATTACGGCTAATGCTTTGTCCAAATTATGTTTCAACACGTTTGTTTCTTTTTGTAATATTTTGCTGATCAGCTTGGAGAATATTTCTGGTTTTCCGTATTCAGTCTGTTTTTTCTTGTCTACAAGAGCTAGGTATATGGATTCATACAAACGCCACACATACTCTTTATTTTTTGGGACATCTTTTCTTGATGGAAATGCCCTACTCTTCATCAAGTCCAATGCAATATCAGCTATTGACTTGCCTTTGCCATCTGCCCACGACAGGATCGCATCTGCAAATTCACTAAAAGTTATCATCACACCTGTTGTATGGTCTGCTTCTTCCGTAAACCGCAGAAACATTTTACCATTTAGGCTCAGATTGTTCGTCCAAGATACTGGGAATTTCTCTTCACTATATTCTGAAGAAACCATTATAGAATCAAATGAGGCAATCGGTAAATATTTCTCATCAGGTACACTAAAGCGAATCAATGCCAGATACATTAGCATTGTGCATTCAGTATCATTTAGATCACGTAATGCTGAGTTGACACGCATTTGTGCATACTTCTGTCTTTCCTGACTAGATCGCTGTATCATCATTATGAATGATGGTAAAGTCTTGTCTGCAAATTTTCTGAAATCCTGGCCATGTTTACTTTTCATGTCATTGTATTTGTCCTCGAATAGGAGCTGCTCCTCGTCACTGAGCCGGTAATCCATAAAAGCAACATTTAAGTCACCTTTTCTGGCCTCCTCCTTAGGATGGCTGTTTGCTTCGACCTTCAAGAGGATAATTGCAACACCTTTCGCATCTGCCTTACTCATGTCCAGCTTCTCAGTCAGGCTTCTTTTCAGATTATCAAAGTCAGCCTTATGTTGATCGTCAACGAGAGCTACTACAGGAAGATTTTCAGGATTTTCGTGTGTCCACAACTTGTGAATTGTATTACAAGTCTCCGATTTAATGTCATTTACTATACAACAACGACATTGGTATGGAGGTTTGCAGTGGAACAGTGTCCACAAAAAATATCTTGCAGCTGTAGTTCCCCCACTCCCATGTGAGTACAGCAATCGAATTGTCTCAATCCGTGGTGATGTGTCTGGGTTCACCGATAGTACATGCCTTAAAGATTTGTTCAGTTTATCAATGACGTCACGCCTTACCACATGCTTATCACCCCTTTCTGTAAACCAAAGGCTTTCCATAGAAACCTCTTGTCCTGAATAGAAGTGATTCTGCCTCTCCTGTTTTTCTTTATTGTATCCCTCTTGATTCCTTTTGGATAGATCTTTAAGATGGTCACATTCCGTAGAGTCCATGATGTCAACAGTTTTGTTTTTGAGTAATCCACGTTTTACTGCAAATAATGTGCTATCTGTCAAGGGAATTTTGATCATGCCCTTGGGACAATCTATGGTCAGGTTTCCTATTTCAGCAAGAAACTCTCTCCATGAGAGGCCAATAACTCCACGGCATGAATATTTGTAGATATCTATATACTTCAGATCGTTCACTACATAATCACACCATTCATATTCCGTCTGCTCATCCTCAATATAAAAGCTAACTGCATTCTCCCCAAAATGGCGAAGAAACATGCCGTAAGTTAAAGCCTCAATTTTTGAGAATCCTTTCCTGATAAGAAACATTACTGCTGTCCTGTTGGGAGGAAACTCGTTTCTGGCTTTCTTTATCAAGTCTTCAAGGCCACTTGCCCTCTTCGACAGCTGCCATTTGTCCCATGAGAGAGCTGAATCTGTGCTTCCTACCCCATTACCGAAAACCCATGCCTTAGATATATCGGCCTCCTGGAATCTGTCAGTATTGTACTCTTCTGAATCATGAATGTCCAAATCAGATTCTTCTGTAAGTGTTTGACATATTCCTGGTGTGTCTTTATCGTCTTGGTTAAAATCTATGACAAAGGACCATGGAATGTTGCTGAGCACAGATGCAGCTTCCAAAACTTCAGGAGGGCATGGGGTTTGTGTGTCTGATATGACCAATATTCTTTTGAAATCTTTATCTAGTTTTCCGCCAACTTCACCTATAGTGTTATGAAGTTGGTCAATCATGTTCCGTGGTCGCTTTCTTTGCAACTCTTCCTCTTTCCTTTTTGCATCAAGTCTTTCCAGATCTTTCATGCAAGCTTCATGTGATTTGGCAGAAGTCTGAGCCCCATTTCGTGTAAAGTATTGACATACTTTATTGCTTTTCTTTTCCGATAAATCATACAAGGCAACAGAAAACAATTTACCATGAGTGTACTGGTATGATGGTTCAATATCTACCTCAATAACAAATTTTTGGGTTACACATGCAGAGGAGGGTTCAACTTCTATAAATACAGGTCGACCAAAGCACTTACGAGCAAACTCTCTGTTATCAAAGTCAAAGCAATTGTTTATGGCCTCTATTAGTTTATCTTTGTAGAAAGTACTGTCTACCTCTGACAGACCAACAATACTTTGTGGATGATGGTCATATGCTGCTGCCATTTCAGCTTTCTCATCTGCAATACCAAAGTGAATTGTACCATTTTTTCGACTATTCAGGCAGCCACAACCAAATTTCATCACTTCATTACAGAATTTTTGTATGGAGGAATCTACTTTCTGTGCCTGAGTAAAGAGTTTAAATTCATGGCATGGGTTGAGGAGGTTCCCGTCATCTCCAGATTCACAGCAGTCTAATATGCCATCATCTCTATATGTCGACGGTGTATTTGAATTGGCTTTGAACATCCGTGGTCGATACTTTTTATAATACCGCAAAGACACTGTTGGCTCAATAGAGTGTACTGGTCCCATCAAATCACCCCATCCAACCAAGATCTTGCCCTGTGTCATGGATATTCTAGCATGGTATGGCTTTTCAGGTCTGGTTCCCAAACCCTCAAAACCCAATGTGGTTTTGTCATCTTCTGAAGTACAAAAATACCCCTTGACCTCCAAATCTGCGACTGCATCATCCACTAGTAAAACAGCCAATTCACCGAGTGACTTTTTATTTCTATCTAGAGGCAGCGCTTTTATGTTCATCTCCCCCTTCTTATGGGCCACACCATACCTGAGATCCATAACTTCCCCATTCACAGAAACCATGTTATCACTTTCAGAAATAATCCACCCTTGTTTCTGGCTATCAGGCAAGAGATTGGCCCACTGTGCTGTGTGCTCTCGAACAGCTTCATGCCATATCATATTTTTTACATCCTCAGTCAATGATGTTTTTTGTGGATCATACAATATGAAAAAATTCAGTTTGTGTTCAAGCTCATTTGCCTTTGGACCCTTTTTACCAAATAAATAGCGGATGCACAGTTTCTTAGTCTCTGCAGTAAATTGCATACCTGTTTCCTCAGTAAATAACACACCTGGAAAGCTTGTATTTAGAAAGTCCAAACAAATCATTGGTTGGCTTAAATTGGCAACGTCCTCAACCTCTGAAACCTGTGCTCTTGGAAAACTGCCCTTTGAAGAAGCTAAGTTGTGATCTTGTGGGTCTTGACCTGTATTCGGTGTTGCTGCTAGGCGAACTAAATCGGTCAGCTTCTCAAAAGGTATGTTGTATTGCTGTGCCATTGCCTTCATCTGTTCATCCATTTCTGCTGCATTCCTTTTACGCTCATCTTCAAGAAACAACATCAAATTATTCCCAAATGTATTGAGTTCATCATAATTATAATTATCGTTGAAGTAAATGGTACATTTCGTAGAATGTGTTATGGACGTTTAAAACTAATTTTCAAACACATTGTATTACTAAGCCAACAGAGCCTTGTAAGTACCTTCGGATCCTGTTTTGCCTGAATCACTGGGTGGTGCTGGAATGAACATTTAAATGGTTTATAGTGAAGTCACTAAAGTGTAAAAGAAGAAAAGAAAAATGGATATGGCATTTAAAACAAGTTTGAGTGCAATATCAACACAAAGAAAGCAAGTTCTAGGCCACTGAAATAAGTAGGAGCTTGTTCTAAAATCTAGATGTAAAAAGAAAATTAAAAAGAAAACATCAGGAAAAAATGGGTCAAACCAATGCATGTCATACGGGATTCGCTGCAATCTCCCAGCCGATTCATCCATCCGTTTCTGATGGCACTACTCCCTTCTCTGCCATGAAAACTTCCCTACGCCATGCTTTTTAAATATGTATTTATATGACTATGATTCGATTCAAATATCTAAAGGGATGTACGAACAAATATTGTTTTAAATTCAAGAAATATTGGCCATATTTCTGAGGTCACAATTTGAGATAATTGTAAGAACTATGTTCCATGTAAGGATATAGCACCGTGTTATGCGGATAGGAGAGCAGATAAGTAATACTGTTTTCACTTCTTTTTCCACAGAAGAGTTCTGAGAGTCCGGGCCTATTTGACAGAGTCTTATTTGAGACTGTGCTGGGAGAGTGGATTCGCTGGGGTATTGACGGATGAACTCACCAAGCGGTCCCACTCTCAACTAGGCTAGTACTAGTAGTAGGGTGGCCGGACCATTCTTATATATTGATACAACATATACGTTATACATATAGACTTATATTATAGTCTTAATATTCACATTTTATGCTAGGTCCATAGAGTGAATAGGGAAGAAGATCTTGTTGGTTGAAACGCCCTCAGCTTGGAATACCTTCTCCCAAAGGACAGGTTCAAGAGATCACCCAGTTATAGAGCTCAAAACAGACTCGAGATCTAAAGGTTTGTCAAAATTGCAAAATCACATTATCTCTATCTGTTCCCGAGCCAAAATGGGAAGACATCATAAAAGGGTATTTTAACATAGGATCAGATCCAGACTGGACGATCGTCCAGACCCTCCGGCCACCCTAAACTAGGTCACAGGGGCCCTGCCCCAGCCAGTGCCAAGAAGGCCACGATACAAGGTGCCAGAACTTTGACTCGTTTTTTAGAGTCGGATGAATACAAAGGGACACACTGGATATATAACCAGTTTGATATACTCACCACCACCCCGCAGACATCCCACAAATAGGAGAAGGTGGAGATCCGTGCCACTCTGACCAAACGTGCTGACTTTTTGGTCGTCCTTTACCTACGTAATTACAAGAATATTCTGTACATTCAGTCAGATACATAAATTTAAGGTCACCAAGTTTGAGAACTGATAATTGGGATAGGAAGTCACCTTATAATTACAGCCCTACAGATTGATATAGAGCATAGTAAATAAAAAAAGAGAAATCTATATTTGAATATTACTATATTGTTTGTACTCTTGATAACTCACAGATCGTCCAGCATGTCTGAGTCGTAGTTCTCCAATTGGTCTTTCTAGTTCTGTTGCAATTTTCTGTTTGAGGTATTTCATTGTGGAGCCATCTTCTATTGTGTAGCATAATGTATGGCCTGGTATATGGTCGATCAGCACGTTTCTCGTTTTTGAGTCCTGTCTGAAAAAGAGACATTTCGTATCTGCAGTGTATGCCTGTTCGGAAATTATATTATGAGCATCCAAGGGGACCAAGGACTATTAGGCAATATCATCAGCATATAGTTGGAGCTTAGATATTACATTACACATGGTCATGCTTTTAATAGAGAGTAGGTTAGTTATTAACTAGAGGCCTATTCTTGTCGAGTCTTAGGTAGCGGGATGAAAGTGTACTTCTGAAATACTCATAGTTGTAATAGTGCGGCATATCAAAATATAATGTTAGTTAGAGCGTGTACTCAGTTAACTGAACATTTTATGGTAGCCAGCGCGTGATGAGAATAAGTATGTGTATGTGTGGTTATGAACTGAATAGCTAACACTAACGTTGTTCCTTTGTCAGTGGACCCATATAGTACATAAATATACATAAAGGCAGTTTAGTTGATAATCTAAATTACCAGCTGTGTTTCAAAAACTTGAAGATATTAGCATCCCTGCGGTATCAGACATTTGTTTGTTATCATGGATTGGTTCTTCCTGCATAATATGTAAAAATAAGGCCGTGACTATTGACAGTTTGAACTGTCAATAACAGAACAAAATAACCTTATTGACAGTTCAAACTGTCAATACCAGGATATAATTCCCTTATTGACAGTTTGAACTGTCAATAAGGGAAAACGACTCACTTATTGACACTTCCAAAAAGGAAGTGTCAATAAGAGAATGATATCCCATTATTGACAGTGTGAACTGTCAATAAGGGAAGTATATCCTGGTATTGACAGTTTGAACTGTCAATAAGGGAATTTTATTCTGTTATTGACAGTTCAAACTGTCAATAAGCAGATTGATTTAGACTATTGACAGTTTGAACTGTCAATAGCCGGCCCACCTTGGTTTAGCTATTGACAGTTCAAACTGTCAATAGTGGAAATCCTCTTATTGACAGTTCACACTGTCAATAGTGGGATATTTTTCTCTTATTGACAGTTTTTTTTTTTGTTTCAATGAGCTCTAAACGAACTCGTTTATTTAACATACCGTAAAACCTCGTGTATAAGCCGCGGCTAGTACGTGAATCAGATCGGTAGTGCGGCTTATAGGATCGGCCCAGGATCGGGGTGCGGCTTATACGCGAGTTTTTGCCACCATGGTACAGTATTAAAATCGGCACATTCAGATCGCTAGTGCGGCTTATAGGATCGGCCTCAACTGGGGGTGCGGCTTATACGCGAGTTAGGCTTATACGCGAGGTTTTACGGTAATTCACGTTCGAAGCGCGGTATACATTATGTTAACTGATGAGACAAAAAATCAATGACATTATGAGAGTGTATCAGGCATGTACTAGTTCGCATTTTACAATTTTCGTTTTCGACACACGACTTATAATAGTCCATTTGGATGAAGGTAGGAGTTCAATGTGATGGTATAGAAAGTATAGTATAGTATAGAACAGATCGGTATGGAGGCAAGATACAAAAAAAGTAATACAAATTTCTCACTGCAACCCTCACGAGTTTCGGTAAGGCTTATTCACAATTCGCAGTTCAAACTGTCAATAGTGGTAAATTATAGCGTTACTGACAGTTCTTCAATGAACTGTCAATAGTGGCAATTTTCTCTCTTATTGACAGTTCCTTATCCATCACAACCCTGAGAGTGATTTTGGTGGAAAAGTCGATTTTGGTGGAAAAGTCGATTATGGTGGAAAAGTCGATTATGGTGGAAAAGTCGATTATGGTGGAAAAGTCGATTTGGGTGGAACAGTCGATTTGGGTGGAAAAGTCGATTTGGGTGGAAAAGTCGATTTTGGTGGTAAACCGATTTTTGGGGCAGAACCAATTTTTGGGGCAAAACCAATTTTTGGGGCAAAACCGATTTTGGCTCCAAAACCGATTTTGGCTCCAAAACCGATTTTGGCTCCAAAACCGATTTTGGCTCCAAAACCGATTTTGACCAATTTTGGGGACAAAACCGATTTTGGATACAAGACCGATTTTGGGTCTAAATCCGTTTTTTGGGTCCCAAACCGATTTTGGGTCCCAAACCGATTTTGGGGGCAAATCCGATTTTGGTGAATAAAACACATTTTTTTACTCCAATGTCAATGGGAAGTGTCAATAAGACAAAAATATTCCACTATTGACAGTTCGCATGAGGAACTGTCAATAACAGGAATAATTTCCACTGTTGACAGTGTGAACTGTCAATAAGAGAAATATTTTTCACTATTGACAGTTCGAACTGTCAATAGCGTTTTTGTAAAAATAATGCAGATTGACTTATGCCTGATATGTGGAAATCTACTCGCAATCAATCACCCGCTGTTGATTGTCCTCCCTCATGGAACGTCTATATTTATGTATACCAGACTTTACGTTGACCTATTGACCAATAATGTTCTTTGCACTTTTGTATGTATTTGTGTATTATTTTTTGAATTTACAACATTGGCGAATATGAAAAACGTATGTGATATGACCATTTTGTGCCAATAAAAACATTGAAAACTGAACTGAGGTCTATCAAGTGGGTCGGGTCCAAGATGGAACCATGAGGGACTCCAAATTTAGCAGATTCAGTTATAACATATAAATGATAAAAGAGGAATCACAGAATCAAAACCTTTTTGATGTCAGTTAAAGTTGATAAAGAGGATATGCCATCAACCTTATTTGTTGAAATGTCTTCAAAAGATCTGATAGATTATCCATTATACCAATGCCAGGTCTAAAAGCGAAAAACATATTTAGAATTTGATAAGAGACGTTTTTTCCCAAGAATATCTAAGAGGTAAGATCTTTCAATAGCGTTTTAGATTGCCTCTCATTCTTTTCTCTGTGTACATGAGGGATTCTACACTATGCCCTAAGTCATTTGTGAAGTACCAAAACATTACACATTCAACTTTCAGAAGTATTGAAACATGACCATCCTCCCCTAATCTACTCGTCAATAATCACCGGACATCTACTGGCCCTTCACTCCCCACGTAATAAATGTTGAAATCGACATGGGACTTTTTATAGTTTGTAACAATGGCAGGAGGAATATAAATATAGTGACATGTGAATTGGGATTTTAATGAAGTAGCAGGGGCCATGAGCCCCGACAAATTAGCAATACATGGTACATGTAAATCGACAGATATTCAAGAGGGCTGTGGATCCCAATACTGCATAACTCGATCGTAATGTATAATGGTCGCACAACAGTGTACTAACTTTGAATGGAAGACCGATCCCCCTTGGTCTTCAACGAAGTCCAGGCATTTTTGGATGGATGCAAGCTCCTCGCCAGACGATGAGGCAAAGTGCAGGTACCTTGGCCTTCCAGATGAGACATAGGGCTTCTGACGAGACTTCTGCTGAGGGTAAGTATATACTTAGATGAAGCATAAAGGCCTACCGTGTGTATTAAATGTTATTGAAAGTAATTATTATGGGATATATTCCATTAACTTATCATGGATCCTGCCTTTCTTGGCCCAAACAGGAAAGAGGCTAGTAGATGGATTGTGTACAGTGATATTTCATTCATTTATATAGATTAAGCCAACCCCAGAGATGAGCCGACTACCTACATACTCAATTTTAAGATATTTTTTACATTTTAGAAATGTTATAATAGGGCCCCAGACGGGGGGGGGGTTGCTGTGTCACTTGTCGATTTTAAGAAATGTCAATGTCCCTTGTCGATTTTAAGAAAAGGGTTTTGTTACTTGTCACTGACACTGTAAAATTGTCACTAGGTTTCATGTCACTTGTCGATTTTAAGGAATGCCTATGTCATTTGTCGATTCTAAGAAATAGGTCTTGTCCCTTGTCACTAGGCTTATGTCGATTTGTCGATTTTACCCGTCTGGGGCCCTTATAATTATATGTCATATGTATATATATATATATATATATATATATATATATATATATATATATATATAAATATAGATAGATAGATAGATAGATAGATAGATAGATAGATAGATAGATGGATAGATATAGATAGATAGATAGATAGATAGATAGATAGATAGATAGATAGATAGATAGACATATGTTATAAAATTTGAAAAACTTCTTTACCTTTCTCGTGTACGTTGATCTGGTGTAACCCGCACTACCCCAATCATTATTGTAAGTCTGGTTTGTTGTTGATGCATTGTATGACCTCTTAATCCTTTTTTGTCTAGAAATTACCGATAGAGGTCTGGAGTTAAAATATGGATATTCTTTTATGTTCTCTCGTCCTTCCACGTAATCGTTGCAGAATTTGTAGATGTCCATGGCCCACGGGTATATCTAAAATATGGGAGATGTGTATTTTATTACATCGCTGCAGGTCAAGTAAATAGTGCAAAGTGGTATTATGTATTTTAAACTAATTCTTATACATGACTGTTTTTTTAAATAAATTATGCAAATATTAGGGTATACAAGTGGAGGCTTGTAACAAGCATGAGAAATATTTACACGTAATCTATCTTATTCAACACGTTAATGTGTAAATCCCATATGGTACAGCTTTTACGAAATGAGTGAGATATTATGAAGAAAAGTCACATTTTGATTGTGCATTGATATTCCTAGGCTCCCTATACGACCAATCTCTCAGTCACTAGTGCCTAACCTAGTTAGTCATTTTTTGGCTCCCTATACGACTAACCTAGATTAGTTATTATTGTCAGGTTGGTCACTGCTGACCGACCCACCTTAGTCTTTTTATTTCCAGGGGTAGCCACTGAGTGGTCATCACATGTGTCCCCAACTAGTGGTATACAAATACAGCACACCAATGATGAACCTAGGTTAGCCACTACTGACCGACCCCTTGGTCATTTTTGAATATAACTGTGCCGTTGTGACTAACAGTCATATGACCAACCTTGGTTAGTCTGTACTAACTAACCCTTTCAACCTATGTATTTTCAGTGTGTGCGGATGTGGTGGTAAAAAGGAATGAATGGGAGAGTTTTATAGTCGGACTATTATCATAGCATACAGCTGTGAAATACACAATGTAGGGGAAGGTTGCCAAAATTGGACCGGCTCGTAAATTGGACCATCCCTGTTTCCCTTAGTTACACTAAATGGAACAAAATTTCAGTTGTGCAACATTTTGGGTAATTCCAAGTATATTCTCATCAAGTAATTTTTTTTTTGTGTTGGGGTCAGTAAAATGGTTCTTTTTAGGGTAAATGATTTTGGGACCTCCTGATCTTATTTTTCTAGTTGTTTACTTAAGCCTTCTCCGTTGCTAGGAAACAGTTTTTGGACCAAAATCCCTTCAGATAGTAAGCAATAATATTTTGTTTTTGGGTAAAAATTAAAAAAATTAAAATTCACTGATAGGCTTTGGGAGAGAGAAAGTTGATGATAAATATGACAAGGTGCCTAAATTGGACCACAAGAAGTTTCCATAATTGGACCAGGTCCAATTATGGAAACTGGCAATTTTTGACTGGCGGGAGTAAAAAATTCGACCCCGAAAAAATTTCTCCCTAGAATATCTTGCCATCTGTTGTTAAAAGATGAGCACTCCCTTAGGCCATTTGAGTCACATACAAACTCCTGCTGTAATTAACAGGACGTATCTATGAATCTAGGGAGGAAAATAACAAAAAAATTATATCAATTTTTTTTTTTTTTAATGTCCCAAATTCCTTTTTTCACAGAGGTACTACCCATAATGTGTAGGTTATTGGAAAGATAATTATAACGAGGAACTACACATTTGAACATATACCTGAAAGAAAATTATTTAGACCCTAAGAATATGTGAGAAAACTAACTGAATTAAGCATTGGTCCAATTTTGGATACCCGGTGGTCCGATTTAGGCACCCGGTATCCAAAATTGGACCGGTTGCATTCTTTTTTCATTGGCTTGTGGCAGCTAGAATAATTAAAATCTCAAACTTTTTTTTTTACAATTAGAAGGCCTTTGACTAGGCTTACACTTCATACAGTTTTCATATTCAAATTACTAGAAATAAACGCTACACAGCGAAGTGTTCTTAGGGGGTCCAATTTTGGCAACCTTCCCCTATCTCCGCAGGACAATCAGCACTAAAGGAGCAGCCAATCTTGCGCCACCTCAAAAACATGTACTCATCACAGCTCCCCACCACCACCCCCATTTTTCTCTTCATTTTCCCCTCCACATTATTTAATTCCATTAATAGAATATTAGATAAATTCTCTTGACTTTGATGGATTGGTTCAAGCCTAATTTACATAACTCGAAATGGAACATACTGCCGGGATATAAACGACAAGTTGTTTTATCATATCTAGAGGAAAATATCTAGTCGGTCCATTAACTGGGGTGGGCGGATCCATAGCTGGGGTGGCCTGGGGGATCCCCCCCCCCCCTTCATGTCCCATGCGAATCTAATAAATCCCTTATCCCATCCTTGTCTATTTTAGGAAACAAACTTGTCCCATACCTACCTTCGGGCGTACGTGTACTGTATGGCCCTAGACCCCTAAATTCGACATGGCGACATGGGCATTTCTTAAATTCGACATGCGACATGAGGCCTAGTGACATGCGACATGAGGCTTAAAAAGAAAGTGACATGGGACATGGACAGTTCTTAAAATCGACATGGGACATGAGCATTTTTAAGCGACATAGACATGCGACATGGCCATTTCTTAAAATCGACATGCGACATGGGGACCCCCCCATCAAGGGCCCCTACTGTTCTCCTATCAAACATAGATACATGTATATAGGGCCGATAAATAGGAACGATTGACCCACTCCCTTAAATAGTGAACTGAAGAAATGATATATAGGAATCGAATTATACTTATCTCTCAATAATAGAACGACTCTAGGAAATTGATCTTTAATAGGAATATCCCAAACCTTTTCATATTTCCAGATGTTGGAGGAATTAGTGAGTCATTCTAATGAGCCAAGAGTCGATGACGATGTAACAAATCACGAATCATTCCTCGTACTTTCAAGATTCTCTTTTAATACCTACACGAAATCTCAGACCCATGCCTCTTATAGCCCCGCCAATGTATCACTTTACTGTTACCGTGGGCATCACCATTTTAAACATGGCGCCTGAACGACTGACGCAATCTGTGTGCTCTGAGTGGGGTGCACGAGTGACTCACCCCTGCTGCCCCATCCCTGTCTGTATTTCTTTGCTTTAGATGTACTGTTTATCCTACCCCTAGACCCACCATTATAGTACTATACGTAACTTAACTTAACAATGGACATTTAAGGTTCTTTCCAGAAACAGTGACACGGTGTGAAGATTCACAGTTTGACAGAAAAAAATATATTTTAAAAAGATAATATATTTACCACATAGCCTAACCAACAACGTAAAAGTGTATTACATATTGTGCATAGGAATACTACAAGTGATCAAACTAACTGTCAGATTTTGTGCACCGTGGAGAATAATGTCGCACATTTACAAACTGTCTGGGACTGGCCTCACCTTACAACACTAGATTTAATAGGAGTCAGTGTACGGTGTACTTCATCTCGAGAGGGTGCCGAGCCTTCATACGTGCTTTATAGGCCAACAGAGCGTCAAGATATATGGAGAACGAGTTTTCTATTGTCTTTATAAAACGTAGTATAAATACTCACTGTTCAATATGAGCAGCTTGTTCCCTGAGAGTGTAGAGATCGGTCTGATATATAACAAGTTAAGCTTGCCGTTTGTGTTGCTGAGTCACTATACGTACAAGTATATAGACATGTAGTGCTGTTGTCTAATACACCCGCTTGGCTAGCTTAGAGTAACTTAGACTACAGACAGGTCGCTTACGTGAATATAGGTATCTAGGACATGCCTCTCTGTTGGGGAATCCCAGGAGTTTCGACTAATTTGCTGATCCTTTTGGTTTGTATTGATCTTTACTATGTTATATTCTGCTGTGTGTATGGTGCCATCATTATCTTACTTATTGACTCATGGTTCTTGACTCATGGTTTTTAAACCAGAGTAATATATAATGCCTATATTTTTTCATTTTAAGACGTTTTTTGACATGGGAGAAACCTTGTCATTCAGTCTGTGTTGGACATAGACATGAGAGGACAAAATACATAGATAGCCAAGATCGGGGGAAAACATGTTTCTTGCGAGAAATTTTCCAACATCTCCTTTTTTCTATGTGCAAATGAGCTGCGATCTTTGACAATTTAGATATCTTTCGTTACTATAGAACTGCACTGTCAAATGACTACCCTTTAATATGGGCACACACAGAGTTCAAGGCTTAAGACCAAAAACAGTGGAAATGATATTCTGGGCCGAACTGTCAGGTTTCTCTCTTTGTTCATTTACATTTTCCCTCTACCTTACTTGAATTACCATTCATCTGACTTAAATTGCTATCTAACTTTGAATATGGGCAAATGCTGGACAAATAGACCTTCATAGATATTCAGATGCAAAATATCGGACCACGCGAGTGTTCATAGCAAAACAACAAGGCAAGTCTCCCCCAGCGCAAAAAATGAACGAGACTTCGCAAGAGTTGCAGTGGGGTGAAAATCATTTACATCGCTCGCCAGTTGACCAACACAGTGAAACAGAAACGTAGATGCCACTACTGTTTATGCTCCAATTGACTCGCTTTTTGGTGGAGATGTAAAGCAGTGGGGTTCGAAATTGTTCGTGAATGCGCCCTTTGACATGAGGAATTTTAGAGATAGTGACATGGGACATAGCCTTTTCTTAAAATCGACATGATGACATGGTCATTTCTTAAAATCGACAGGGCGACATGGCCATTTCTTAAAAACGACAAGGGAATTTGGGACCCCCCATCCAGACCCCCAATAAGGTTCTCTACCGGTATGTATTTGCAGCCTCCCTCCCCACCCAGAGGTGCCAAGAAATCGTTTCTCCCTAACACACCACATGGGGCCCACCCACCCCTCCCCCTATTGTTAAAAATGACCACTCCCTAATTTAATGATGGAGCTGATCACCATCCATCGAATACATCGCCATATGCCAAATACATTGTACATAATGAATATGTATGGCTCTATAGACCACAGATATGGTCCCTCAGCTAGCTAGTTGGCGTGGAGCCATAGCCCGGAGCAGCGGATTATATATTGTCTATATGGCTCCATGTAGTGGGTATTCCGCATTAGCAAGATGTCCTGTGTATAGCACCATGTTGATTGGTACCAGTGTAACCAGTCTAACCTCCAGCAACCAGCTAAGTCAAATCTCAGGTCCGAAATTAGGGTACAAACAGGGTGTGAGTATTGTGAGTGGGTTGTACCTGGGCATTACTTATGTCACCTGTCCCTCATAGTGTAGTGGTTAGCATGGTGGATTCATGATGCAAAGGCCCTAAGCTCAAATCCCTCCCAGGCCACGTCTTGTCACCATACCATTAGCAACCTATACCTTTTCTTATTTAGATACATGTATATAGTTCCTTTGAAGAAATAGGAATAAAAAAATTGTTCAAAGACTATTGATATTTCTTTGATATCATTTCAATGTTGTTACTCACTTCTACCTATCAAAGCAAAATATATTATATAAGAATGTAAATTCATGGTATCGTCACCAAGATATGACTTGACAGGATTTGAACTTAGGTCCTCTACATCATGAATCCACCATGCTAACAATTACTCTATGAGGGAAAGGTGACGTAAGGAATGCCCAGTTACAACCCACTCACAATACTCACACCCTGTTTGTACCCTAATATCGGACCTGCGATTTGGCTGAGCTGGTTGCTGGTGACAAGGGGGATACAATTGGTACCAGAGCAACACCTGGTGGCAGCACCAGTATCTCGCTAGTGCCTAATACCACAGACAGAGTCTTGTACACATTATATTGGCGACAGTAAAGGGTTCTATATCTTATGACCTGCCAGGTTACCATCGCACAAGACAACACTAGGCTCGTCTGACTAACAATCTTAGCTCAGGCTGCGGTGGCCATGTCAAAGGGACAAGTCTAGGGTCGTCAAATTTACAACCTGTTTCATGTCTGTCTCGACTTTTGAGGTTCCTAAGATCGTTCACATATCAGGCTCATTCATACCAATGACTGTTAAAGCAACTATTGTACCATAGGATTAGACAGTTCCCAATTCTCTATTATGTGAACAAAAATGCTATTGACAGTTCAAACTGTCAATAGTGGAAAATATTTCTGTTATTGACAGTTCACACTGTCAACAGTGGACATTATTCCTTTTATTGACAGTTCCTCATGCGAACTGTCAATAGTGGAATATTTCTGTCTTATTGACAGTTCCCACAGACATTGGAGTCAAAATGTGTTTTTTTTAGCAAAAGTTTTTTTTTTTTCACCAAAATCGGTTTTGTACCCAAAATCGGTTTTGTACCCAAAATCGGTTTTGTACCCCAAAATCGGTTTTGCCCTAAAAATCGGTGGATAAGCCAAAATCGGTTTTGGAGCAAAAATCGGTTTTGGACCCAGAAATCATTTTGCACTAAAGATCGACTTTTCCACTAAAGATCGACTTTTCCACCAGAACCGACTTTTCCACCAAAATCGACTTTTCCACCAAAATCGACTTTTCCACCAAAATCGACTTTTCCACCAAAATCGACTTTTCCACCAAAATCGACTTTTCCACCAAAATCGACTTTTCCACCAAAATCGCTCTCAGGGTTATGACAGTAATGATGAGAAACTGTCAATAAGAGAGGAAATTCCCACTATTGACAGTTCGGTGAAGAATTGTCAATAACGCTATAATATACCACTATTGACAGTTTGAACTGTCAATAAGAGAAAAATATCCCAGTCTGAATTGTCAATAAGAGGAAAGTTTTCCACTATTGACAGTATGAACTGTCAATAGCTAAATGAAGGTGGGCCAGCTATTGACAGTGCAAACTGTCAATAGTAGAACTCAATCTTCTTATTGACAGTTTGAACTGTCAATACCAGGATATAATTCCCTTATTGACAGTTAAAACTGTCGATACTAGGATATAATTCCCTTATTGACAGTTCACACTGGCAATAAGAGATTCATTTTCTTTTATTGACAGTTCCTTTTTGGAACTGTCAATAACAGTTCGAACTGTCAATAGTCACGGCCTACTGCATTCTGTAATGATACCACCTACAGGGGTAATGGTGAAACAGTTCCTGGTTGACCCTTTAGAGTTTGTGCAAGGACTGGGTCTAGCCCCTTACCAAGTGGGATAAAGTGGTGAGTTTGGAGATTTGGGGTTTGGACTGGCACATGACAAGTGGGACTTCTATCGGACAACTTTGATTTGAAAACCTGCTACTTCGCCTATAAGAAGAGTTTACGGAAAGGTTTACCTTTTTAGTGTAAGGCAAACCAGAAACAGAAATTCTTAAAATGGCTAAATTCTAGCTAAACCTGTGTAAAGATTCACCTATACTAAGTAATCCACCGGCCTTTTCACTTAAAAGGCGTGCAATTCTTTTGGTCCCCTCAACGGGTCCAAAGTATTTTGGCCCCCCCCCTCCCCAAATCCACCACTCCAACTATAAATTATGTTCTGCGAAGTGATCATTTCCAAAAGATCAGAGGAGAAAAAATGACAGTGACTGGGTAAAAAAAGGACCAAAGCTTTGCACTTCGTAACTGAAGGTAAAGGCTTCAGTTCTCAACATTATCGAAATGCTTAAAGGTGAAAGCCCCCGTTGCCCCCAGATTGAAAAGTGGTTCAGGCTTCCTACAAAAGTAAAAGAGGACTCCCTCTGTCAATAAGGTATACATTTTCTGTATCAGAGGGGGTGCCTCCAGATGAGTCCATATATTTACAACAGCTTTCTTCTTGAGATATTAATCAAATGGTTATCTGTATATTTGCTAAGAATTACGATACTATCAAAAGGGGATATACTATAACTATTACGCTCTGCATCAGTGAGTGGATATTGAAAAGGGGGAAGGGCAAAGGTCCACATATGGACCCACTGTGGGGAAGAGGGCGAAAATCAAGCACTCGACTACATGTATACACCACACCTACTGTTCAGCATAAACTGATCTCCATATGTATTCAATATAAGTGCCTCACTCTAATAACCTCCCCCCCTCCCCCTTGTTAATAGACAATAACCTTTTCAACTGTGGGTCACTCGGGCCTGTAGCTCCAGAAAGCTTAGGGCCTGGACCAAGAACCCTGCCCTTTATAAGGGACACCTACCAATATCAGAATAATGCCTGGATGTCTGGTTGAGATAAGCATAGGTAATTTTACATGATCAATATTGCTCATCCCACACAATAAATCCTGATATATGTATTAAATGAATATGTAGATATACAAATTGATGGACACCAACTTTTTGGGGCAGGCTGTATTGGACGCAACTTCTGTCGTAATCTTATTCCAGAAAAAAAGAGAAAAAAAAGAGAAGAAGAAAAAGGGGGTGCAGGGGCAGAGCCCCCGATATATATATATACAGCAATGTTATAAACTTACAGTGGTGCCATCTAGAGGATAGGTATCACCTGGAGCTGAGTGGCGATTCAAGATTAAGATTATGCCAGAAGTGGCGATTCAAGATTACGCACAGAATGGGCGGCGTCTAGTGACTCCGCAGGTTCGTCCCCACATGCGTATCCGATGGTGTGTACAAGTGCGCAGCAGTAGTGCGGCCCATGCACTACGCCTACCCCCAATACAATTTGTATGGCTATGTGTTTGTTTTAGTTGTGCATACCTTATACCTAGTGTATGCAATTTCATACAAAATCAACCATTTCTGCATGTGTTTTTTAAAAACCATTTTTGCCTGAAGTAGCAGCGCCACTCCTTTTCCGTGTAACGCACATGCACGCTAATAGATAGGTGTGTGTGTGATGGAAGACCTCCGCGGAGCTGTTATGTAGTATTTACTGTAAAACAGGCATAGGAATAGGCTTGTCACATGCTATAGGTACGTGGGAATAATAAAATAATGATTCACTGCACATTGTTGGTGTATGCTCCAGAGTGTGTCCAACAATATTGATATTTAAGTCAGTTTGAGTCATGGGCTTCATGCACAGCTCCTGCACCATGCACTGATAACACATTGTTGTTTCCGTTGATTATTTCAGTTCCAGGTGCTACATCATTGTGCAGCAAACATTGTTTGAAATTCAGATTGATATCAAGCCTTGTGCTCGGTGCCCAACGTTATCACTGTATATAGTTGATGTTCCTGACATGCACCATATGGTGAATTAATGTTTGTAGTTGTCTGTGTATAAAGCCCCGCTGCTTACAGCTATAGGTTACAGTGGAATCATCACTTCAGTGAGCACAACACGGTAAGTCCATATTGAGACATAGGATGATAGGTGCCTCCCCACACGCACAGTACCATACGAGTAACTATTTCTATCATACTCATTTATGCATGGTGTATTATCAGCAGAGGCCACAGGGCATGGCTGATAATACACCATTCACAAATGAGTTTAATAGAAATAGTTGTAATTTCGCCTAGTATGGTAATAAGTAGATTTATGATGTTTTGGCTGTGATCATAATTATCTCTACTCGGTGGACGGTAAACAGGTTGAATACAAATATTCCTAACCTCACAGTGCACTTTTCTCTTTGTTTAAAATTAATATATCAAATTTGCCAAATAATGACAAAAGTCAGGATCAACTGTTCCAGTAGGGATGCAGCGCACAATATGTCACATTGTTAGGCTGAATTAATGCAGCAGTGCTAATTCCGCCACTAAAGGTAGCAGTCCAAAACCTATACAATGCAAAAACTGATGGGTCACATTCCCGGGGGGGGGGGGCACTCTACCATGTATTGGATAACCACTGCAGCACAACTCTGAAAAGCGGTGACGGTTTATTTCCATCAGATCCTGAAAAGGTGGGCGGTCAGATGTCGTCAAGGCCCTAATAAGTAGGGCGGTTAAAATCATATCATTAAATTCAGCAGGTTTTCTTGCTGGAAGGGATGAATAAAATTGTATTTGTATAAAATTCAGGGAGACCTAAACTTGAAATAGCTCATCAAATCCCCCAACCTCTGAAATGTTGAGCGGCCAAGAGGGGCGGTAGGGCGGCAGTTGTTATCTATCCTCAGAGACTCAGTGCCCACCCCGGGGTCACATTATATCCTTTTGAAATCAAACTATGATCATAACATGAAGAAAGGCGCGGTGGGGGGGGGGGGTGTATAGGGGACCCTCTCATTATTGCAATCATGCATCATGTCAACACTAGACTAGCATGATGTTGTACGTTGTGTGAGCTGCAATACCATCTTACAGGTGCAAGATGCAGTTGCCGCCTGGACTCCTGCTGCTGACCTCTGTCTTGTTACTGCATGACGCCTGCTGCCACCCCACAGACGGACACCACTCCCTGAGGGAAGCAGAACCAGATGTAAGTTAGGCCACTCAAAAAAGAAAAGTGGTTTCTCATTACCAAGGTCTGAGAAATCTGATGAGGGAGGCTTATTTTGTATTAGATAATTTACGTTTTTCGTGACCAAAATTTACATTTTATTGGTTAAGAATTAATTGATCTTTAAGCGTGGAGAAAATGTAAGTTATTCCTATACCACTGCATTGCTGGCATTCTCAGCTTCAATTTGATACCAAATATGACAATTATTGACCATTTCTATCAGTTAATTTCAACAAAAATCTCCTCAAAAACCTGATTTTTATGAGTTTTTTGAGGGGCCTTGGAGGTACAATAAACTCTGTAGTGCTTGATTTGTTTCCACTGGAAAGAAAATCCTTTGGATAGACCATTTTGTATTCTATATGAAAACTAAATATTTATCGATGTTAACAATACGCTTGTAGATCTGTACATATCTATTTTGCACTCAGGGTGAATTAGATGTTAAAACGCTATAGGACGCTATTGTCAAAGGATAAATGGTAGTGATGAAGATTACACTTTTTCTCTGATCATTTCTGTTTCACCAGGCGGTTGATGAGTCTGAAGGTGAAACAAGATCCCATCTTGGTGAAGTGAGTGTTGACAATGGTGAGGAGACTCCGCCTGATGTGGTAGGTATATTGGTGTCAATTAGAGGTGGAAATACTAAGAGCAGGAACCGATTGCTATATGTACTTTCGGCCTTCGCTTATATCAATGATATTGCCTCTCGACCCCCAGGAGTATATCCAGTACATATTTCTTACAGCTCAAGTACACATCATTTATATACATTATTTCTCTAACATGTTGTAGGTTTTTGTACATTCACTGTAGTTAAATATGGAAATCGTTTTTCATAAATTTGATTGAGCAGGCCATTCATTTTACCATATTAATTGCTGTCCATGCATAATAATCCAAAATTATTTTTATAATTAGGAAACATTTAACATACATATAAATGGTATGGAGTCAGCTATTCAAACGATTGCATCAGAGGTCTTCGAGGCTGAGGTGCAACCGACTGGAAACATTGGTGAGATGATAGAAGAGCTCGCTAAGGAATATGTCAACGGCACCAGACAGGTCTGTTGAATGAATAGAAAAAGGCCCGTGAAATTGGAATCAAACTTCTCAAGTTGGACCTGGATTGTATCACACGAGGCCAAATGTGATACCCAGGGTCCAACGAGTATACAGACTTCACTGCCTTGGGCCTTTGTGAAAATAATCTTAATTAAATAGATTAAAATAGCTTTAATTTAGTCATGTCATATATAGGCCATGGAATGTGTAGGCCTATTCCATGGGGGACATGGAATATAATGATATTGATACTAAAGCGAAGTACTCTTGATTTACCCTGTAGTCCCTTTTCATCTTTAACTCTTTAAGACTATATATAAAATGTGTATGGCCATCTCATGGATATTGCCTGTACTATAGATAGCTCCTACCCTGTGTTATCCTTGTAGGGACAACCATCGCCACACCACTCAGCCTTGGATATTGGACTGGACAATATAACAGTTAGCAGTTTTGCCAAGAGACAATGGGCTGCTACTGATAGAAGGTGGGAGAAAAGAATCCTGCCATACACCTTTGATGAAATCAGAGGGACTGAGGGTGCTATGTGTAAGTATCAGTGATTTTTAAAATGTTGTAAAACCTTGGCTGTTAGCCAAGCCTATTTATACTTCTATGCCTTAATTACAATAGACTACAATTAGTCGGCATTTAGTACAGCGATTATTACAATGTGACCGTCCAAGGGAAACCGGTGCATAAGGCTGATTTTTCCATGGACCAAATGGTAAATGGCCGGGACTGTGTTTGCCCAGTTCAGTCTTAACCTGACCCTGCTGCTCACATATTATATCAAATAAGCTTCCCAAGATGAATAGTATATTGGTGTGTCTATCTACTTCTATGTTTATTGTAATCTATCATCCTTTCAGCTGAATCTCGAAAAGAAAGTACAATGCGAGCCATGAAGTACTACGAGGACAGAACATGCCTCAGATTCAAACCGATGACGCCAACATTTCACGCTGATAATGGTCTCTCTCACAAAAACTACTTACGGTTCATAGTTGGGGCTGAGGAGTATACATCGTAAGTGCCTTTTTGGTGCTAAATATGATGTGGCTCACCTAACGCTAATGGTTCTAAGGTTTTAATCTAATGCTTCTATTTAGTTACCAATGTGTGGCCTACATGGGCAATAAATAAGGTCCTCTTTAAAGTCGCATCTGTCAAGATGCAACATATTTTAACAGTATTATATTATTGTACTCCAGGTTGCAGGCTAGTAATACTACACATGTATAGCGAAAATAACCAGCAGTGTGCATTTTAGCATTTAAAAATATTTTGAGTTCATGTGTTGGTTCTTATAGATGCTACTCCTGGGTTGGAAACTACATTACTGCTGGACAGGGCTGTGCATGCTGTTCTGTGAGTTATCTCCATCCGTTTTAAGACCTGAATCATTCTCACCCATAAGAAGTAGATTATGCGATTGTGTTCGCCAGTAAACGTAAAACGATAACATATGAATGACACATACAATATGAATATTGAGCATTTTTAGGGCGGGAAGGACTTACCTGATTCAATTCTGAAGGAGTACAGTCCACACCCATTCCTCGTCCAACCGATTCTTATTTTAAGGTGGCTGCCTACCATTGTTAACATGTCCATTGTGACGTTTTCTGCGCATCTGACAGGCAGACTCCCCTACACTGTAAAAAGTTGGTTGCCATGTTTGTAGGTGTACAGTAGATTCTAATGTAGGTGTACAGTTTAAATTGTAGGTAAACAGTAGAATCTACTGTAATTCTACAGTACTGTTAAACCATTCTACAGTAGATTCTACTGTATATCTAAAGTAGATTCTACTCTGTATCTATACCTACTATTTTCAGTGTATGGCCACCGAGTGAGCTTCATATGGTAACTAATGCTAGTATAGGTTCCTGACTTATGAATGTGCTTTCTCTTTATATTCAAGTACTCTGTCTGTATTCATGAGATCGGCCATGCGATCGGCCTACAACATGAGCACAGAAGATCTGACAGAGACCTTTATGTAGAAATGCACAAAGGTAATGCAAAACCAAGTAAGTATAGACTTTGCTTCTCAACCTGAAAAGAAATCCTCGGAACTGCTATGAATACAGGATTCTGTATCAGAATTGACAAGGCTCCTTTTCCATTCGTGGTTCTTAATATCTCCCACATTCTTTCCCAGTAAGACCATGCCAGTAAGACCATATATATATACATATACATTACACACACAGAAAAGTGAGAGTCATTGTCGCTAAAACTACCCTCACCTGAGAGTCAGGCAGTGCATGACCCTCAGGTGAGGGTAGTTTTAGCGACAATGACTCTCACTTTTCTGAGGGTGTATGTATATATATATATATATATATATATATATATATATATATAATATATATAATATATATATATATATATATATATATATATATATATATATATATATCCCCCTAACACAGACACGAGTGATACAGGATTAACTTTTGCCCCTAGCAAGTCCGCAGGAGGCCAATTTATTGGACACAATCTAACATAAAAAAAAATATTCGGACGATGCACACACGTCAAGCGAAGGAAGAGGAATGGACAGCGTATGACAATGGCCGCTGGTATGTGTAACCCCACCTAGTGGTGGTGAGATGGAACTAACATGGTTGATAGTTTGGTACTTTAGTTGTGGATATAAATCAATAACCCGTATAACATGTTATTGCAACCATATCCCCCTAACACAGACACGAGTGATACAGGATTAACTTTTGCCCCTAGCAAGTCCGCAGGAGGCCAAGGCCAAAACAATTAACTTTTGCCCCTATAAGTAGGATAATTGGCGAGCAACAGCGTAGTCTTTTGATTTGCGATCCTTATAATCGTCAGAGATGTACAGGAGGACTGATAGGGACTTCCAATCCCCATAAGTCTTGATGTCATGGAGGGGGAGGAAGCCTGACAGGAAGGTGGCGGACCCCCGACGTAAACTGTGGGTCGAGAAGTTGCCAGATAGACCCGCAGATTTACACAGTTTCTTTAGCTTGACTGAGAAAACACTGTAGGTATAAGGGAACAAGGGAGAAGTTGGCTGAAGATCGGCCCAAGCCAAGTAGCGCTGAAGAAATTCACATGGACACAAGTAGCTCGATGCCTTGACTACCGGTACAATAGTGACTCTTTCCCTGAACTGGACAGTCTTTGAAGAGTGTATATGGACATCCATGCCTTCCTGGTTAAACACCAAGTCACGGACTTTCATGACATGAGGAGATAGAGTAATGTGACCTACTCTCAGAAGACAGCGGTAGGCTAGTATGATGGCACACCATAATTGAAAATCCTCGAACTTCGACAAGTCCAACATAGAGTACATTCTTTTTAGATCCGATGGGGATATAGGAGTTGCTTGTACTGACTCGCAGCCTAGCAGCCTTTTGGCGCCTTTGAGGGTAGCTTTGATGAGAAACATAGATGAGTCAGGGTGTCTAACCCCCCACATGTCATGTAACGCCCAGATACCTGACACATAGTTCTGAATAGTGACGTAACAGCAAGATCTCGTCAGGTAGGTGATGTATAATCCAATAGTCTCTGGCTCTGCGGGAATAGGAACTATGCCGTGATCCCTACAGAATTTGAAATATTTATTCCATTGGCTTTTACGAGCCTTATGCGTGTTAGCAGACCAACACAAGTCTTTCACTTCTGCCCACTCAGCCTGCAGTACATGCAGCCCTGCAACAACCAGAAAAAGAAGGAAAAGAATTAGCACAAATTTCAATACTGTCATCATTGTTTAGTCTGGACAGGGAGTCGGCCCAAACATTTTCCTCTGAGGAAATCCGGGATGCATGAAGATTAATGTTGTAGAAGGAGGTAACCCAGAATATTTCCCTTAGCCAGGCCATGGCGTACGGGTTGATGCTCCTACCAGAATTAATGGCCCCTTGAGCCTGAGTATTGTCGGTCATGACAACCACATTTTTGCCTCTCCAAAAGGCACCCCATCTATGCACAGCCACAACTATAGCCCATAGTTCACGAATGTTAATGTGTTCATCATAAGGCTCATTGATGGGGGGTAGCTCCACATGGGCACAGTCGACTTTGTCCTTGGTCCACGCTCCCCAGCAGAAGTCATGCTCAATATGGGCACCAAAGCCGAAGTTAGAGGAGTCTGTATACACTACTTCCCACTCCAGTTTACGGCCCAACACCCTGGCTTTCCCGTTAAACCAGGTGACAAAGCTCGCCCACCAGATTAAGTCCTGCTGGATGCCCACATCTAGGCTGATAACATTACCGGTAGAGTCTCTCAACAAATTATAAATGCGTCGCGCAAAAGTCTTTCCCCCCTTGACCACCGTGGCGCAGTGGGCAAGCAGTCCGGCCACTTCCTCCAGGTGGGACCTGGTGCACTCACTCTTGTCCAGGAGGGCAGACACCTCCCTCTTAACCCTATCCAGCTTATCCTGATCTATAGAGAGGGTCAATGACTCGGTGTCTACCAGGATACCGAGGTACTTGAAGTTCTTGCTGGGGAGGCAACACTTAGGGGCTGCCACCACAAAGCCAAAGTTAACTAGCATACGATGGAGGATGTCTTGACTTTCAGCACATGAGGTATAATCCTTGCCTAGAATGGCAAAATCGTCCAAGTAATTGACAATCCTGTCTGCACCATGGAAACCACAGCATTTGACTATGAAGTCTGAAAACTTGGTGAATGCATATGGTGCAGCTTTAATACCAAAACAGAGGCGCAGATCCTCATAATAGCTAGGTCCATCACCCATGTCCCATTTGAAGCCTTGAAAGGTACGCTGAGAAGGCAGAATGTGTACAGTACGGTAGGCACTGGCTATGTCACTGACGGCGCCCATGTCTCCTCTGTCCATGAGATCCACCACATGATCGAGAGTCTTGTAGTGGAATTTGGCACAAGTGGTATTCATAGAGTTGTTCACACATAGAGTGTCGGGCATAGAGCAGTCTGTAATAGGACGGAGACAGCCATTCGATTTTTCAATTCCACCCAGGGAGTGTACACACACTGGTTTAATACCAGCTAGTCTAACCTTGCACTCTGACAATTCAGTACTGACCATAGAAGTCATTTCCCCCACAAATCTGGCGTTTGTAATAGATTCATAGTTTTCACACTCGTAGGAGGAGTCAAAGTCATGGTCAATAATGCGAACACCTCTGTACGCACATGTTAAGACATATAAATCATCCATAGTAACATTGTTGCCGAAACCCATAACAGCGGCAGCGAAGCGGCATGGCTTCAGTTGACAATCAGCGCCGGCAAGGGTATATCGACAACCGCAGACACCATTAATGCATTCTTCAAATACCGGCGAAATACAGGCTGGGCCGACTTCCACTATACACACCGGCACAGCACAATCATATAAGCAGGCAAATTGACGATTGGTATCCACAGAAACATCCATACAAACATACAAATCGAGATTTTCCCAATAATCATGGCCTGAGTCGCAGATATTTGTGTGGGCGCCGCCATCTTGGATTGGTACTATGCGCGCGATCCCAACTCCCGGGCCGGGTAAATCCTCAATTTCTTTGAAAATTAAACCGGCATCCACACAATTCTCTGCAGGCGAGGAAACATCATATAAATCATCAGAGGTATCATCCCTGCCCAAATTAGCCAGATCTGGAGACTCCCAATATTCACAAGGATTTAAATCAATACCAACAAAAGCGTATTCAGATTCATCATCGCGTGCCGCCTGACCTACATCTACTTCACCGACCGTGTCGGCCACAACAACATTGTCAACAACACTGAATTTCCCGTTTTGAGGGTTATCAACACCGATGCGGTCTGTTACACAATTAATAAGGGCATCAACACAATCAGCCTTACTCAATTCATGGGCATCACCGGAGGAGTTACTACTGTGAGGGACCGTAGAGCATAGTCAGGCCCTATTATCGCCCCCCTCCCGACTACGGCTCGGGCAGTCGAACATGGAGTGACTAGTGTTGTCACAAGTAACACAGGTATGTTTAAATGCACACCCCCCACAAATCATATTTTGGGAAAACCTAAAACAGATGCCTTTATCTGCAGCTGTCTTACGCCATCCCACGAGGACCTTGGGACCTGGATCATGGCCCTGGCCCTGATTGTAATTACGATTGTAATTTTGAGAACCTTGGTAGGCAGATCTACCTGATTTGTTTTTGTTTTGATAGCCCGAACCCCTGCCACCATGGGCACCACGTAGGCCACCAAAACCCAACTTGGTATTAGAAAGATGGGTATCAGCCCCCCCAAATGCACTGGGGCCTGCATTGCGGGCCCTCTCTAACATTTCCTCATCATAGTTTACAAGAGCTTGTACCGTATATACACCTGAGCTGGCCATCTCTGACATGTAATTTGTGTGGTCGACAAAACCCGTGACATCCTCACCATCATGTATAAGTTCTTTAAGGAGGCATGAATGAAAACGCCATAGTTCAGATACATAGTTAATTGTCAATGGTTTCTTTCTCTCACTGGCAGGGAGATAACGTCGGTAGTCAAACTTACTCTTGATGGTGTCCTGAGACTTGCAACAGCTGCCGTGGCCATCGTCGTAGGTGTGGCCATAGCCACCCCATCCGGCTGGGGATCCACCCCATCCTTGGAGACCTCCCCCGGAGTGACCTGCCCCCTGGATGTATGACTGCGGGGAATAATGTCTACTCTGTTGCTGGAATCCAAAGGCCTGATCAGGAGGTGAACTATAACCAACGCCGTAGTAGTAGCCCTGGTCACTAGGATACTGAGGGTGTTGAGGATGATATGCCTGGTAACCTTGGCCGTACTGGCCGTAGTTACCACCAGCTGGGTATTGCGCTGGATAATTGGAAGTGTACCCCTGTGTCGGAGAAAATACAGGAGGAAACTGCTGTGCCGGCTGATGAGTGTAGAAGGCCGGCCGCCATGTTTGGGACAGGTGAGGCGGTACAAACGGCTGACCGTGGCCCGCAGGGTTATAATGTACATAACCATTATTATCGGCAGGCGGATAAGGGAGATGATGTGGGCGTTGATCCTGGTCGTCTGCCAATGGTGCCTGAGGGGCAGGATCCCCCGTGCCTGAGGGAGTACCACCTGCGGCACCCTTAAACTTCTTGCCTCTCCCACCTTTTTTATCATCTGACCCTTTACCTGCCAAGTCCACCAGTACATCCAATTTAAATAATGCCTCACCAAGCTGGCCCATCATCTGGTCGACTGACTGTCTGCCATCTAATACACGCTTCGACGGCGAAGTGACCGGCTCGCCCGAAGTGGATGCCGACCCGCCGGGGGTGGACGCCGGCACCGTGTCCTTGGCGGGAGTCGTGGAGGTGGTGGTGGATGCGTTCGAGGCCGCCATGTTGTCCTCCGCCGGGTCGTCCCCTGTGTCGTCGCCTGAGGCCGAACCTTCAGAGTCCTCTACCTCTTTGAAATCCTCGTCGTCCTCCTGAGTGGTTTTAGGGGGAGTAGGATGCTTGCATTCTGGGCATTCTTTACGTCTACCATGATAGGTCGCCTTGCATTTTGCACAGAGCATCATGGACGATGGAAAAAATATTCGGACGATGCACACACGTCAAGCGAAGGAAGAGGAATGGACAGCGTATGACAATGGCCGCTGGTATGTGTAACCCCACCTAGTGGTGGTGAGATGGAACTAACATGGTTGATAGTTTGGTACTTTAGTTGTGGATATAAATCAATAACCCGTATAACATGTTATTGCAACCATATATAATATATATGTTATATACAATGACTCTCAAAGAATCATAGAAAATAAAGAACATTTCCAACATTCTGTTTGAAGGTATCAAGTGGGAATTTGGAGGATATTTACAAACAAACAACCTACATCCGTATGACTACGGGTCCCGGATGCACTATGGCCTGTGGGTAAGTACCAGTACTCCATGGGACAGATCTTTGTTAGCCAACATCAAAACGAATTGTTTCAGTAGTCTTAGTATCAATATACAAGTATAGTCTGTTGTAATAGTGTTTGTTTCAATTATTCAAAAGGCCCATGGCAGTGCAGTCCACCACGTCATAATTCATAAGTTGGACAAGGCTGCACTATGTGACCCTAGGTCCAACAACTAAAGCATGACCGACTCTGCAGATTTGCATGGAATATGCCTATGGCAATTCCATTACTTAAATATAACAACTCGTGTATTTGTCACATAATAAATCCACTAACCTTTTTATACTGAGCAGTAGACTTCCAGTGCTATTTCTGAGGAGAATAGTGTGTAAAGTCAAATAATGTGACAATAGTAGTTCCCTCAAGCTCTATATGCTAAATTAGTTTTACAATGCTCTATATGCTAAATTAGTTTTACAATTGTAGGATTTTTCGGGAAATGGCCGAAGGGTTATCAGCATCAATGACAAGACTGATGAGTTTTTATTGGGAAATCGAGAAGGTCCCTTGAGTCATTATGACCTGATGGGTGTGACCAGGTTCTATGACTGTACAGGTGAGTCTAATCTGGGGCTTCCTTCATGAAGTCTCCACCATTGCAGAGACACAGTACCATCAAGTCATTTACAAATCCTTACAAAAGGGTGTCTTTTTTCTATACTGATCAATTGCATAAGTAGGGAGCTTTGTATTTTGTCAGGAACATCATAGTATGTCACAGTGATTTCCTCTATCTACATGTACATCAAACCAAGGGAATATGGTAAGTTTCCTTTTAATTCTCTTTACAGATAAATGCCCTCCTGAGAAGAAAGCCTTGAAGTGTGAGAATGATGGATTTCTTGACGTTCACTGTAAGTGTGTTTGTCCAGATGTATTCACAGGTGATCTGTGTGAGAAACTTCGTACACCAGGTAAGTTAGACATGTTTAATTATAAGTTTATTTTAAAAGTGGTAGCACCATGCATAATGAGCAGTTTTACCTTCTATAGTTATTCCTACTGATTGTAGTGAAAATATAACCTGGTGGTTTTCACCCATTTCTTAAATCTCTATAGGTTATTTCTTCTCTTTTTAGATTGCAGTAGTACTACTGTGTTGACAGAGTCCAACCCATCAATTAAAATCTCCAGTCCAAACTACCCCCAGAACTACAGTAATTCGCAGGAGTGTATATGGTTTATCAAGGTAACTTTTAATAGACCTCAAAAGCAAAAGCTTTACTAGGAGGTTTCAGTTTTGATTGATTATCAATTCAAAAGTCTATTATCCTGTAACTATTAATGGTCTGTTCGACTAGACACAAGAAAGTGATCCCAATAATATATACATCAGCCCCTCCAATAACATGTGCATTATTCTCTTTTAAAAATAAAATCCTTCTTTTAACATCTTTATAACAAAATATATAAAATAACTAGAAATGTAAGGTAAGGAAAGAGGGGGGGGGTTCAAAAGAGGAGGTATTTGTAGTCTGGTGAGACTAACTGTATGTATCCTTTTACTACACTCTAGGGCCCAAAGGGCAAACAAGTGGTCCTGGATTTTGATGATTTTGATTTGGAAGAAGACGTAGACAAGAAATGTATAGACAGCCTTGAAATCCGTGATACACTGGTTGGGCAGCCAGGAGAGAAGTAAGACCCTTATTGGGAGTTAAGATTACTTGTGTAACTAAATTCTTAGATGGCCTATAGACACCCTGAAATACTCAATTTCCATTGCACTTTGAAGTAGCTGGATCTATCAGCTTTTGGGGGAATTCCGTGTGTGCCCTCCACATAATTAGGCCCAAAAAACCAGGTTTGTTTCAAGTCAACGACCGACCCTATCAGAACAGGGCCGACCCTACATATTCTCATATTTTTACCCATTTTTGGTCAATTTTAGGGTCTTCGGAGAGACTGGCTAGTACTTTCATGTTTAAAAAAAGGTTTTAAAAAAATCTACCAACCCTACATTTTCTTGCCATATTACCTGAAACATACCTGGCTTTTTTGGCCTTAAGTAGTCATTGATTGAAGTCCCCAAATATCTGCCACAAAGTAAGTTCTAAGCACTCTCAGTTTGCATGTAATTTCTATCAGAATCAAGGTATCCTATTGTACCTCACTGAACCATATGCATATAACTTACTACACATTTACAGTAGGTTATTAGTGATATTATGCAATATCATATAATTGTCCAGGTTCTGTGGAAATGGATACAAAACATCTGTTATATCGTATGCTGGGTTCATCATAATGGTATTAAGAACAGGGGAAAAGGCAAACAGGAAAGGTTTCTCATCGACTGCTAGGATTGTTAGTAAGTAGAACATTTTGTTATCTGACAACTTAGCTTAATGACGCATAGAAACAGTAGCTCAGGGTACCTCCATCCTACAGAGTCACTCACACTCTTGCCTTTAGAATGTAAAAACATTGTGCAAGGATAATGAAACACCAGCCAACTTGTTCCCAACATAATGTATCTCTATTGAGTCTATTTTTATAAACAAAAAGAAGCCAACTAGCAATCTACACTTTGATTATTTATCTTACCTCACTATGATTGATAAATAGTTTTATACGACTGACCATGTTTCATCATTTTTACAGCTGATAAGGAACAATGCTATAACCCTGAGGACCGTGGCAGCAGCTACAGAGGGACGGTGGACTACTCCCAGCTCTACCACAAATGTATCCCATGGGAAGAAGCTCACAAGTGTCCTGTTAATCTATTTACACCCAAGTGAGTTTATTAAGCATTTAAGAATGACGTCATGCCTCAAGGCACTATGTTCATTTATCATCATCTGTGCATCAAAACAGCATGGGTGGTAACTCACTAGGGCCATATTGGTGTACCGTAAAACCTTGTGTATAGGCCGAGGCTAGTATACGTGAGTCAGATCACCAGTGCAGCTTAATTATAGGATCGGCACAGAGGCAGGGTGCAGCTTATATGCACGTTTTTGCTCCCATAGTACAGTACAGAAGTCACCATAATCAGTGCTAGTGCGGCTCATAGGACCCACTAGAAGTTGGGATGCGGCTCATGGCTTAGTCTCACAACTTTGTAACAATTGGATAGTCTTTGACCGGGTGACGTCTTTGACCGGGTGACATCTTTGACTGGGAGGCTAGAAAAGGCTATTTTAATTTTAATTTTTTTCATATCTTTACTATTTGAAAAAATATGTGGATGGATATTACATAACACTTTTTTTTTGAAACATTTATCTTTATTCCTGAGTTAGAGTACGGTTACATCTAGATATTAATCATAATTGTGCTGTAGGGTGCACTCCCATATGTATAGAAATAGATCCCTTCACTTGTAAAGTCAGAAAAATATATTATCAGGTTAACTCAGGCCAGAAAGGTCTCCCTCCTCCCACTTATTTCAAGCGCTTGGAGGATCTTCTCGGGAGACCCTTTCCTTCTTAAGAAGGCAGTAGATTCATATAATAAGTGTCAGGTCCTGTTTAGACCTAGACCCATTCAGTGTGGTTCCATACCAACAAAAATAAAAGTTTTATATACAAGAGAAATTAATTCCTCGATTAACGAAATATTAACAGTATCACCTTAGCAATATCGGTACCCTTCCAGCCAGCCACGATTTTCTATCCAATTTAAAAGCATTATGGGTGGGTAAGAGGCGAACAGGCGGTGGTAGTGCATTCCAAACCATTGAACCATAGTGTTCTACACTTCTAAAATAAACTTCACAGTGAGATGTTACTCTAAATAATATTGGACCCTGGTGGGCTCTTGTCGGTACATACCTATTAACAGTGTATTCATTGTCATGAGCTCTTTTATACATGAAATTTAACAAGTGGGTAACTCTTCTGTCTTTCAACAGTGGTATCTTGGCTAGGGCATGAACTAGGTCTGTGTCCGTAAGATGGTCCAATCTGAGACATATCTTGAGGCATCTATTTTGGGCATATTGTAGGTCATCAAGTATATATTGAGAGGCTGAGCAGAACAGTTGATCACCGTAATCAAAATATGGTAGTATCTTTGAAGAAAATATCTTTAAAGCTATACTTTTTGTCATGGAAGTCCTGAGGTTAGCCAAAACAAATGTCTTATAATTAATTGATTTTAGCTGTTGCTTTACATGGAGGTCATATTTGAGATGACTATCGAGCATTACACCTAAATATTTGTATGACTGGACCACCATCAACTTTACATCGTTTAAAAACAGGTTTATATGCATAGCATTTAATTTCACCTTGGAGGCAGTAAAAGCCATAACTTTAGTTTTACCCGTATTTACTGTGAGTTTATTTTGTAGACACCATAGACCAAATATATCCAGACTTAATTGTAATCTATTATGAACATTGATAAGGTTGACATCTGAGTCAAAGATAACAGTGTCGTCAGCATACAGCTTAATACCAGAGTTATTTACACAATTTGGCAAGTCATTTACATATAACAAAAATAGTAAGGGGCCCAATATGGAGCCTTGTGGGACACCGCAGACCACTCCAAGTGTATCAGATATCATGTTATTAACCTTAGTTTTTTGGACCCTGTTACTTAAATAGCTATTTAACCATTTTAGATTATCCCCTCTTATGCCATAGTTTTCCATTTTACTAGATAGTATGGAGTGGTCTACGGTGTCAAAGGCCTTGCTTAGATCAATAAATACAGCCACAGTGGGTTTTGCAACATTCAAATTTCTAGCAATAATATCTGTGAAGTCAGCCAATGTGGCAATAGTTGACCTTCCAGCTCTAAACCCTCCTTGGTGTTTTGATAGAATATCGAATCTTGTTAAAAAATTCATAATGTGTTTGTGCGCAAGTTTCTCTATTAATTTACAGGGTGTTGGTGTTAATGCAATAGGGCGATAATTTCCAACATGTTTGGGATTACCAGACTTATATATAGGCACAATTGTTGCAATCTTCCACGCAACTGGAACTATACATGTGTTGAAAGAACAGTTGAACATTTCTGTTACCCTTACAATCTCATGGCCAAAGGCATCCTTTATCACCATATTTGATATATTATCAATGGCGGAAGATTTATGTACATTAATATTTTTAACTACATCCTTGACCTCATTTTGTGTGGTACTGAAGGCAAGTAAATTTTCGACAATTCTGTCGTCATAGGGTCTCCACACATCATTCATGTCACGTGACAGATTAGGACCTATTTCGGTGAAGAAAGTATTGATATAATTTGGAACATCAGATTCAGGAATTGGTGTAGCAGACAAGTTATCAATAAGTTCTATGGTAGCGTGTTTTGGTGCACCAGGAATAAGTTTCTGAATTTTTCTCCAAAATTCTGTAGACTTGCCATCAGTGGTTTTTAATTCCTCACGTATGCACCTTCTTTTAGCAGTCCTAGAGAATTTGTTACCATCCCTTTTTGCTTTATCAGCATTTGCTATGTCATTAGCATTACCAGTACGCTTAGCCTTGGCTAACAAATTATTTTTATCTCGTAAGACATTGACCATGTGGTCTGTTACCCATTCTTCACGTTCTTCAGGGATTTTAAATAACTTGACAGGACACATTTTATCCAAAGAAGCCTCTATAACATTGTGTAGAATATCCCATTTTTGTGAGACATCATTTGAATTATCAAAATTTGTCCAGTCATGTGTATTCATATCCATCCCAAGACGTGCAGCGTCATACTTTTTATACGACCTGCCCATATGTTCAACCTTGGGTCTTTTGTCTGCTTCCTTTTTTCTAATCATATAAACAGCATAATGATCGGAAATATTAAGAATCATAGTGCCTGATTCGTTTACATGTTTTGCATTAGTACAAATCACATCAAGAATTGCTTTTGAATTACCAACACAGCGTGTATAATCTTTAATGAGAATTTGTAGCCCGAAATCTTTCATTAACTTTTTGAACTCTTTTACCCGTTCATCCCTGGCTGCTAAATTTATATTTATATCCCCCGTTAGTATAATTTCAATTTTGTTTCTTTCCGGAATGGCAGTTAATGTTTCTTTGAGCAATTTTATAAATTCAATTTTGGATCCCCTAGGGGGTCTGTAGGTGTTTACCAGAACCATCCGCTTGTTATTTGGCTTTTCAATACGTATAATTTGGATTTCTATATCCTTACAGCTTTTATTTAAAATAGATAAATCATATGCATCATGATAAATATCGTGCTTTATGTATGTGCAGACGCCCCCTCCAGTTTTTGGGTTACCATCAATATCAAGCTCTTCTTGATCATCTATCCAACTTCTATCTACCCGGTGAACTACAAAACCAGGAAAACCATAGCTTGCGGAATTGTGTTGATCTTTAAACCACGATTCTGTAAAACTCATTATATCAAATGGGTTTTGGGAAAGCTCAATTTGTAGGCGTGCATAGTTTGCCTTAATACTTCTGGCATTCATGTGGAAGACCTGGAGGCCTCTTTTACCCAATAACGATTGTACACTAGCCATAATCATTATGGTGGTACAGAGTATTGTTTTTGGCTGCGGGGTGGGTACCTTTTACAGGGATATACATATCAACAATAGTTTTCAACAATTTATCACAAAATACATCAATATACAGTTTAGGTCTTATAGGACCTTTAATATTACATTTTCCCTGGTCTCTTCTGCTAGACCTCGGCTTGTAAGCCATCTAGGAGAAGATGAGATATATTCCATAGAGCAGAGAAAACAGGTGAACGGCATTTCATGCTCCTCACACGTATAGTTAGACTTGTTATCTTCGCCAACAAGCCTATTGTTAGTGTATAGGTCTGTTTATAGAATGACCAGGCTCTAAGTAGCCAACATAGACTGATAAATAAATGAAGATAAAAGACTTCTTTAACAAACGAAAATTATGAACCCAAGTGGGTGTCTATACTTTTGTATCGGTAGTTCTTTCATAATATATCATAAATCAGCTGCTCAGTTAGCAATTTACCGGTAGCACCGACCCAACCATGGCCGTCCACATAGTTAATAAAAATAGCCATAGACAACTGTCATTCTTGACCCTTCAAATATTTAAGTATTTAAGCATATCTATACCGGTAATACCGTCTTATCACTGGTTTACTAACATGGTTACTAGGTAAATAAAATAAAATAAAATAAATAAATAACTACTAAATAACTTGGAGAGTGTAGCTCTTCAAATTCCACATAATATAAAAAGTGACCTCTTTGACCGGGCAGAGGAAAAAAGATAACATTATGCTATAATGCACGTAAAAGGGCCTACATATAAATATAACAAACTTCCTTTCATATAGTGTGAAAATATCCTTTGACATTTTCCACTCATTTCTTACTATAATGTCTAATTTATGCTATAATAACGTTTCCCGGTCAAAGACGTCACCCGGTCAAAGACGTCACCCAGTCAAAGATGTCACCCTGTCAAAGACATCACCTGGTCAAAGACGTCACCCGGTCAAAGACTATCCAATTGTTACAAAGTCGTGAGACTGAGCCTTATACAGAAGTTAGGCTTATAATAGATACGCAAGTTTTATGGCAGTATAGCTGGAATGTTTGAATCAGGTACCAATTGCAGTTCATCAGTCCCTGAGTGTGAGCCTATATAATTATAAGTGTATTCTATAGGCCTCTAGAATCAAGAGCATTGATCCCTTGGCATTCTGACTTTAAACAACTTTTGAACCTTGTAATCGGACGGGAATTTAAACTACCCAGTACTCATAGGCTGGAATGTTTTAGCTAGTACCTTTTAGGTAAAATTGTATGGCAATGACAGATTGATTTGGAATACATACTATTTATTTCTCTAGATACTCGGGCAGTGGACTGACAGGAAATTCCTACTGCAGAAATCCAAACAACCTCCTTCGACCTTGGTGTTACATCAATACCTATTGTGAATACGACTTCTGTGATGTTTGTGGAGTAGGTGAGCAGTGTAATTTATATCTCCAATATTCCCAATGGCTTTAAACTCTTAACTGCCATTGATGGACTTGGTCTTTGACTGTGTACATTTTCAATTGTATGTATTTGACAGTATGGTTCCACAATTTTATCAGCTATGATACTTTTTGGCAGATTTCTAATCAAATAATCTTATCAAAGTCTTATCAAATTAAGGAATTACAGAATCAACTAAATTCATAGAGAGAGAAGGGTCATTATTGTGGAGCTGCAAATCTGATGAGCCTAAAGAGCAAGAAGTACAAGTGAAATAATTTATTATAGACCCTTTAATACTTATTGGTGTTGCCAAAGAGGATCTTCTAAGTTGCTTATTATTTGATTACACTGCAGGTAAATGTCATGATATTTATGCTGAGTGTGCAGAATTGACAGCTAAGGATCCCCAGTACTGTAGCACAGATGATGCCTTCAGGGGGTGCCACAAAACATGTAGTCTCTGTGGAAGAGGACATGAGAAGCCAGGTAATGTAACTTTAACCATTTTCAGTGTTTCAATATGGTATTCCCTTTGTCGTCATGATGCATAAATGCAGCCCAGGTGAGTCTACTCAGTAGGGCTGCATTTACCTATCACCCTAATATACCCTTTGATAGTCCATCCACTTTCTATTGGTCAGCATGATGCTTGAATGCAGTACTGGTGGGCTGCATTCATGTGTCATGATGACAAACGACGTTAAGTCACTATACATGCTTTAAAAGGCTAAATTAATTACGGCTGAATGTTATGAAAATAGCATATCAATGTCCTCATGTATATCAGTTGAATTATGGTCTAGCATGGTTTATATTGACAGTCTGGTACTAAGGGGTCACTCAACACATAAAATTTACTGTTTAAAAACCTGGTCCAATATACTTAGAAGTTCCATAAAATTGAAACAAAATTGCAAAGACCTAATTGGTTATATAGCAGTGTATGAAAACTTGAAATAATGCAATTTGAAATACTGAAATGCTGATACAATATCTCTAATATATGGTATTTTTCAGTATCCTCTTGCAACACGCCTGTCCTGAAGGATAAGAATGCTGTTATTGATCCATCTGAAGTCACCCAAACAACCTTTACATTTGGGGAAAAGGTGAAAGCAGAATGCAAAAAGAAAATTGATGGCAAACCAATCAGCAGGGAACTAACATGCACCACTGATGGCAAATTCCAGGGCAATAATCTTTTCTGTGGCATCGGTGTGTACTCATTGAATTTTTTCAAAAACCCTTTTTCTTAAGAACAAGTGATATTATGTGTAGCTGAATCAGTTTAAAACTGATTTAGCTACACTTTAGAACAAAAGGTTGTCTTATTAGGGGGTTACATCGAAAATTAATTATTCATCCCAAAAAATATTTATCTAGTAGTCCCGAAGATTTGTACACATTATATGCAAAAATCAGAATCAGAACATCTTTTGTAGTAAGTGCTGGGGAGTGATGGAAAGTTTATAAAGTCCTTATATCTTTACCCCTGCTGCGCTACCACTGAGCTTGGTGGCAGTTGTAGTCAGTAGCGAGGTAGCCAAATGTTGCCATACACATTACAAGTGGGCATAGGAGGTGGCTATATTTAAGAGCTCTTTTTCTCTGTTAGAGCCAGGGTATCTAGCAGGATCCGTAGCCACAACCTCAGAACTATTGAGCCCACCAGCTAACCAACTACTCCATCAGGACTCATGTGATGATATTCATCACCCAATAGTATATATGTACTGCTTCTGGCTTTTAAGCCCAATGAGTAATGCTATTTAAAAATATTGTGGGGTTTGAACCCCATTTGATCCAATTCCAACAAGAAGTGCCCTGTAACCTAGCAGCAGGACCACACAGCCATATGTGTTTGAGCCTGTTAACTAAGGTCTTGTCCCATTAGACAAAGTTAAGAGTGCTGTTCAGTTGGTGCTGCTGTTGTATAAATCGGGGGCTCCGCCTCTCGACCCCCAGGAGTATATCCAGTACCAAAACTCGCCAACATACAGGGGCCTGCGGTAACCACCCTGCGTGTAGCAGGGCACTCTGAGAAAGGGAAACCTATGATATTCAACTAACCATGCATCAAAAAGTATATACAATAGCCACTGAATTCCTTTGCCATTAAACTATATGCGTCCATGCCTTTTAATGGAAACATTCTTAATTATGATGCTGTAAGGTATCAATCCCTTTACCATGGCCTTCACAGTACTCAATCATCCGCAGAAATATGGATGATTATGTCAAATATCATAAATGCATTGCATATGGCTTCTTTGAAATTACAAAAGTATTGAAGTATTGAAAATTTTATTGATCACATCTCCTCAGTGAGGAGTTTTTCAATGAACAATTATGAGATGATACAAAGCCAATGAATATGCTATGGGTTCATATAATCAGTTCACGTAGCGTCTCAATTCAACACCGCAAATTAATTAGAGTGGATGACATGACAATACAATGAAGTATTTTATAGAGATGATGATGAGGGGCGTTAGAGGGGATAGAATAAAAATACCATACTTTCCTAGCAGTGAAAGGTCCATATTAATATCTTGTCATTCGTTTCAAAATTACAGATTGTCAGGAGGGCTGGACACGCTATAAAGATGGCTGCTACAAATTTATAAATGAAAAGGTACACTACTCACCAGCCAAAGAATCATGCAAAATGGAGAATGCACATTTGGTAGGCATCAAAGATGCTGCAGAAAACAATTTTGTGTCATCACTAAGCAGGTAATTACAAGAGAGGAATTGTTTTGATATAGTTCATTCTGATGATTAATTTGATCTAATGGGAATACATTTCCAGCTGCTTTCTGTGGTGCACTATTATTAAGAAAAACTTTGTTTTGTTTTCCGTTTGCAATGTATTAACATTCACTGTAAATTCTTAATTCAGTGGGTCAGTAGGATGGATCGGATACAATGATGATAATCATGATGGCACCTGGACTTGGCATGATGGTGTAAAGAGGAATTACACAAACTGGGAATCAAAAATACCAAATGACGGCCAGTATGACAAGTGTGCAGTGATGGAGAGTGATGGGAAGTGGGACAACATCTACTGTGACAAGATTTACCCACAGACATACGTCTGCAAAAAACCACACAAAGGTAGGTTTTGATCTAACATAGAAAATGCAGAAAAGAAAAGTGTGGGAGTGGTCACTGCTACAAATAATTCGTTAGTTAGTTCAAGGCACTGAACTAGAGAGGTGACAACCTCTCACACATCCTCCCAGACCACCTATTTGTTTACTCAATTACAATGTGACTAACAGTTCTTTATGATGTCATCTCAGCACTACAGGCTGTGTCTCATGAGATGGGGCCAATTGAAACGTCTTTGATCAGGTGCCAGCTTTGACCGGGTGCCAGCTTTGACCGGGTGCCAGCTTTGACCGGCCACCTTAAATAAAAATATTTAAGAAAAATAAATTTCTTCTTTGATCTGTAAGGGATAAAATAAAGAAAATGGTGTTGGTTGTATCTTCATATATGGCTTTGCCTGCCCTAAATAAACCGTTTTATGTCAGCCGGTAGAAGCTGGCACCTGGTCAAAGATGTCACCTGGTCAAAGCTGGCACTCGGTCAAAGACATATCAATTGGCCCGATCTCATGAGACACAGTCTACAGGTAACAATAAGTTTCTCATAACAAGCAATTAAGATGAATAAACTCATATGGCAGACAAAGAACCAGTTTTAAGTAGTATAATCTATTTTTTCTTAAAAACTAGCCACTTTTCCACCTCACAAGATTATACCTCTTATTTCTTGAAATGAGAAAACTATTGACAGTAGAAGGCAAGGTGATATTTGTTAAAAGGCAACGATGAACTTTGTATTATAGCTCCAGAACGCAGTAAAAAGTAATTAGGTGAAAAATTTAAAAATCTTCAACAGATTTCTGTTATAAGCATGTTAACGATTTCAGATCATGATTACTACTGTGCCGATGAATATCCTAAATGCAATGACTTGATTGGGAGAAATTACAAAGTCTGCAAGGACAACCAAGAATTCAGTCTGACACATTGCCGCAGTTCTTGTGGCTTGTGTGCTGTGGGTGAGGTTCTTTCTTTTGCAAACTACAAGGTTTCTATGTGAACACTGAGTTCTTGCTAATGCCAATAACTTGGATTATGTCTGAATCTACATTGCATTGCACAAGTTCTGTCATGGGATCAAGCCAATGAATCCATTTTGCAATGCCATATTATTCTAGATGACAAGCATAATCTATGAACATTTACCCAAGTTTAAATTTCTACATTAAAATGTCTTAGAGACTGCATCAATTGGTGTATCATGACAACAAATGAAACTAAAACTCGAGGCGTCATGAACTTGACAAGATTCATCTATAGTTTCTAACAATTACTCATGAATTACAATTATTCAATTACAAAATCTGATCTATTCTTACTACATGCTGTGCTCTATTTAACTATAATATACAGTGTCTGATTGCAAAACCCCTGGGATAACTGCTAATGTTCTCCAAAAGACTTCAGTTAAGTCCATCACCACCGGAAACTATTTTGAATATGAGTGTAGTAGTGGGTATGAGTTAGCATCGGGAAACCTTGGTCGAACCTGCCTAAAGGATGGAATATTATCTGGAACACCTCCTATTTGCAAATGTATGTAAATAGTGCATCATAATACCATCATATTTCCCTTTATACCTTTAACAGCATTTATCCTTAATAAATGATGTATTTTTTGAGAAAATATACCCCTTCGTATTCTTGCTAGTTATGGGATATCTATAATTAAAACAACTGACCCTCAATACTCTGCACTGTGTCACTGTAATTTCGCAAAAGTAATAAAAGTAATATGTTCCTCCAAACATAAGTCAAGAATGATACAAGTTAGTATCTTGTGTATTTCCCGAGAAAAGCACAGGCTGTATACGGCTTAGTCACATTGGGGCATGTGTTAAGAGTAGCCTTTCTTAAGGAATCTTAGGATGCTTGTCGCTATGATAGTATGTATGATTTTCTTGGAGCCTGGATTGCATTAAATGGACTGCCTTGTTTGTAGCTGAGGAAGAGTTTGAGGATACTTATGGCCATCAAGTCTTTGATAGAAGGAGCTTGGAGAAACCTTACAGGTTATCTGTCTCTGACTCAGATAAATCTAACATCAAGCGAGATGGACAGGTATTGTTATACTCATCATCTGATATCTGGGTTCAGCAAAGGCAAATTATTATCTTACTCATATGCTTTGCTATTCTGGTGTTGAATACCTAATATTTTCCATCTTTTGAGTTCACTGAGTAATAAATCGCAGGAACTTCAAAAGTTCATGCAGTCATTAATTAAGATGTTCCCTATACATTAAAAGCAAACACAGATACCTACAACAGTCAATGATCTTATGTGCAGGTTATCCGTTGGGAGGTATACAGCAGTGCAAGAGCCACACTATTGGCTCAAGTTTGGCGCAGGACACTTTTAAATAACACCTTTATCCTAATTGGTCAGACGTTCCTCAACCTCAGACCAAAAAGAGTCAATACCTACACCCTGAAGAGCTTTGAGACCTTCCATGTGCAGTCTGGTGATCTCATTGGTTGGTACACAACAAGCACCCAGGGTTTGTCATACAGTGATTGTAGTGAGGCCTGGGCAAAGAGGTATGTATACAGCAGGGGGTATCAGGTGAATAATATGGACGTGGTAAAGGTGGGAATGAAGGCTACTCTGCCAGTGAAGGATACCTGCGAAACCTATTCAATAGCCATTACTATTGGAGCAGGTAAGCCCAGTTTTATACTATGGATTCATAGGCAAAGAATACATTCAACAAAGAGCAAAAACGATATAGATTTATGACAGAAGCCATTATTACAGATGAGTCCTTTTTCCTACAGGCCCACACATTAACCTACAGGCTTGGCACAAAACTTCACCATTTTGTGAAACTTACATACATTCCCGCTTTAGTTGCAATGCGCCGAATGCTTGTAATTACACTTCAAGTAATTAATTACCTAACAATTTCTATCTCAAGGCAATGTGTAGTGCATCTATGACCTCTGTGACTTCAGGTGAACCAGCTGACACCCATTATGTGAATGTGGCAGCTGCATCAAGAGGTGCTACCTGTGCTGAGGCCTCCTCCAACAAGGACCTCTGCAGTCTAGCCATAGATGAGGCTTTGATGCCCTTTAATAATGCTTGGATTACTGAAAATGAAGGTGTCGGAGCGTTCATCAAGATTGATTTTGATGCCAAATACAACTTGATAATGGCCAAGATCATGCAGAGAGTATCAAAGACTGGTCAGATTAAAGAATTAACATTGACTTTCAGTGATGGCTCTAAACAGCAGGTAAAGCTTTCTGATCGGTACACCTTTTACAATTTCAATTTTGAAAAGTACAATTAAGTATATAGCTAATTATGTTGGTAAGAACTAAAAGGCTGGGTTGTCTGTAAGATATAGGTTTAAACCCTGGTAATGCTACTGGGTTGATACACTTACAAAGGGTCTGCAGAGGCGTAGGAAGCAAATCTTCATTGGGGGGCCAACCAACTTTAAGCATTGGCGTTTCTGCGCCATGTATCATATACACGCTTATATTGGAATTGTATAGGAAAGTAGTATTTGAGCCCCTTTACTTCTGACACACTCACTTTTCCCTGTGTGGGAGCAATAAGGATAGGAAATTGTGTGTATTATATCATGGGTCTTGACAAATTTTGGGGGGCCCAAACATATTCAGCCCCCCTCCTCAGTGACCCCCTTTTCCTACGCCACTGAGTATGCATGATACACCAATGCAATAGCAGTGAGTGACTCGCCTGCACAGCATTAGTGCATGATGATGATGATGAATGTTGGTTTAAAGCTTGACCGCTGGTTGAAGTGAGGCCAAAAGCACTTTTGGATATAGTTCAGTTTTCATTCACAAGAGGGCTCTTAAGGGCTGGGAGCTCAGCTCTTACAGGCACAAGATAGGGTGAATATGTTGCAGCTGGAGAATGCTCATGGTCCCCTGTCAAAGCACTGCTGCCCTCTGGTGGAACTGTTATTTTAGTCTATGTATGGAAAATGCTGAAGTTATTCCCTGACGGCCCGGCTTTAAGGCATCATGCCATCCTTGATAAGTTAATGAGAAGAAACTACGCTGCAGGCCACCAGAGACCACAAAGAATACGGACCTTGGGTGGCTTCAGCTCTGTTATTACAGTTATCTTAGTATGGCAGGATATTGATGGACCCGTTTTCTTTTCTCATCATCATTGTATTTATTTTCATTTTGTTTTTATCTAAGGTAACTTTATATGAAAGCCAAGGGAGGAGGGCAACAGATACAACTGCTGCTGTTTGGAATACATTCAAGCTAATTCCTGTTTTATCAGCCTCAGTTAAAGTCGCCGTTGACACAATATACAGTACAGACCATAATGGCTTCATAGAAATAGAAATGTATGCAGGTAAGTGAGAAATAGCTATTTACAGACTCTGCTGTCTATTGGGAACATGAGTCACTCATGATATTGTATTGGAAATCATCGGCACGATGTGTCATGACATTGCACTGTGGTGGTGTTCAATACTTTTTGAACAGTCACCATGATACACAACAGCCAGAACCTATAATTAAGTCAGGCAAGAATCCCTGTAGGACAGTGGAGGGTGTGTCAATGATTGGATTCAGTATACCTGAGTTGGATCCCGAGCTGCAAACTGCTAATGTCATGTATTATTCTATACAGTAGATTATTGCGCATTACCACACATGTATACCACTTTGATTCCACTTTAGCTAAAATAAGCATTTATGCCAATTAGGCCCTAAATGGGAAAAAATAAATAGACGATAAGGTTTTTCAGTAGTTGTTATTAAAGATTTTAATTCCAGATGAACAAGATAACTTTGTTGGAAATCCTGTCAAATCAGCCACATACCACGACGGTACCGGTTCTAATGAAGAAATTAAAATAGAACGTGGTCCATCCATGACATTCACAAGATCAGGATTTGTCAAAGGGTGGAAGCTTTATTCCAATTCTGCAGCTAACATTACTATGATTGTGGTTCGGCCAGTTACAGACTCTGATACTAAATTCACTGTTGTTGGGATGAATGACATTAAGGCTCCAAATGGAAAGGCAGCTGTTATACCAGTAGCCATTGCAGACAGGATCAATGTCAAAGCTGGGGACATAATTGCTTGGTACTATTGGCGCAGCTCTGCTGCCCCTACAATACCGTAAGTGCTAATATTGCTCAAACACCAAGATTAACAATATTTGAACAAGCAAAACTCTACAAATAATGCCTTTTAGATGATATGCTTCTGTAATCACTCATTCAAAATGTGCTTTCAGGTACAGCACCTGTAGTTCTTCAGAGAAAATGATTATCTGGGCTGGTAAAGGTCCATTTGCTGTGCATCAGGAAGTTTCAGGCATCAAGAGTACCCACGCACCTTGCCGTACATACTCCATAAGTGGACTGCTAGGTCACCCAGATCATGGTAAGAAAATGGTACTTCAATCATACTGTTATGTTGTTGGTTACATCGTGGCAACTTTCTTGTCTATAGTACATCAATGTTGCTGGTTATAGTGTGTCAATGTTGTAGAAGATAGTTGATTGTAATGCAGCAATGTCCTCCTTTGTATTGACACTTGTCATACCACACTATAATATATCATTTTCAACTTTTCAATTCATTTCAGTGGTTAACCTTTTTCTGAAACTCAATTTTACTCTGTTGCATTAGCAGAGATTACACGAATTAACTTTTGTTCCAGCTGGACCATCACCATATAGCTTCATGGGAAATGCAGCAGAACCAGGGCCACACAACGATCACTCCAGTTCTAATAAAGAAATTAAGATAGAACGTTCATTTTCAATGACATTCACCAGACCAGGGATTGTCAAAGCATGGAGGCTTTATTCCAACTCTGCAGTTGACATTGCTCTGATGGTAGTCCGGCCAGTTGCTGGCTCTGACCTCAATTTCATCGTTGTTGGGATGAATAAAGTAAAAGCTCCAAACGGAAAAGCAGCTATTATACAAGTAGCCACAGCAGACAGGATTAGTGTGGTAGCTGGAGATATAATTGCTTGGTATTATATGCCTGGTGCTGACCCTACAATACCGTGAGTGAAATACTTTGTAAATTATTCTGCTGCAGTGGGCTTTCATACTGTGTGGTAACTAAATAGTATAAAATCATTCCCTGAAGTCACGTTCTTCCTGGGAACAATGCACGATCATCACATCAATTATTAGGCTGTTAAAAAATTCTCATATCCATATGCCTTTGTAGGCTAAATCCAGAGTCACTCTATAGTTACTGTGTACTATTTCCTCGACATCTGAGTTATGATATTTACGGGTCATGTTGACCGGTTAACATAAGTATTATACATAGGACGCTCTACCCCTCAGGTGGCGCCAGTGTGGTTACCATCTGACGTCACCCACCTGGATACAGGTGTGTACTCAAACACTCCCAGCGCCGGTGGACAAGACGCCGGTCGCATATCTCCAATGAACTCTGAGATTTTTGCCATGTTTGACATGTTTGACATGTGTAACCGGGGCCATGCTATGCTGGAAGTGTGCAGATACGCATATATAGGGCCCCACTTGGAGATAAGTGCAACCGTTGGAGAAAAGGACGGGCGTCGTCTGAGCCGGATTTAAGTAAGGCGGAGACGCAGGAGTCACCAACCAGGGAGTCACTAACCAGGCAGGTCACAATGTCGGCCGACCAGGAGGAGTTAACCCTACAGGCCGAATTGGAGGAGGAGGAGAGAAAGGAGCGCAAGATTCGGCTTCGGGCCAAGATTGCCGCCGCCAAGGCCAAGAACGAGGCCTTGGAGAAGGGAGAGATCCCACCACCGCCTGGACCACAGCCGGGCCCACAGCCGGGCCCACAGCCTACACCCGGCCCACAGCCGGAACCACCCCAACCCCCGGGAGACAAAGCCAGTAAGTACTCCATAGCTAAGTTCTTGCCTAAAGTGAAAGACCTGCGCAAGGCTAGCTTTGAGGAGTTTATGTACGGGGCTTTGGAGTGGGGGGTGGGGGAGGACGAGGGGGGCCCGCTGAAGGGCTACCTGCAGCACCTGAGTTACCTCTGTCTCATGCACATGCCGGGAATTTACCCACCAGTAGCGTCTATAGATAATGACCAGGCCGTCAGGGAGATGGCCGACAAGGAGGGCATGACCGCTTTTGGGCCAGGGGATAGCAAGCTAACGATGTACCACTACGGACTTAAAAACACCTGGGAGGGGTTACGATTGTCAGGTGCGCCAGAGGCCGCATCTAACCCCCAGGCGTCCAAGAAGCGCAGCCCCAGCGGGTCGAGCGCCCCCCGCCGTCCCACAGCCCCTCAGCCCACAACGGCTGACATGGGGTGCCTGATGTGGAACTACGAGGACACGTGCACCAAGGGCCCCAAGTGTAGATTCCCCCATAGTTGCCGCCAATGCGGGGGGGACCACAAGGCACCTAAGTGCACCAACAAGAAATAGGATAAGGCCCGGGAACCCACCCCGCTCCCCGAGGAGGGGCCCCGGGTGGGGGCCCAGGCCGACACGCCGGGACGCTCAGCGGACGCCGGCAATCCCCCATCGGCACCCCCGCCTAGAGACGGGGGGAAAAACGACGGGAGGCCCCGGGCGGGGTTACCGCCCGTAAGCGGGGGGGTTCCCCCATCGGTACCCTTGACCCGACCGGAAGAGGAACGCGTCACCAGGAGTATCGAGCAATGTGATTGGCTACGCATGAAGCGGGGTCACGGGAATCATCCAATCAGAGGCCAGCTTATGGCCACACTCGAGTTCGACAGCCAAGATGGCGGAGCAAACAAGGAATTGGAGATTTACGAGGACTGCACGCACGGTTTATGCGCCTGTGAGTATTTAATCGGGGGTTCCCGAACTCAATTAAGGCCGTGTAGAGTAGCCAGCAAAGCCATACTTAATGGGGACTTAGACCCGGACTGGGAATACATCCTGAGAGGGGTGTGTTACGGGTTCGAGGTAATCGACGCTGCGTGTGACTCCGAGTACAAATGCACCAACTACAGCGAAGTGACAAAAGGTGAAAACTACCGTACCATGTCGGTCAAATTGAATAAGGACATAGAAAAGGGATGCATCACAGTGGTGGATTCCCCCCTCAAGTGTGTTCATGCCATAGGATGTGTGCCAAAAGGGGACACGATCAGGGGTATAATAGACTGTTCTAGACCGGTAGGAATCGCTGTCAATAATTTCACAAATGAAGTCGCATCAAAATTCAAGTACCGAGGAGTGAGAGATGTAGCGGAAATGGTAACGGAGGGCCAGGCTCTTTGTACTGTAGACATTTCTGACGTATCTATCCAGTAGTTTAGGACGAGAGGATAATGGGTCATGTTGACCGGTTAACATAAGTATTATACATAGGACGCTCTACCCCTCAGGTGGCGCCAGTGTGGTTACCATCTGATGTCACCCACCTGGATACAGGTGTGTACTCAAACACTCCCAGCGCCGGTGGACAAGACGCCGGTCGCATATCTCCAATGAACTCTGAGATTTTTTTTCATATAATATCGAATTACAATTAGTAATAAAGGCTGGGCCAAGCCAGCCAGGTCGATATATTCTACCGCAAACATAGATACTGTGTCTCTCATATATTAATATAATCTATCATACGTATCTATCCAGTAGTTTAGGACGAGAGGATAATATATTTGTTGGCACTTGAAGAGACAGATTTTTCTAAATAACCATTTTAAGGGTGGCCATAAACATTCAAAGCTAGATGTGGGGGAGGGGCGAATATTTTTCAAAACATAATTCATAACTCTAAGCATAATCACTGTGTTCTACATAAATATAATTTTCTCACAAAATGAACCAGATTTGAGATGCGATTTCAGGTATAGCAAATGCGAATTACCAGCAGGGATGAAGATGATCTGGGTTCACAACAACCAGGGCCCTTTCACTGTTGGACAGAAAGTATCGGGCACTGTCAGCACCTATAAACCTTGCCGTACATATTCCATAGGGGCAATATTTGACTATGGTAAGAGAAACAGTTGTGGGGTTTACTATATACCATGAACATAACTGTTGTTATATATGGTACGGCAGTTTTGTCCATATTGGGCATTATGATGAGCCTGCCACAGTTCATGTCGTCCTAGTTCATATCTGATACAAAATGTACCAAATTCAGACTTAACTTAACTGTACAAGTATTTTTTACTAAACATTTTCACATATAACTTTCCAGCTAATTTTTCTTTCTTCTAGATAAACTGCTGCCATACAGCTTTGTGGGAAATGCAGCTGCACCACGCACACTCTCTGATGGTTCCAGTTCTATTGGTGAAATAAAAATAGAGCGCATATCATCTATGAGTTTCAAAAGGGCAGGATCAGTCATGGAGTGGAAGCTGTACTCCAACTCTGCAGCCAACATTAGCATGATGGTAGTTCGACCAATCACAGGCTCTGACCTCAACTTCACCATTGTTGGGAAAACTGATGTGAAGGCTCCAACTGGAACAACAGCTAGAATAACTTTAAGTGAGGCAGACAGGATCCGTGTAAAGGCTGGGGATTTCATAGCTTGGTACTATTGGCCTGGTTTTCAACCTACAATACCGTGAGTGAAAATTGCTATGCATACTTGTGATAGAACATTCATACATAATGCAAACAGGGTTAAGGGATACAAATCTAAATTTAACTATGGTGTAACTTGGAATATGATGCACATGATTATGACTTAAATTCCCTGGTACAAACCATTTGATCCATGATATAATTTTAGGTTTCGCCAATACTGGTTGAATATTAGTGATAAAAATTATCTTGAATAAGCACCTGTGTTGTATAAGCACTGGGGGAAACAGCCCTGCCAAATTGAAGAGTGCCCAATGCATTATTGCAATGATACCCTATATATTATATATATATAAATCGAAACATGATCGCAGGTTTAGCGCATGCTCGTTGAAGATGAAGATGATCTGGATTCACAACAAACAGGGCCCTTTCACTGTTGGTCAGGAGGTATCGGGGACAGTGAGCACCTATAAACCTTGCCGTTCATACTCCATAAATGCGCTTGTAGAATATGGTAATATCTGTTATTTTCAGATTTCATTTAATATTTTCAGATGTCATTTTTCACATACGCTCTATACATTGCACTTATCATATGATCTCCTAGTACTGTTCATTATTGGTTAGCTCATATTTTTTTGCAGATAGCTAAACTGTGATTATCATCATTGCTCTGTGAAGATGTCATTCTGGTGCATGAGTTAATGCCACTGCACATGATAGTCAAATGCAACTTCACTGACACTGTATGCCCAACTGCCTTAAAAGTACATTGATCCTCTGAGGGAGATTTGGCCCAGCACTAAGTCTTATTGAGCTATTATGACTTATTTTGATATATATCATAGATCCAGTAGATGATATCAAAAGAAACAGCGTCAAAAAGTGAGTCCATGTTGCCTCCAGAATGACTCCCCTATATAGGGGAGCACAGGTCCTTATGTGACTCCCTTAGATGAGTCAAAGAACTATGTGACTCCCCCAGGTGACTCTCTTAGATCGCCTAGGGAGTCACCTAGGCTCCCTAAAGAGGGGAGTCATTCTGGAGGCAACCCTTTGGTACTGGTTTCATATGCAATACACCTGCTGAAAGTTGAAGAGTCTGGATTAATTTTGCTCTGCCACTATGAACCTAGAGATTTCTGACACCTCCATAACAAAAACATGAGCATGAGTAACACTTACTTTCTAAAGTTAGACAAATGTTGGTAAAGCATACAGTGACTTTGCTATCTAAACAATACTTGTGCCTGTGCAAAGATGGGCTTTCAATATGTCAAACATTACTGATTTCCATAAAGGTGAAGCCTGTTGACATGTAATTAATAAATTGTTTCAGACTCTGTCGGACATGCAACAGTACGACGAGCCACTTCTGATGGTTCGAGTTCTCTTGGTGAGATCAAAATAGAACGTTCGTCTTCCATGACATTCACAGAACCAGGATCAGTCAAAGAGTGGAGGCTTTACTCCAACTCTGCAGCCAACATAACCATGATGGTAGTTCGACCAGTTGCAGGCTCTGACCTCAACTTCACCATTGTTGGGAAGAATGATGTAAAGACTCCAAATGGAAAGGCAGCTGTTATACCTGTAGCCACTGCAGACAGGATCCATGTAAAGGCTGGGGATTTCATAGCTTGGTATTATTGGCCTGATTTCTCCCCTCCAATACCGTGAGTGCAACATTACTACAAACATCATAGTCTCGAAGCCAACAGCACTGTCAGGACCCAACCTCGTTTCGTCTGATACCGTTTTTCCCCCTGCTGATTATGCATCTATAGGGTCTAGGTGAAAATATCCAGGTGGATGTGGAGCTCTCACCCTTGGACAATTTGAGAAATCCAAGATGGCTGCCCGAATGTTGCTGAAAACTGGAAAAGTGTCTTATCTTTGCTTCTAACCAACTTAGAAACTCAAATAAAAGGTAAAAAAATTCCGTTATGAGGCCAAGGAATCAAATCCAGCTATTTTCAAAAAGCTATGTGGCAGCCATTTTGAAATTTTAATAAAATAATGAATCCAAAGTGGCAAAATCAGAGCCCAGAGTGGGTCTATCAGTATCTTATCAAGATGAACACACAATATTAAATTCAGAAAGGATACTCCTGTGGCTTATTAAAGAATAAGCTGTATGGTGGCCATAGTAGTGCCTGGACATTCTGTATCTCTCATAATCTTAAGAGAACCGTATCTGCCTTATTGTAACCAGCATGCCGCAAAGCACCCTGTAACATAAGGGTCCATTAACAACAGTGGTAATGGATTGGAAAGGGTATATATATATATATATATATAGTCCCATATTAGAATCCAAGATTGCTGTTCAGGCATGCTAGGTGTTATAGCCTGGCATGGCCTTCTATGTTTAGAAGCTCTTTATTGTCCTCATGTTCACAGACATAGCATATAATATTTCTTAATCACGGTGGCATACGTTACTTTCAACAGCAGCATCATCATAGATGTTGACAGTAAGGGGGATATGGTTGAGAGATACAAAATATACAGGCAGCTAAATAGAGAATGAACAGGTCCTGGCAACTTCGGCCCCCTGGTATATGGCTACCTCTGTGGCCATCCTCATCCTGGAGGACCCCCGAGGTGTGAGTTATAGCAGCGTCCTCATGTATGGCTTTCATCCAATAGTTATCTGATAAAACTTGGAATTTCACAGAGTTTTTATCCTTCCAAATACTTCAAAATACATCAGTGTAAAGTAAAGGATGTACCATATATACTCCTGTATTTTTTTAGCGATTAAATTGCATTAAAGATAAAGAAAATGAATTTATTTGGCTAGATAAAGCAAAAATTCTTAAAATGTAAAACTATAACTCAATTGTGATTTTTCTTAGCAAGATTTGGAAAAAAAACACTAGTATGAAATAATAGATACCTATCCCCTCTAGGTGAATCTAGAAGCACTAAGGTTTCCGTGCGGGAGCAAATGAGCAATAATGATTTTAATAGTGCATCTAGGCACACTGAGCAGACCCTTACCAGTGCCTTGGTTGGTGGCATCTAGCCATGCAGTTACCGGTGGGCTATTCCCTTACTCCCCCCCCGGCACCCCCCCCATCTGCACGCATTTCTTCACAGCTTCCCCCCCCCCACGCGGCCGAGATGCGACACTTTCCGCTCACATTATGCTTGGCTAGTCCCCTTGGCTGTGAGGGGGGGAGGGTAGGTCAGCCACCCCCGGGAATGAGGACGGACTTGTAATTGAGGATGTACTATGTTCCAGGTTGTTGCTTAGACCTGATGAAATAAGTATACATATCTGTTATCCTGTGTATGAGTCAATAAATCAGAAACTATGTATTCCCAGGTAAAGAAATAATCATGGTATTTACAATGCTAACAAGCACTAAAACACTCAAATCGTGAATAGAAAGGATAACCAATAATTTTATAAGTTTTTTAAATTATTAATTACCTGTGTATAATTCTCGTGTATTAAACACTAGTAAAGGGCAAAAATCAATCAAAGATTGATCCTATATCTAACTATCAAATATAGTAAAAATAGATAATTCTGCCTAATAGGTTGCACCCAGCCAGTGCAGCTCCCAACATGTTGACTGACAATTAAGTCCTAAAATTAGGTCACACAAACATCCATGTGAATAAAACAGACCAACTTTAATAGATAAAGTAGGTTTGAAAAATGATAAATAGGCCTAAATTAACTTACATTTAATTTAGAAATGCCCCACAACCCTCCTGAATGTCTACCTGATGAAACTTTGAATAAGATGAAACATCCTGATCTCAAGCAACCACATATTGAGTGCTGGATGATCATTGGCACTTTTTGAAAAAATATGAGATATATTTTTCTAAACTAAAAACATTAAACCCAATTTATTTTGGGATATAATTCTCCACCTGGAGAAACCAATCTCACTCTGTGGGGATCTCTGAATTCAATGAGAGACATTGGAACTATGTTTTTGGATGCAACACTCATGAATGTTGACCTATATCCATCGGATCAGCCAATGAAAATTAAAGCATAGTGGTCACATGTCAACAGCATGCCAGGGAGCGCCAAAATTGCCTTACCTGGTCAGATTTGGATGTAGTAGCAGAGTAACCACATCGTCCCACCAAACCTCGAATGGTAAGCCATGGTTATTTGGCCAAACCATGGTATAATTACTATGATTAAACTATTTATTATGGTATATAATCAACTATGAGGAAATGTGATGTTTTGCTATGATATATCACTGTAAATCAGTATAAGCTGATAGTTAACAGAGGGGTAGGAGGAGGGTCCTGACGGGGGTGATGATGGGTTGGAGGATCTGCAACCGTCCCTCAGAGAGTATTGTCAAAGATATGTGCAGGGCCAAAAGCATCTCTCATGCTACACCTCTGTAGGTGAGAGTGCTCAGTGTATGACGTCAATAGCTCACCACCTGCATCCCCAGGGACTTCTCAGGCCGTCCACGCCTCTGTAGGTGTGAGTGCTCGGTGTAATGACTGCAAATAACAGCAGGAATACAAGATGTATGCCATCTTTGTAGTCTTAGTGTGACCAAGGTCATACAGGTACTTGTACTGAGTGCAAAGCCAGGCACAATAGAGTACAAGACCAAATCCTATAATCTTGAATCTATCATTGTGAACCAGCCTTAAATTGGATTTCATGGACATAATGTAAACATTTGTGGTTGTATAAAATGTAAAATGAGGGAGTTCAGGTGCAGAGTGCCCTCTCCAAGCCAGGTGCAGAGTACCCTATCCAAGCCATTACCACTGTTGTTAACGGACCCTTATAATCATAACCATACAGGGTGCTATTCGGCATGCTGCTTACAACAAGTCGGGCACGGTTCTCTTAAGATTATGAGAGATACAGAATGTGCGGGCACTACTGTGGGAATTACTACGTAAGGGCAAATAACAGCAGGGAATACAAAATATCTGCCATAATAGTACCAAGTGTGACCATTGTCCTACAGTTACTCTTACTGAGAGCAAAGCCGGGTAGTACAGGATTCACTAAATCCTATTAGTAACTTACAGGAGATAAGGGACAAGGCAAGGCAATAGCTGGACTTAGGCTCTGCTCCCCGGGGGCTGCTTCACTCCCGGTCTCGTCATGGTCCGCTGAGCTGCCACCCGCTGACTCGCCTTGGCCCGACCTGGTCATGGTCGGGGACATTGGCGGATCCGGAATTTGCTGCTTCCTCACTCCATTAGGTGCCCCACATGTGGGACACACCTTATTGTTGCCATTAAAGGTGGCCCCACATTCTTGGTTAGTGCAAACCACCATCCTGACGGTTAGTGCACACCAAAGAACGGCTAGTGCACACAAAAAATAATTGACCCCTGCAGCCAGTCTGGCCAGGCTCTGATCAATGGCTGACCAGGCTGGCCACCGGCACACTGGAGGCTGAAACAATGGCGCCCCCTGGTGTGTAACTAATAAACTACTCAATATGATTGAGTCTCAACATAATCCTGAATTTACCATTGTGAACCAAATTTGAATGGTGATTTCTTAAAAATTCAAAATTGCCACCATACAGCATATTCTTTATTAATTATTTGGAGTCCCTAGCCACAGGAGTATCTTTTCTGAATTTGATATTGTGTATTCATCTTGATAAGATACTGAAAGACCCACTTTTGGCTCTGATTTTGCCACTTTGGATTGATAATTTCATTAAAAGTTCAAAATGGCTGCCACATAGCTTTTTGAAAATAGCTGGATTGGATTCCTTGGCCTCATAAATGTAATTTTCGACCTTTTATTTGAGTTTCTTTTCCAGTTTTCAGCAACATTCAGGTGGTCATCTTGGATTTCTCAAATTGTTAAAGGGTGAGAGCTCCATATCCATCTGGATATTTTCACCTAGACCCTATAGATGCATAATCAGCAGAGAAAAAAACTTTGACAGACGAAATGAGGTCACCCCCTCCGGCTTTCAGACTACCAGTGATAAAATGGCCCTCATACTATGCCTCACTGGATGATGTATCTCAGACCAGTTGATATAGCTTCTGAATATCTTCTGGAATACAGCTATCAATTCAGCTTTCGTATTCCTACATGAAACAGGAAGAAATAATTCCTAATCATAAAATCAATGTTCATGTAACAAATAGCTCTAGAAGTTGCTTGCACAAGATATCATAGATAGCCATACAATCATGGTACAGTACCAGAGGTATAAAGGCACCAGATGGACAGGGGTCTTCGTTAAGCAATAAAAATGATTTGAATAAGCACCTGTGTTATAAGCACTGGTGGTAACAGCCCTGCCAAATTGAAGTCTCTGAGTGCCTGGTGCATTATCACGATCGTACCTTATACTTATAGATCAAAACATTATTTCAGGTTTATGATAGAGGAAAGTGGAAAAAACCTCCAACAAAAACTACGACTGTTATGACCTGTGGCAGGGTGCACTATATAGCTTACCATAGTTATTTACAGCCCTGGCCAGGGCTGGATTTCAGATTCTTATTTCCTGTCAGTAAAAGCTGCTTCACTCTCCTAGCAGAGGCAGATGAATACCTGACACTTGTGTGGCACGGCCATCTGGGCACGTAGACTCAGACACAGGCCTATGCTAGAGACATCTACTGCCTTCACACAACACTACAAGTATAGTTTTGCTGTCTGTGGGTTTTCAATAATTTTGCTGTGTTCTAGGATACTTCAGGCCTTTTTTTAAATTTCAGGTTTAGCGAATGCTCTTTGAAGATGAAGATGGTCTGGATTCACAACAAACAGGGCCCTTTCACTGTTGGACAGGAGGTAGCGGGCACTGTCAGCACCTATAAACCTTGCCGTTCATACTCCATAAATGCACTTCTAGATAATTGTAAGAGAATGTGCTAGCTGTTACCACTTCTGAATGACTTCAGGTCTTATATGGTCCATTGTAACTTAATGGGGAAGATGTAAATTTTCTCATTATGGTAATCATGTTCTGATCCCCATCGATGAGCTCCCCCTGCATAATAAGGGTCATTTGGGCTATGGGTTTCCTGCTATAATTTTAACGGTACCATTATCAGTTATGTTGGGAAATATATTGTTTCAATGTGCAAAAGTAAGCAGGATGTAGTGACAAAAAGTGAGGATAGAAATGTCAGAACAATAACTGGCAACTGTATGTATAACTATCCTCAGATCACTATAGCCCCCATAGTACTGCTTTCATATGAAGGACACTGCTGAAAGTTTAAGGGTATGGATGAAGATTAACCCAAAGCTCCATGTTCGCACCTCATTAATTTTGCTCTGCCGCTATGAACCCAGAGTTTTCCGACACCTCTATAACAAAAAACATGAGCATGAGTAACACATACTTTCTAAAGCTTAACATTTGAAAAGCGCAAAGATGGGCTTTCAATATGCCACACATTACTGATTTCCATAAAAGTGAAGCCTGTTGACATGTAATTAATAAATTGTTTCAGACTCTGGCGGACATGCAGCAGTACGACGAGTCACCTCTGATGGTTCGAATTCTCTTGGTGAGATCAAAATAGAATGTTCGTCTTCCATGACATTCACAGAACCAGGATCAGTCAAAGAGTGGAGGCTTTACTCCAACTCTGCAGCCAACATAACCATGATGGTAGTTCGACCAGTTGCAGGCTCTGACCTCAACTTCACCATTGTTGGGAAGAATGATGTAAAGACTCCAAATGGAGAGGCAGCTGTTATACCTGTAGCCACTGCAGACCGGATCCATGTGAAGGCTGGGGATTTCATAGCTTGGTATTATTGGCCTGCATTTGACCCTCCAATACCGTGAGTACAACATTACTATAAACACCAGTGATACAATGTCCCACTGGACGACACATTTTAGACCAGTTGATATAGCTTCTGAATAATATCTTATGGAATATAGCCTAGCTATCAAATCAGCTTTCGTATACGTTGTGATGAAATCTACATGAAACAAAAAGAACTAATTCCTTATCATAAATGTTTTGAACAAATAGCTCTAGAAGTTGCTTGTGCAAGATATTATAACAGTGATGCAATCATGGTACAGAACCAGAGGTATAAAGGCACCAGATAAAAAAGGGTCTTCAAATCTTTTATTGAGCAATAAAAAAAGGGATCTTGAATAAACACCTGTGTCATAAGCAGGGCTTCTGGGTGGGTTTTTGATGAAACTTAGAAGAGTTGCATTGAAATCAGCCCAATGGAAAGGTCTTGCTGGAGCGAGAACATGAGTTGAAGTATCCTGAGACTGTCATGTCCCTCTAGTCTCTATGTTACAACACCATAGTTGTACATGGCCTGCTTGAATGTTTGACTGATATTTTGTATGCCACAATCTTTGCATGTTATAGCAACAAACAAGATGGAAGTGGCATCTCTGGTATCAAACCACACCCCAGCTAAAAAAACAACTCACAAGCGGTGAGGAAGAGGCCCGAATGGATCTCTTACATGACATGTAAATTGCGATCAAACCTGCGGATAAAGGAGGGGCCATCGTAATCCAAAATTCAAAAGACTATGTTAAAGAGGGGATGAGACAACTCAAAGATATGAACACATATGAATGACTAAAATACGACCCATTACAAGGATAGGCGGTAAAAGTAGATGAGAAAATCATAGACATGACAGTAGAAGGAGAAACCTGATGGCAGGGTCTATGAGGAACATCAGACCAAAAACCACACACATTTACTTCTTCCCCGAAATCCCCAAAGGAGTGACACAACCAGAGCAGTTGGGTCAGTCAATGGGTGTCCAACCAAGAAAATGCCAATATGTATATTGTTAGGAATGGGTGTCTGGGCATTGGGCATTCAAATACACATGGGCCCACTATGGCAGCATGGCTGCAAAGACAAAACGTGTTAGAACGTTTTGGCACTTCTGGTATAAACCTTAATAGATATATATTATCTGGTCTGATATAGGCTCCAAATACACTTGGGCCCACTACGGCAGCATGGTTGCAAAGACAAAACGTTTTAGGACTTTGGGCTGATCATATAAGCCGCACTGGCGACCTGATTATGGTGACTTTAGTGCCATACTATAGTAGGAAAAACTAAAGTATAAGACGCACCCCGACTCTAGGCTGATCCTATAAGCTGAACCAGAGATCTGACTCATGTCCTAACAGCAGCATGGTTGCAAAGACAAAACGTTTAAGAATGTTTTGACACTTCTCTAATAAAACATAGTAGGTACAAATTATCTGGTCTAATATATGTTGCCAATAAGGAAAGACATAGTATGTACCAATAGAATCCCAACACATAGTTACCTGGGTGTGGGGGGTGTAGATGATTTTGACTTGATTTAGACCCCAATAACTATTTCAACCTCAAGGACGATTTTGATCCCAAAACGGGTTTGAAGTTCTCCATGCCCAGTTGGAGCATAAACAGCAAGATATTAGTGATTTTCGTTTTGTTGCAGCTATATGCATGTTTCTGTAATTGGCTACATGCATGTCTTTGCCATTGGTCTTCCTGTTCTTCATTCTGCCACTCTCCATTCTGCCAATCTCCATTCTGTTGATCTCCATTCTGCCAATCTCCATTCTGTTGATCTCCATTCTGCCAATCTCCATTCTGTTGATCTCCATTCTGCTAATCTCTGTTCTGCTGATCTCCATAGGTACCAATAGAATCGCATGTGGTACATATTAGATTCAATTGCTATCTATTGAACTATGTTGGTACCTATTAGATTCTAGTGGTACCTACAGAATTCCATTGGTATCTATTTGCTTTTGAATTCTGTTGGTAGCTGGGGGATTCTATTGGTACATGTTGGATTCTATTGGTACCTTTTGAATTCTATTGGTACACAGTGCATTCTATTGGTAAACATTAAATTATATTGGTACCTCGACACCAATGGAATTGCATAGGCGCAAATGGAATTGCATAAGCTTCTGGAATCTATTTGTACCTATGGGATTCTATTGGTACCTATGAGATACTATTAGTACCTTAGCGATTCTGCCGCGCTCCGTTCTGCCATAGGTACCAATACAGCCCGGCTGCATGTGTCTGCCGTGTTCCTTTATTTTTTTGTGAATTTTAGGACTTTTTGATTTCTTTCTATTCGTACCTATGGGATTCAATTAGCACCTTGGCAACAGATAGTTGTGTTTATTGGTGGGCCGTGACTATTGACCGTTCAAACTGTCAATAACAGAATAAAATTCCCTTATTGACAGTTCAAACTGTCAATACCAGGATATAATTCCCTTATTGACAGTTCAAACTGGCAATAAGGGAAAAAACGATTCTCTTATTGACAGTTCCAAAAAGGAACTAGTTTCTTTTAAATTTCAGGTTCAGCGAATGTTCTTTGAAGATGAAGATGGTGTGGATTCACAAAAACCAGGGCCCTTTCACTGTCGGACAGGAGGTATTGGGCACCGTCAGCACCTATAAACCTTGCCGTTCATACTCCATAAATGCACTTGTAGATAATCGTAAGAGAATGTGCTGTTACCACTTTTGAATGGCCCCCGTTCTTCTATGGCTATGGTCCATTATAACTTAATGGGGAAGATGTTGATTTTCTCATTATGGTAATCATGTTCTGGTCCCCATCAATGAGCTTCCCCCGGCACAATAAAGGGTTTCAGGCTATTATTATGATAAAATCAGTACAAATATCAATTATTTTGGGAAATATCTAAAAGATTTTGTCTCAATGTGCAAAAGTAAGTAGGATGAAGTAACAAAAAATGAGGATAGAAATGTCAGAAGTCTATTAACAATAACTGGCCACTGTATATCTATCCCCAGATCACTATAGCCCCATGGTACTGGTTTCATATGTAGTTTGTAGTTTAATTATTTTATTTGACCATATAAATCACAACATGGGGCGCTTTTCATTATAGTCAAAGAGAGTACATAATCAAGCGATCCATGTAATATAGTCTTAAGCTAGAATGCTGATAAATTACTAGTGTGATCCTAGTTTCATTGTTCAAAGTCAAGAAGATGATGGGTTCAAAAAGCTCATGTGAGGTGTCAAGTGCTTAGGCGCTAGTTGCACAGCATTAAATTGCATTCATAAAGTCCTTTTTGATGAGCATGTTCTGCACTTCGTCATCGAGGGTGTTCCAGTGGATGTCACCTCTGTAGAGCGGGCTCTTGGCGAAGATGGCTTTCTTTAGTCGCGGCGCTTTTAGTCTCTCTTTGGTGTTGCCCCGCAGCATTCTGGTTGGTACCAGGACCATCTCGGGTATCTTGGAGAAGTTGTGCATATGGACTAGAAGTTGTTTTTGTCTTGTTACATCCAGGTATGTCGCTTTGTGGCGCTGGTGCAGTTCATGCACATGTATGTCCGGTGCAAACCTAATCTGCTCATATGCCCTGAGGTAGTCGTTCTGCAGGGTCATATGTTTGTACACTTGTACTGCAGTAGATAGGTCCGTCTTACTTCTCTAGCGTCTTAACTGTGGTAGTCTCATTCTGACTAGCCGGATTTGTTTTTTGAGTTGGCTTGACATGTTCATGAAACGGTCTATGGTTAGCCTCAGGTACTTGAATTCAGGCACTACTCTCAGACACTCTCTTGTAGCAGCAGGTCACAGTCTAATAAGTTGGGGATAGACCACGGCATGTAGACCCATAAGACCTGTGTCTTGTCACTATTTACTGTCAATTTGTTTTGAGCGCACAACAAACTGACAGTCTAGGTCCTCCTGTAGACCCTTGTCTTCCACGTCCTTGGGACGTGCTTGGTTTGCATGCTCGTGTTGATTATTTTACTCGCTAGTGCCGGTTTTGCCAATAAGCAGTCTTTCATCGTGCTTGTTCGGATGTTGTTTATTCCCGAGCTCTTCTTGGGACTGATTTTCTTTGTCAGCTTTGCTGTTGTGTCTGCGTCAATCAGTTCTAGGGTCAGGTGTGAGTCAAGGTCTCCGTTCAGGGCTGGGGGGGACATAGGCTTCGTTGTACTCAAAGGCAGCAGCCAGTTTGCTCCCCAGGGTACTGTAGTACTGATTAATATAGTCGGCAGTGAGTCTGGCAGGAACATTGTAGCCATCATCGTCGACCAGCCTGATTGTTCACAGGTCGTTGACCACTTGCCAGAAGCGCCGTGGATCATCCTTAAAGCACCGCAGACTGTCCACAACCGTATTCCCCTCGTTGTTGGCTGATTTGGTCGATATTTTCTTCATCAGATTCCTGGCGGCGACTAGGTGGTGGTTGTAAACGCCCCGTCTAACACGTCTTGAGCGGCGCAGCACCCTCTTCTTGCGTTGGGATAGTCGTCGGATCTCTCGTGTGAAGACTGGAGTGGTTTCAGCTCTGATTGTCCTTGTGGTGATGGGACACACTCTGTCAAGGTACTCGCCGATCACGCCCACCACTCCTTCATAAAGGCCCCCGTGTCATAGTTCCTATAATTACGTCCAGTAATTCTATTTTCACAGCAGCTTGTTTTTTGGTGACGAACACCGGAATGTGGTCGCTTATAGTGTCAATTGCCAGACCATGCGTGCTGCTGAACCTACAGTTTGTATAGATGTGATCAATCGTCGTTGCGCTGTGTACTGGGTCGTAGTGGGTTGGCGGCATTGGGAGGTATTTCAAATTGGTGTCTCGTAAGAAGCGTGTCATGTGCCTATATTTAGCACTTTGGTGAGCCTGTGAGTTGATGTTAAAATTGCCTTACACCCAGACTTCCCGGTTTCCCACGATTGGGTGGTTCAGTAGAGTTTTCAGGTGAAGATATGCCTCCCTCACATTGGCTCTTGGTCATTTGTAAGCACAGATCACGACTCGTTGTGTTTGTCCTGGGTAGTTGGTGATTACACCAACCGCCTCTAGTTGCGTGTTGGCAGCGCAGAGTTCTGACATAGCAGGCTACCCCCTTGCCGCGGCGTGTTGTGCTCTTCGGTCGTTCTGTCCTGAAGAGGGCCATGCGTGGCATATTCACTGTAGCACTAGGTATGGTCTCATTAAACCATGTTTCAGTTACCCACAAGTAGTCTAGACCAAAAGCTACCCTTCCAAGTTGGCCAATCTTTTTCTCTAGGCTTCATGCATTTACAGTCATCAGCTTCAGGCCTTTCAGCCTTTGTACTTGGTCGAAAGACCTATACATAATAGAGTCTGCTGTCACAATTTTTAGGATCACAATCAGCCATAATAATGTAAGAAAGTGGTGCGTAGATAAATACCTGGCCACAGGGTACGTTGTGGTGATAAGGGCAAGATCAGAGTTTGGGGACTTCCCAGTTTTTGGTCTAGTTGAGCAGTGGCTGTTTGTTGAGGAGACAGCCTCCACTAATGGGTGCATATGAAGACATGTGGCTACTTATTAGTAGCCTATAAGTTGGTGCAGAGCACAAAAACACAAAAGATGAGTCTTGGTAACACAAGTGTTAATCCTTAAGTAGCTAAGACATCGGCACTCCTGAGGGCCAGGTGCTCTCAGGTTGGTGTAATGTATTGGTGCGACACTCCTTGTATTAAAGGTGCTCTCAGATTTTTTTAATGCACAATAAGCAAGTCACAGGTGTAGGTCACACCGAGCACTAACGTCTTTCAGCAGTTCCTTAAGTAGTGGCAGATGTGTGTCCTTGGGGCTAGTAGTTGGGGGTTTAGATTCAGTAAAACTACAAGCTAGCCTCTCATCCCAAGTCTATATACTAAGTAACTGCTGTCTTCAAATACTCGATTGAAAATAGATCCTTCCTCTCTAGTTCAGTTGGTGATCACAAAAGTGTTAGTGCACTTAATAAAATAATCAGTGCCTGCATGTAATTACCCAGGACGCATGTGTTTGGTTAAATAATTCTTGGCAGTTGTTACCTTTGTTAACTTGGTTTCAAAAGACCTTCAGGGTCGTAGGACCAACTCAGTAGCAGTATTAGTAACTTTTGGATAAATCTACAGCCGATTGAGGTTTCTATAGTAACTTTGGCATTAACTGTATTGACTAACCAACGTGTGCTCGATGGGTCGTCACGTAAGTGACATATCGCTGTACTGGGCCAGAGCAAATGTTCTCACTTCCACAACATCAATAGTTAGCACATGGTTCATGTAGGGCATATGCCCACGACATAGAAGACTTGCCCCAAACGCGTCCCCACTGTAAGTTCCAACTTAGTGGGGGGGGGGGGGGCGACTATGTACATATTTCAAGGCATTTGAGAAAGACACACAAGACATGAGGTAATCCTGCTGAAAGTTGAAGGGTCTGGATCTGAGGCATGCCCGGGATAGCTCTCCCAGGTGCAAGGACAAACGTTTAGAGCGTTATCTTAATTACATTATTAAGATGATCTTACTGGTCTTAACTTTTTCAGTAGGTGAATTTCAATCCTATCTTAAACTATCTTAATCCCATCTTAAGACTTATCTTAGACTATCTGAAAAGAATTACTATTACTATCTAGTATGTAATGGGGGGCTCTGCCCCCCAACCCCCGTTTCTTTTTCTTTTTCTATTTCAATCCTATCTTAAACTATCTTAATTCTTTTTCTTCTATTTCAATCCTATCTTAAACTATCTTAATCCCATCTTAAGACTTATCTTAGACTATCTTAAAAGAATTACTGCCCGATTTTAAGATACTGGATTAAGATTTAAGATATAAGATTAAAATAATGCTCTTAACGTTTGTCCTCGCACCTGGGAGAGCTATCCCCTATTTGCGGATCTGAGCACCCAAAGCTTCATGTCCATTAATATTGCTCTGCCACTATAAACCCAGAGTTTTTCGGACACCCCCTAACAATGACAAGAGCCCCAGTAACACTTACTTTATATACTAAACATCCGAAAAGCATACAATGACTGTGCCTTACCTGAACAATGCATGTCCCTGTACTGTGCAAAGATGGGCTTTCAAAATGTCACATGTTACTGATTCCTATCAAGGTCAACCCTGTTGACGTGTGATTAAAAAATTGTTGCAGACTCTGTTGGACATGCAGCGGTACGAAGAATCACCTCTGATGGTTCCACTTCTCTTGGTGAGATCAAAATAGAATGTTCGTCTTCCATGACATTCACAGAACCAGGATCAGTCAGAGAGTGGAGGCTTTACTCCAACTCTGCAGCCAACATAACCATGATGGTGGTTCGACCAGTTGCAGGCTCTGACCTCAACTTCACCATTGTTGGGAAGAATGATGTTAAGACTCCAAATGGAGAGGCAGCTGTTATACCTGTAGTCACTGCAGACAGGATCCATGTAAAGGCTGGGGATTTCATAGCTTGGTATTATTGGCCTGATTTCCCCCCTCCAATACCGTGAGTGCAACTTTACCATGAACACCAGTGATACAATGCCTCTCATTTTATTACTCACTAGATTATATTTTTAGACCAGTTGATATAACTTCTGAATAAAATCATAAGAAACTTAGCTATCAAATCAGCTTTCATGTACCTTCATGAAATCTACATGAAACAAGACCCACTAATTTCTAAGCATATGCATGTTTTGAACAAAAGCTCTAAAAGTTGCTTGCACAAAATATCATTGCAACTGTACAATCAGGATATAGCAACAGAGGCATAAAGGCTCCACAGGAACAGGGGTCTTGAAAGTTATTTAATAAAAATTGTTCTTGAATAAGCACGTTATATATAGATTAAAACATGATTTCAGGTTTAGTGAATGCTTAATGAAGATGAAGATGATCTGGATTCACAAAAACCAGGGTCCGTTCACTGTCGGACAGGAGGTATCAGGCACTGTCAGCACCTATAGACCTTGCCGTTTATACTCAATAAATGCGCTTGTAGATTATGGTAAGAGAATGTGCTGTTACTGCTTCTGAATTACCCAAGTTCTTATAATATGATTATGATCCAGTATAATTTAAATGTGGAAGATGTAGATCTTTTCACTATATGGCAATCATGTTCTAACCCCTATCGATGAGCTCCCCCTACCCCCCCCCCGCCCACATACACACACAGTAAGGGTTATTGGGGGCTATGGGTTTCCGGATATGAATAGAACACTATTATCATCAATTATGTTAGAAAATATCTCAAAGACCATTCACCATAAACCTTACCAGAGTCTCCCTACCTTTACACAGATGTGCAGCGCGAGGCTACTGATGATGTGGCTCCAGCAGCTCCACCAGCCAAGAGGCAGGAAGAGGAGGAGGAGAAGGAGGAGGAGGAGGAAGAAAGGAGGAGGAAAAGCAACAGCCACAGCAGACTGGTTAACAGGCATGGAAGGAGCGGCGCACAGCGCACCTAGCATGTATACATGATGTACTAATGGGGCAGATGAAATAGTTTTAATCCTACTTCGCAATGTGGACACATTCAAAAAAAGTTAACTAACTTATTTCGATCTAGCCTTATTCAATAAAATACATTTTTATGCAGAACTGTAGATGTTATTATTTGTATAATAAACCATCTATAATTATATTATCTTAAAATATTAAATATTAAAAAAATATGTCGTTTTGGGTGAATCTGATTCGTTGAAACAAGGTAGGGTAACTTCTCCTCACTATTGACCCATGCACCGAGATATGGTGTCTTACGTATTACATGGTCTGAAAATATAGGGTAGGTAGGTAGATTATTTTTCAATAAAAGAAAACACAACAACTTTTAAGCCTAAAAGTTTCAAGAAATTGACTTGTGAACTCCACTGCCGACTGAAAGACCACTGCATTACAATGCTTCAACTCAATTCTAAAATGGCCACAAAATGGCAAAACATATATTCTAAGAACAGTGTGTTGCGGGAACATGCATATAAGGAGTTACTCACACCTATTTGCGGCACACCTTTGAGATCAACACACTTTTAGCAAAGAATGTGTAGTGTATTAAAAGTGTGTAGTGTGTTCAAAGTGGCTGCAGAAAAGTGTGTTGATAAGTGTGTAAATGTAACACACTGTTCTTATAGTGCAGTGTTTCTTCTTTTCAAAATTGGATTAGCATTTCAAGGGTCGGCCCTGTTTTGTTAAGTGGGGTCGGGTAACCTGGAACACACTTCTTTTTTGCCTTACTTTAGACCAAAGCAGCTATCATTGTTGGTCATTTAAAAGAATAGACCGGGAACCAAAACCATGATACATCGGCCAACTCAATAACCTGGCAACATGACTTCATCATGGCACCTAACTTGGCAGAGTGACACTGCAAAGCAAGATGGCGGCCATTGTTTACAAAATATTACTAGATTTAGTCGACCATTTCATGTTAATTTTTCTATAACCCGTCAAATTGAAGGTATTGACTAGTACTCTTCAGAACTTGTGCTGGCAAATTCTAAAAAACATGAGAATGTACTGGATAGTTGCCTGTGTGATCTCAGCCCAGAGAACGTCATATTAAGCCGTGGGGAGATCAATATGTATCATCAATCAGTACCATTTGATACCAGGTTATCAGTAAGTGGTTGTTTTGACACTTTGGAATCAATATTTTGAACACAAAGGTCTATTTGGGTAAAGTCGACCATGTACCCTGAGCCAGATTATTACTATAAACTGGGCTTCTCCTATCTTTATTACAATGTACAAAGCAATGTTATAAAGTTCAACCTAACACCAGTTATAACAATAATTATAAGACACATATTTCTTTAGTTGCAATTTGTAACGTGGCAGTGCTACACAGTGGTACTCTTTGTGAGTAATCAGTGCTAGAGGACGGGAGGTTCACCTCAAACATGCACAGAGAAAAGAAGTAGAATCACTGTGACTCTCAACTTGATCACTGAGGTAACTCTCCCCAGGACTGTAAAGTGAGTCCCTAACATTATCAGGGCTCTATAATAACTCTATAATGACTCCTATTCTAAGACTCCCTAATGACTGGGAGTCACTATAGAGTTGTGGGGGGAGTTACCTCAGTGATTGAGTCCAGACTCCCTTTTGGGAGCCACCGTGATTCTACTTCTTTTCTCTGTGTGGCAGTAACCATAAAAGACAAATGGGAAGGTCACCATGGGCATGGCCCTAGAAAAGCATTAAATAGACATTCGCTAAACACCTGTCTTTTTTTAATATTGAAAATACAATTCGATCAATATATGTTTCTAAAATAATTGATGGATTCTTTATCATCATTAGAATTACCATAGATACATATTTTCCACATGTATGTGCCATTAATGTGTTTTCCTCGATGACCCCTAAATGACATTCAACAAAATACCTTCAATTTTCCTTGGTAGAACGAATTAACACACTTATTCACGAAATGACGCTACCTGCACTGCCTATCTCTTTGAGATATGCTATCCTTGAAGACAGTGCAACAGAAAGGCTTTGCGAACACTCCCTTGCAAGTTGCCCCATACCCATGGTAAGGGTAGCTCATTCACATTCTTTCGCATCAATAAGCACTTGGATCGATATATTTTCGAAATTGCTAGAAAGTCGAGAAATGCACCAGAACATGAAGGGTTGTGAAAGCAAGTGCCTACTATGGAAATATACAGTGGTAGCTCTGAGACATTGGCACTAATTGAGTAGGCCTATACACACATGAAGTATGTGTGTGATGCATGCAGTCACGTGGCCAGTTACTTATGGATATGGCTGGTGCCTTTTGTTGTATATTGTGTGTGATACTTTGCTGGACAGATATAACATTCCCCTTTTAATATTGCTAGAATATATACATTAATTTGCATAGTTTTATAAAAAAAAACACCATTTAACCTTTGATGCCTGGGCATCCATGTAGGTGGCTATAAATTAATATATAATATAATATACACTCTCTGGGTGATATCTTAATATGATCTATGCAGTACAAAACGACTCTTGTTACAATATTGAATATTGAAGTTAGATATACAATAGTTACAACAAAGTCATATGCATACAGCAATGCATTATTCTATAAACTGTGGTCATGAGTGTAGATTAGGTTGTGCTCTAGATAACACCTGAGCTGAGCATGACTGAAATATCACATTGATACAATATCTGTTAAGAGTGGCTTTATCAAAATGCTTTGGACATGTATCCAGCAAATCTATGTTAATGTTTTTTTGTATGTGGGGTTTATGCCTGCAGCTCATTGAGATGCACATGTTCATCTCATCTCCATCTCCATGATCCCAGTAAGAGAGGACTCCCTCTGTCAATAAGGTATAAATTTGCTGCATCAGAGGGGGTGCCTGCAGATGAGTCGATATATTTACAACAGCTTTCTCCTTGAGATTATAATCAAATGGTTATCTGTAAACTTGCTAAGAATTACGATACTATCAAAAGGGGTATACTATAATTATTACGCTCTGAATCAGTGAGTGGACATTGCAAAGGGGGGAAGAGGAAAGATATGGGCCCCACTGTGGAGAAGAGGGCGAAAATTAAACACTCAACTACACCACACCTACTGTTCCTAATGTCCAGCTGCACTGATATTCCTAGGCTCCCTATACGCCCAACCTCTCAGTCACTAGTGCCTAGCCTAGTTAGTCATTTTTTGGCTTCCTATACGACCAACCTAGGTCAGTTTTTATTGTCAGGTTGGTCAGTACTGACCAACCCACCTTAGTCTTTTTATTTCCAGGGGGAGCCACTGAGTGGTCATGACAGGTGGCCCCAACTAGTGGTATACAAATAAAACACACCAATGATGAACCTAGGTTAGCCACTACTGACTGACCCCTCGGTCATTTTTGAATATAACTTTGCCATTATGACTAACACTCATATGACCAACCTAGGATAGTCTGTACTGACTAACCCTTTCAATCTATGGATTTTCAGTGTGTATTCAATATAAGTGCCCCACTCTAATACCCCCCCCCCCCTTGTTAGTAGACAATAACCTTTTCATCTGTGGGTCACTCGAGCATGTAGCTCTAGAAAGCTGAGGGCCTGGACCATGAACGCTGCCCTTTATAAGGGACACCTACCAATATCAGAGTAATGCATGTCTGGTTGAGATAAGCATAGGTAATTTTGCATGAGCAATATTGCTCATCCCATACAATACATCCTGATTGACTCAGGGTTCTGCTGAGTCTAAGGGAGACGCCCAAAGACCATTTTTTCCCTCATTTTAGAAGTCCAACTTCCAGGGCAGGCAGGGAAGCCATCAAGACAGGTGGGTGGGAGCACTATCATATTGAAAATTGCAATACAAAAAGTGTCACAAAATTTTCTGAAATTGTCTGCAATGAAGCTTCTATGTAAATGTACTGTGGACTAAGCTTCATTGCTCACATGGTAGTATACGATTCTATGTTAAGTCTATGGGACGCTCAGGTGAGACACTTTTTTAAAGATATCTGGCCACCACACAACTAGCAGATCTGCATAATAGTAGAGGCCTCCTGCATGAAACTGCATGATATCAGAGACCGACTTTGTCCGCGTGGGAAAGTGAAGCTAGCCAGAGTGAAAACCACACACAGTGCAGGCGCAGACAGGAGGTGGACAAAACACACCGCCATTGTACCGCGGGCAGCACACGGAGGGAAGAATCACACAAAAAGACAAAGGACTCTCGAGCGTCCGGACTCTCGGCCGGGCGTCCGGACTCTCAGTCAGGGGCGGGTGATCAGGAAAATGGAGAAGGGGAAAATGGAGAAGGGGAAAAGGGAGAAGAAGAAAAGGGAGCTGGGGCGGGGGGATTGAAAAAGGGAGAACCGGAAAAGGGAGAATGGGAAAACGGCATCAAGACCGGGGGTGGGGTGTTGCTGCTGACGCTCCGACCGACTCGCTTTTTTGTCGACACGTAAAACGTTGGTTATGCGCTGAAGGGCGCTGACGCCCTGTCACTGCTGACGCTCCGATCGACTCGCTTTTCGGGACGTAAAACGGAGGTTACGCACTGCAGGGCGCTGATGCCCGCACCCACCTACATGCCCACACCCACCAGTCAAAATCATCTGCAACGCACGCCGCCACGTGGCCGACCGACACGGCGAAATAGAAACAAAGATGCTGTTGCAGTTTACGCTCAGAGCGACTGGCTTTTTGGCCGAGACGTAAAGCGGCGTTTATGGGCTGGCGGGTGACAACGCACACAGCCACCTGCTTGCCCCCAACCACCTGCTTACCCCCAACCACTGGCTTGTCCACAGCCACCTGCTTGCACACAGTCACCTGCTCGCCTCAAATGAGATAACCTACATGTGTGACACATGACTTCAGTGTAGTTTTTGAAGAGGACCCTGTTTCTGCTGTCAGAAATGAGAAATAACGTATTGTACTCAAATTAGATCACTCATTCGACTTTGTAATGACTCTCGCTCTGGCGTCCTGACTCTCGCTCGGGCGTCTGGACTCTCAGGAGGGCGTCCGGACTCTCGCTCGGGCGTCCCGACTCTCAGTCCCCCTTGCCCCATGAACCCTGAGTCGCCCTGTGATGTTAGTCACTCTTCCTCTTTGATATTTGTATAAAAATGAACATGTAGATATGCAAATCGATGGACACCAACTTGTTGCGGCAGGCTGTATCAGACGGTGTATGGCTATGTGTTTGTTTTAGTTGTACATACTTTATACCTTGTGCATGCAATTTCATACAAAATCAAAACCAGTTCTGCATGTGTTTTTTTTACCATTTTTGTCTGAAGTAGCAGCGCCATTCCTTTTCTGTATGACACACATGCATGCTAATAGATAGGTGTGTGTGTGATGGAAGACCCCTGCGGAGCTGTAGTATTTACTGTAAAACCTCCCCGGCATAGGAATAGGCTTGTCACATGCTATAGGTACGTGGGAATAATAAAATAATGATTCACTGCACATTGTTGGTGTATGCTCCAGAGTGTGTCCAACAGTATTGATGGCTGACTCTCACGACCTGGGGCCAATGTTTTTGTCTCTGATCGGGTGCCGTCTCTGACCAGGTGCCGTCTCTGACCAGGTGTCAGAAAAAAAGGTGTTTTAAAAAGAATTACACTCATATATATAAGGATTTGTAAAAACGTTATGGCGGTCGGTATATAATTGTAATTATAATTATGATTATCCTCCTGCTGTTGGTATTTTGACCTTATCAAGCCAAGCCGGTCAGAGACGGCACATGGTCAGAGACGGCACCTGGTCAGAGACGGCACCCGGTCAGAGACAAAAACATTGGCCCAAGGTCGTGAGACACAGCCTGATATTTAAGTCAGTTTGAGTAATGGGCTTCATGCGCAGCTCCTGCACCATGCACTGATAACACATTTTTGTTTCCATTGATTATTTCAGTTACAGGTGTTACATCATTGTGCAGCAAACACTGTTTGAAATTCAGATTGATATCAAGCCTTGTGCTTGGTGCCCAACGTTATCACTGTATATAGTTCATGTTCCTGACATGCACCATATGGTGAGTTAATGTTGCAGTTGTCTGTGTATAAAGTCCCGCTGTTTACAGCTATAGGTTACAGTGGAATCCCCACTTCAGTGAGCACAACACGGTAAGTCCATATTGAGACGTAGGATGATAAGTGCCTCCCCACACGCACAGTACCATACGAGTCATAGATGTAACTATTTCTATCATACTCATCTATGCATGGTGTATTATTAGCAGAGGCCACAGGGCATGGCTGATTATACACCATTCACAAATAAGTTTAATAGAAATAGTTGAAATTTTCGCGTCGTATGGTAATAAGTAGATTTATGATGTTTTGGCCGTAATCATATCTCTACTTGGTGGACGGTGAACAGGTTGAATACAAATATTCCAAACCCCACAGTGCACTCTTCTCTTTGTTTAAAATTGGTATATCAAATTTGCCAAATAATGACAAAAATCAGGATCAACTGTTCCAGTAGGGATGCAGTGCACAATATGTCAGAGGTAACCAGACCCTCCTGGGACGCATGGACAGATTGGCATCACATTATTAGGCTAAATTAATGCAGCAGTGCTAATTCCGCCACTAAAGGTAGCAGTCCAAAACCTATACAATGCAAAAACTGATGGGTCACATTCCCAGGGGGGGCACTCTACCATGTATTGGATAACCACTGCAGCACAACTCTGAAAAGCGGTGACGGTTAATTTCCATCAGATCCTGAAAAGGTGGGCGGTCAGATGTCGTCAAGGCCCTAATAAGTAGGGCGGTTAAAATCATATCATTAAATTGAGCAGGTTTTCTTGCTGAAAGGGATGAATAAAATTGTATTTGTATAAAATTCAGGGAGACCTAAACTTGGAATAGCTCATCAAATCTCCCAACCTCTGAAATGTAGAGCGGCCAAATCTCCAAGCCACTGAGAAGAGGGGTGGTAGGGCGGCAGTTGTTATCTATCCTCAGAGACTCAGTGCCCACCCCGGGGTCACATTATATCCTTTTGAAATCAAACTATTAGCCCAGGCATTATGCGCCAGATATGGGGTGAATCGTGCAAATTGTCGTGAAAGCATAAAAGTTGGTACGCTTGAAGGACATGTTCATGGGATGAATTTCAGGGTTGGAGCCAGCAAAAATATGGATTATTACATGCAGGGTGGCCATTTTGTTTAAGGAACACAAAATCACACATTTCCTGTAAAAAAACAATTTTAGATGTATAACTGGGTGAAATAGGTCAGTCAGTCATGTCCTCCTTTAAGTCCATGTCCATATGATGAATCTCTAACTTGGAGCCGCTGGGAAACCCGTTATTTGAGCCATGGCAGCCATTTTATTTTGATATTAGCAAAACAGAGGAATAAGCTTATGTCCTTTAACCTACCTACAAAATGGTGTATAATTGCCCAAATCAGGTGAGTCAGTCATTTCATGCTCAAAGTCCATGTCCATATGATGAATCTCAATAATGGAGCCAGTCGGAATTCTTAATATTTCAGCCATGGCAGCCATTTTCTTCTGCTATTACCAAACCACATTTAATCTTAATTGACAGCAACTTCTAGGACTATCATTAGGACAAATAGGTTAGTTTGACATACCATGCTTAAGGTCCATAGCAGCAGGATGAATCTTAGGCTTGTTGGGACCTGACAGATTTATTATTACAGTAATGGCAGCCATTTTGATTCAGCATTCCTTAATCACACATTTCTTGGAATAACCCAACATTTAGGTGTATTACTGTGACAAAAAGTTCAATTAGTCATGTGATGCTTAAAGTCCATGTCCTCATGACAAGTTTCTGAATTGGAACTAGTCATAAAACCCAATTTTTCTGGTCCATGGCAGCCATTTTCTCCCCCCTTCTCCAAAAAAACACTCCAATATACACATAACCTTAAAATTGCTTTTGTTAATGGCAAGACAAAATGGCTGACATGGCTGAAATATAGCATTTTTCAAGTGGCTCCATTTCTGAGATTGATCATATAGACATGCACTTTGAGCATGACATGACCGGTTGACATATTTGTTGTAATTATGTACCATTTTGGAGGTCAATTAAGAGTGATGTGTATATAGCCGTTTTTATTGGCAATGGCATGATAAAATGGCTGCTATGGCTGAAATATTGAGTTTTCCGACTGGCTCCATTTCAGAGATTTGTCATATGGACATTGACTTTGGGCATGACATGATTGATTGACATATTTGTTGTACATGTAATTATATACCTTTTTAAAAGTCAAATGAAGGGAAAGTGACTAAAAATATGCTTTTGTTAATGGCAAGACAAAAAGGCTGACATGGCTGAAATATAGCTTTTTTCAAGTGTGCTCCATTTTTTTTTTTTTTAAATTTATTCTCATTCTGAGATTGATCATACGGACATGTACTTCGAGAATGACATAACTGATTGGCATAACTGTCACAATTATATACCATTTTGGAGGTCAATTGAAGGTGATGTGTATATTGACGTTTTATTGGTGATGGCATGATAAAATGGCTGCTATGGCTGAAATATTGAGTTTTCCGACTGGCTCCATTTCTGAGATTTGTCATATGGACATTGACTTTGGGCATGACATGATTGATTGACATATTTGTTGTAATTATATACCTCTTTAGATGTCAAATGAAGGGAAAGTGACCAAAAATATGCTTTTGTTAATGGCAAGACAAAATGGCTGACATGGCTGAAATATAGCTTTTTTCAAGTGGCTCCATTTCTGAGATTGATCATACTGACATATACTTTGAGCATGACGTGGCAGATTGACATATTTGTCACAATTATATATACCATTTTGGAGGTCAATTGAAGGATCATGCGTATATTGGAGTTTTATTGGTGATGGCATGATAAAATGGCTGCCATGGCTGAAATATTGAGGTTTCTGACTAGCTCCATTTCTGAGATTCGTCATACGGACATTGACTTGAAGCTTGACATGACTGGCTGACCTATTTCTGGCAGTTCTACACCTTTTTTCAGGCCAATTGAAGGTGATGATTATATTATTCTCTTTTGTTGATGGCAGATTAAAATGGCTGCCATGGCCCTAATAATTGGTTTATCAGGTGGCTCCAAGTCTGAGTGTTGTTATATACACATGGACTTTAAGCATGACATGTCCTTTTAAACTATTTCATCTGGTAATGCACATACCCTTTGGATTATTGTAGAAAATGTGTTATTTAATGATGCCAAAACAAAATGGCTGCCCTGCCTATGATAATGCATTTTTCTGCTGGCTCTAACTTTGAAGTTCATCATATTCACATGGACATCAAGTGTGTCCGATTTCATGCTTCTAGGACCCTTTGCACGATTTATTCACATATCGCCAGGGCTAACACAACAACTTTAACTTTTAAGCCTAAAAGTTTCAAGAAATTGAATTGTGAACTCCACTGCTGACTCAAAGACCATTGCATTACAATGCTTCAACTCAACTAGCCACAAAATGGCACAACCTATATATTCTAAGAACAGTGTGTTGCGGGAACATGCATATAAGGAGTTACTCACACATATTTGTGACACACCTTTGAGATCAACACACTTTTAGCAAAGAGTGTGTAGTGTGTTAAAAGTGTGTAGTGTGTTAGAAGTGGCTTCAGAAAAGTGTGTTGATGAGTGTGTAAATGTAGCACACTGTTCTTATAGTGCAGTGTTTCTTCTTTTCAAAATTGGATTAGCATTTCAAGGGTCGGCCCTGTTTTGCTAAGTGGGGTCGGGTAACCTGGAACACACTTCTTTTTGCCTTACTGTAGACCAAAGCAGCTATCATTGTCGGTCATTTAAAAGAATAGACCGGGAACCAAAACCATGATACATCGGCCAACTCAATTACCTGGCAATATGACTTCGTCATGGCACCTAACTTGGCAGAGTGACACTGCAAAGCAAGATGGCGGCCATTGTTTACAAAATATTACTAGTTTTAGTCGACCATTTCATGTTAATTTTTCTATAACCCGTCAAATTGAAGGTATTGACTAGTACTCTTCAGAACTTGTGCTGGCAAATTCCAAAAAAACATGAGAATGTATGGGATAGTTGCCTGTGTGATCTCAGCCCAGAGAAGGTCATATTAAGCCGTGGGGAGATCACTATGTATCATCAGTCAGTACCATTTGATACCAGGTTATCAGTAAGTGGTTGTTTTGACACTTTGGAATCAATATTTTGAACACAAAGGTCTATTTGGGTAAAGTCGACCATGTACCCTGAGCCAGATTATTACTATAAACTGGGCTTCTCCTATCTTTATTACAATGTACAAAGCAATGTTATAAAGTTCAACCTAATACCAGTTATAACAATAATTATAAGACACGTATTTCTTTAGTTGCAATTTGTAACGTGGCAGTGCTACACAGTGGTACTCTTTGTGAGTAATCAGTGCTAGAGGATGGGAGGTTCACCTCAAACATGCACAGAGAAAAGAAGTAGAATCACTGTGACTCTCAACTTGATCACTGAGGTAACTCTCCCCAGGACTGTAAAGTGAGTCCCTAACATTATCAGGGCTCTATAATAACTCTATAATGACTCCTATTCTAAGATTCCCTAATGACTGGGAGTCACTATAGAGTTGTGGGGGGAGTTACCTCAGTGATTGAGTCCAGACTCCCTTTTGGGAGTCATCGTGATTCTACTTCTTTTCTCTGTGTGGCAGTAACCGTAAAAGACAAATGGGAAGGTCACCATGGGCATGGCCCTAGAAAAGCATTAAATAGACCTTCGCTAAACACTTGTCTTTTTTTAATATTGAAAATACAAATCGATCAATATGTTTCTAAAATAATTGATGGATTCTTTATCATCATTAGAATTACCATATTTTCCACATGTATGTGCCATTTATGTGTTTTTCTCGATGACCCCTAAATGAAATTCAACAAATACCTACAATTTTCCTTGGTAGAACGAATTAACACACTTATTCACGAAGTGACGCTACCTACACTGCCTATCTATTTGAGATATGCTATCCTTGAAGACAGTGCAACAGAGGGGCTTTGCGAACACTCCCTTGCAAGTTGCCCCATATACCCATGGTAAGGGCAGCTCATTCACATTCTTTCGCATCAATAAGATAGGCACTTGGATCGATATATTTTCGAAATTGCAAGAAAGTCGAGAAATGCAGAACATGAAGGGTTGTGAAAGCAAGTGCCTACTATGGAAATATACAGTGGTAGCTCTGAGACATTGGCACCAATTGAGTTGGCCTATACACACATGAAGTATGCGTGTGATGCATGCAGTCACATGGCCACTTACTTATGGTTATGGCTGGTGCCTTTTGTCGTATATTGTTTGTGATACTTTGCTGGACAGATATAACATTCCCCTTTTAATATTGCTAGAATATATTCATTAATTTGCATAGTTTTATTTAAAGAAACACCTTGTAACTTTTGATGCCTGGGCATCCATGTAGGAGGCTATAAATTCATATATATATATATATATATATATGTATATATATATATATATATATATATATATATATATATATATATACACTCTCTGGGGATTATCTTAATATGATCTATGCAGTACAAAACGACTCTTGTTACAAACTGTCCTTTGTCCCATTGGTCATTAAGCTATATTTTACATAGAGAAAAGAAGTAGAATCACTGTCACTCCCGACTTGACCACTGAGGTAACTCTCCCCAGGAATCTAAAGTGAGTCCCTAACAGTAGCAGGACTCTATGATAACTCTATAATGACTCCTATTCCAAGACTCCCTCATGATTGGGGGGAGAGTTACCTCAGTGATCGGGGCTGGACTCCCATTTGAGAGTTACAGTGATTCTACTTCTTCTCTCTGTGTATGCACACCAGCATATTGTACTCCTCAAGGGCTTTACATTGGGAGATTTCATGTTTATGATTATCATAGCTCTATCACGAACCGTTATCATTTGAGTTCATGAGATAAGGCTGAACAATGAGATAAACCCAGAGAATATTGTGTAGAAGTGACTTATCTGCTGTAAGGATATCACAGACCACTCTAAGGTACGACACAGACAACAGGGTATGAAAGTTCTCCAGTTCCTTGGTAGGTGCTTTTACAGTCAGGGACCTTTTGATTATCATCGATGACTTGTATTGTATGATTTATTCTCACATCAATGCCCTAGTCATTTAGATTCTAGCTACTCCTCTTGGGGCAAGTACAAACAAGGAAATGTATAGTGCACTTGTAGGCCTACATTATGATGTGGAATGGTGGTATCCTTGTATAAAAGCTGTCTTCTTTGACAAGAAGACAGCTTTTAAAGGAGTACATCAATTGTATCATTTAAATTATGTAAATCCTTTTTTTAATCAGTAATGGGTTTTCAAGGTGTACAAATGACCAATAACAGCCTTAAGCACAAACACCTTGTCTACTTCCAATTCAAATATTCCTTTTGGAATCGTAGACACGTTCCTGCCCGAATGTATATTTACACATTACACACATCATAAACAGACAACCTTCTTTCCTCTCTCCCACACAGCCATTGGCAGCGAGGCATAATGAATAGCAAAATGGATCTCCCGCGACTGGAGTTTGATAAACTGCCATTGGAGTTCACATTTCCTGGGCTGGAACACATCAGGGTTAGAGCTGAGTTGTACAGTGAGAAGCACTGGCCCATGCTACACCACCATGTCCAAGAGAGTACTGAAACTGGTTCTGGGTTCCCTGAGGAGACTCTGCTTTCCATTTTAAAAGAAAGGCATGAATCGGGCACCGCCGGGGCAAAGCTTGTTTTCCTGAATGCGTCTAATGGGGAATTCATAGCAGCGGTGGTTGTTAAACCCAGTAACCTGTGTCGAAGTGAGAGACCAGTCTACAGCATGGGATTTGTCCTGGTGAATAAAGTACACAGAGGCCAACAGATTGCTTTCTACATCATGAAAATGTATAATGTCTTTTCGAAGCATTTTGGCTACAGAGGTACCTTGGGGAAAATTGCAATGTTCGCTAGGTCCCTGATTCCATCAATGGTATGTAGTAGGTTTACATTGTTCGTCCTCCAAATGAAATGATCTAAATAGTATATATCATACTATTGAGAAAGAATTAAGTAATATGCGATCATTCCCACCTCTTGGTAAGTACCACAATAATTATGATTTCTTTAATTGTTCTTTTATCAGCACTAATACTTGCTATACGACATAATGCACGCTTAAATTAATACCATGCTGTTAATGGGTGCTAATGTTTTCTCCTTTTCTATCTTATTGATGTCGCTACTTAGAAGGCACGCTCTCATTTCCTTGGGACAATCCCCTGGTCTTCCTACCTGAAGGGTAAAGGTTGGTCCCACGACGTTATCGTGCATGGGAAGTACGACCAGCACTATGATGTAAGTAAAACAATATTTGTCCTAGAATAGGCCACTCTAAAAGAAAAAGTGATTTCTCATCATCAAGGACTGAAAAATATGCTTCTTTTTGTTCACTCGCAGGCCAAAATGCATAGGATGATTATATGCTCAGCGTCACCAAAATTCACATTTTTGTATATAAGAATTATTGTTTCTTTTAAAGTGGAGAGAATGCTAGTTATTTCTATCCCACTGCATTACTGGCACTATTAGCTTTAATATGATACCAAATATGCCAATATTATTGTCCATTTCTATCATATTTCTGTTCATCAAAGATTGGCCAAAAAGATAAAGAGTTTTCCGCAAAACCTGATATTCATGATGCGTGCTGAGAGAATATACGATGAAAAACCATACAACCTTTTTGAGTGGCCTTATATTGAGTGGGTGTATGTAGTTGAACCTAGATATCAGTGTTCCTAATCATTTTAGATTTGACAGCTATATTACCTCAGTGTTTTTTCATCCTTGTCATTTTAAATAGACATGGAATCTTATTTTTTTCTATAACCATAGATTACCGACAACAGCCTGAGGATACCTGCACTTGGTGACAGAAAGGTAGTTGAGGCTTCATACCCTGTCTCAAAGCGCCCATCTCCCACCCACCACCTACCCAACATCCATCACAAAGAGTTTGGCAACCTGAAGATATCTCCCGCTGACAAGGACGAAAGATGGAAAATTCAACACATCCTTAGGGAATGTGCACTCGAAGGTGATGGCGTCGGCATCGATGAATTCACCAACAATGGGGTCTTCAATGAAAAGCTTCTCCGTGACTGTTGTCACTGGGTGGTAAAGCGTGAATCAGATGACCAGATCCTTGCCATAGTCCTATCAGGGCAGGCTGGACATCGTCGTTCAGGACATGAGTTGATGGCTAATGGGCTGATTGTGGTTTTGAAGTCATTTCGCCGACAGGGTTTGGCTAGCCAGCTTCTTAAGTTCGGTGAAGTCCATTGTCAGAAGCTTGGTTTCAAGCATATCCTCACTGATGTGGTGGCCTGTAACCTAGCAGGGTTGGCGTTGTTGGAGAAGCATGGCTTTATCGTTACCGCGACCGTGCCCAATTCATGTGCCATGAGTAGACATGGCCAGGGTGTCTATGTTAACAGTACGTTACACTGGAAGCCTTTTATTGTAGTGCCCAGTGCCAGTCTGTAGTCGAGATGCATCAGCCAGATATTGCATCTAGTCCCTAATGATAAATGGCCTACTTAGACATCATTATCGTATCTCTAGCAATAGTCCCTAACCATGATTCCTTTGTCAATCTAACCCATGAAGAAAGAGCTAGAGAATGTACAACTTTTCTGCCGAAACATTTTGCTCGCACCATCTATTGTAATTATTAAAGATATTAAAGCCATCTATAACGTTATATACAGAATTGTAGTTATGTTTATTGTATACTGTAAACGTAGATATTTTCGCGCAGCTATATTTTCGCGCATCTAGCATATAAAAGCATTTTCGCGCAATCATATTTTCGCGCAGCTGCAATCAGGTGATCTTTAGCTACATGTCAGTTTTTACGGTTTTTCAATCGGACAATTATTGAGGGTTTTACAGCCCAAAATTATTGTTCAAATATGTTTGCCCCCAAGCCTCTTCCAAATCTATGTCATGGTGGTGGGGGGGGGAGTCTAAAATTATTATATTGTGGAAATATATAGCGCTGTATTGTCATATCGATTTGGTGATGCCCTACACTAGGGAAAATCTAAAAAAAATCTAAAAAATATATGGTTGGACCAAAATGATAGGGTCTGTTGGGTTTCTGGAACTTTTTTGTTTGGCCTAATTGAGTCTGTACTGCAGTGCAATATAGGGTAGATTCACCTAGAGTCGGACACATACCTTGAGACAAACACTTGATTTTGTGATGATTCAAGCATGTTAAGCCCTTTTTTTTAAACAATAGTTAAGTTTAAGTGTTATACTGTCCAAAAATAAACACCATAAGTCTAGTAGTGTACATAAATAATCTCAAATTTCACTGTCCGTCTCAGGGTATGTGTCCGACTCTTGGTGAATATACCTTAGAGTGTCGGACATCATTGGAAAGCTAATTTTTTGTGCAAAATTTTCGCGACATCATATTTTCGCGCACATACCTATGTGCGCAAAATGCGCGAAAATATGTACTGAGCGAAAATTAATACGTTTACAGTACTATATTATATATTCCAGACATATTATGCCAAATACACAGCATTTAGGAAAGAAACTATTTCAAAATGCATATTAAAAGAGAGATATTTTTGGGCGCAAGCCTTTACATTAGAAAAACTAGGTATTTTGTTGATAACGAATTAATGGGTTAAACAAACTACTTAAAACCCCGTCATACATAGCTCATTATACAGATAAGCCTGATCAAAGTTTACATCGTGAATGCCCCTTATCAGTGAAACATATCTGGGCGGTCTTTATAAGTCTTCAATTTAGAGTGTGTTTAGGGTGCGTTTTAGACATGTTTGAATGATTGTTTAAATCACTTTGAAATGAAAACTCATGACAACTCATGATTCCTCATTGGATATGCCTTTCTGTATGATTGACAGGTACACCCTGTAGAGGTAAGTGTAGGTACGCAGTAAAACCTGCACGCCAGTGCTAGTTCTCCACGGTGCGCGTACAAACGTTAAGAGCGCAATCTTAACTTAAGAATTAAGATGCTCTTGATTGTCTTAAAATCAATTCTGACACTACTCCCTAGAGGGCGCCACCCATGCTCATTGCATCTTAAGACTCATCTTAGACTATCTTAAAAGTATTACTATTACTATCTAGTGTGTAATGGGGGGCTCTGCCCCCCAACCCCCTTTTTTTTCTTCTTTTTTCTTCTATTTCAATCCAATCTTAAACTATCTTAATTCTTTTTCTTCTATTTCAATCCTATCTTAAACTATCTTAATCCCATTTTAAGACTTATCTTAGACTATCTTAAAAGCACTACTGCCCAATTTTATACATTAAGACATTTTAAGATGTCTTAATTAAGATTGCACTTTTAACGTTTGTACGCGCACCTAGGAGAGCTAGCACGTATTTGCTAGAGACCTACAGTAACTTTACAGCATCTACTTTAGCTGAACAGTAGATTCTATTGTTTACCTACAAAAAAGGCAACCAACTATTTACAGTGCAGTCAGAAACAAGTTTCCTTCCATGTTGGTATGGCTTTACCTGGGAAAGTCCATCAGCTCATAGAAATGAAACAATTAAGAGGGGAGGTGTGGTGAAGGCAAACACTGTGCATACTCTAAAAATCTTCCAGTAGAGTTATGCTCAGTGATTTCATTAATATATTGAACACTTTCAATACCCAGACTAAAGGTGGGTGGACTGCCACCGTTAGCAAACCCACCCAGGGGCTTGGCACTGTCTTTGTTGAAGCTAAATGCAGGTTTGGTGTTTGACGAGACAAAGCCAGTGAAACCTTTGAATGCTGTGGTGCTGCCGCCTGTTTCATCTCCCGCTGCATCATCCCAATGAATCGAATTATTAGATTCTGTTTAATCTGAAACACTCACATTTACACAAAATCTAAAAGTTGTGTATCATTCCCATATGAAGTCAAGTGGGCATTACGTTTTTTTTATATCTATTACATCTATATGTTAGGAAACGGTTTCAGGTTTTGATGTAGGTGTACTAATCCGAAGACGCTATCCGTAATCTGGCTAAATGGATGTGGGGGCGAACATTTACTGTGACAGTTACTATAAAAACTTTTTTTCTTAGGGTTAGGGTTAGGGGTAGGCAGGTTAGGGTTAAGGTTAGGGTTTGGGTTAGGGTTAGGGTTAGGGATAGGGTTAGGGTTAGCTTCTAACCGTTTTCCATAGTAAGTGTCACAGTAAATGTTCGCCCCCACATCCATTTAGCCAGATTACGGACAGACTTAACCTACTAATCCACCCACCTGAACTGACACCTTGTGGTGATGGAACACACTAGGACCAACTGCTTCAACCACACTCCCTCTAGTGGGCAATTCAGACACTACCCTTGTTGGGTTCGTTCCCTTAGAAACCATTGACTTTCCAGCTTGACAGTCGGGGTGAACAGTCCGCTTATGTACTGCTTGCTGCTTGTTGTGAAAAAGTTTCATCCCAGTGAATCAGATTATTAAGATTCTGTTTAATCTGAAACACTCACATTTAAACAGAATCTAAAAATTGTGTATCATTCCCATATGAAGCCAAGTGGGCCTCATGTTATGTTATATGTATTACATCAATATATACACTATGCACAGTAGAAGCCATGATGCGATCTGAATCTGCTCACTTACAACTTGTTCAATTAGAAACCATTCTACTCTGACTATAGTATGAATGGAAGAGTTGTGCATCCTGGAAGTACCCAAAATAAGGTAGCGTTTTAGTCTTAGACATTAGATTTCTATGTGAAAATAAAGTCATATGAACGTGTACATCTATAAAGTAACCCTGACTTTAATATATCAATAGCTGCGATTTGTTAGCATTTTCAAACGTTAACTTGAGTTTAGTATTTCTTTTTTGCCAAGTCAACAGTACAAACATTTAATACCTCATCATGTAAGACTCAAAGCGTATCTCATATGCACAGTTCTATTGCTTCAATGCTTAGCTATTAGAGCAGATAACCCACATGTCCACCAACAGGCATTCTGACCACAGTAAGGCATCAACTGCTCAAGCAAAACACATTTAGTACCCCTCTGAGGTGGTTTACATTAGAGGCTCTGAATCTTAATGCACACCACATTTATCCATTATCAGCACTCACAACTGTCATTAAGCAGTGCCTTATCAATGGGTAATCTATAGCACCATCGATAAGAGCTTTTATGAGGATAGGAAAAAATCACATGGTTGGAACTCGGGTTAATCAAGTGTAAAGCAGGCATTCAACCGGAAATGCTAGTACTTTTATGTTGGAAAAAAAGGAAAAAATCCGACCTGCCGAGAGAGAGAGAGAGAGAGAGAGAGAGAGAGAGAGAGAGAGAGAGAGAGAGAGAGAGAGAGAGAGAGAGAGAGAGAGAGAGAGAGAGAGAGAGAGAGAGAGAGAGAGCAAGAGCAAGAGCAAGAGAGAGAGAGGGGGGCAGACCGATACAGACAAAGGGCGGGGGCATACTAACAGACAGGCAGGTAGACAAATAGACATCTAGACATACAGATAATATTATACAGGCTGCAAATGAGAGGAAGAGACAGGCAGGCAAATAAAGGGTGACCGCACTCATTGCAATAAAGGAAGGAAATAATGAAAACCAACCGTGCACAATACATGCTAATCCGCAGGATCATACAGAGATTAGCATGGAGGCTGGAGCATCGATTCACACTTGATACCAATCACATTTAGATGTCTCTCTGGATCCCCCTTGGTGTGCAACATGACCACACTGCAATCCGCTCTGGCTTGAAAAGCTAGGTGCAAAGCAAACTCTGAAAATGGGATTCGATCTGCTAGACATGGAATCAGCCATGTGCCCCTTAGGGGGTGTGTACTTTACATGACATCAGCTTATAGACGGACACCTCCCTAATTGTGCAGTATATAGGTCAAATCCCACAACGCGAAAAATGGGCCAGAAAGTGTTGATTATTGACATAAAAACAAGGGGCAACTGTTGCCAATATTGTAAATCGCAACACTTGTCCCATGATCTTATGCCTCTCCAAATCCCACTGTGGTCAATAATAAGCAAGCAACGTGTTGTGTGCAGGACTGGTTAATGGATCTGTTTGAGGGGAGTTACTTCACAGTATGATTTGTCCTCACTATTCCCTCTCAATTAGCCTAAAGATATTTGGAGTGTCCCCCTTATATAAGCCAAATCATTGACATATTCCAATAAGCAACATTTTCTAGGCCTTCTGGGGGAATATATCTAACTCATTTGATCCTTGTGATTTCCCAAATCACAAGACAAAGGCAACCCTTTCTCACCGATTTGGGCCTGTCTTAGCCAAAATCGGGCCCAAAATCGGCAATAAGACCAATTCACAACATTTTCTGACCCTCTCTCGCGTTGTGGGATTTGACCTTATTGACCACAGCAACCCCCAGTGCACGTGCCATCTTACACCATGATAGCAGGTCTACACCCAGCAACCAGACTAATGCTCGACAAATATACTCTTCCAATACACTCTGCCCAATATGAGGCTATTGCAATGTCTGGTGTAGGCCTATTGCAGTGAATCCTAGAATGATACCACAATGAAATAAATAGACAGAACTGCACGCAAAAGTGACGGCGTCAGTGGTTATTTCACAAGGGGTGTCTGTCCTGTATTGCACGCTGGTCGCAGGCCTAGTGCAATACGGGACAGGCACCCCGAGGGAAATAACCACTGGCGAGGCCACTTTTAAGTGACGCTCTGTATTTATTTCAGGGTAATTCGATGTAAAATAGATGTATAGTCTATGTTGGTTTACTTCCACATTGTTTCTTTACTTCTGCAGTGTTTGTTTACTTCCGTCGCCGCCATTCTGAATTCCGCAAAGGTCACGTGACCCTCGGGAGCGTGCAATATGGGCAGAGCATGCAATACGCCCGAGGGTTAGTCAACACTTCATTCATGTATGGGGCTCCCATTGCTTCAACCTTGATAGTCCATATTCACCATGAAATGATATTATATTTGACATGTACAGAAGCCGAGAGGGGTCACAACTATACAATATTTTTAAAAGCCCAAAATGAAAAAAGATCCAAATTGAGAGCTATGAAAACAATGTTGAGAGCAAACGAATTAATAATTCAAAAAGTTTTATTTTAGTTTATGAGGGTAAATAGTTGTGACCCTTCTTGGCTTTCGTAGAACGAGACTGACATGGATTGCTGATTAAGTCGAGATGAAATTAAACAACGTTTAACAATAAGCAGCCGTTCTTTAAGTGTTCATCAAACTTGATATTGAAATGTAGCAGAGTTGTCCGATGATCATGAAGAATCTATAGAAATTATCTTTAAGCTAGATGTAACTGTCATGACATGATGAACATGAAATAAAGATAAATCAAATCAAAAATTTGAATTATCGGATTGGTCTCTACACAGTGTGTTTAGCCTCAACATGGATGGCAAAACACACCACGTAGAGCTACGTAAATGGACAATTATTCATGAAGGCTGGGTTAGGGGAGGGGGTATTTTAACACGTAACCTCCATCATGTTCACATCTTTCCCTATTTGAAATGTGAAACTGTTTAAATTTGTAAATCGGATATTAACCAGAAATCCTAAATGGTGTTACACCTAAAGTACACACATCCGACACATGCATGGACCCTACAGTCATTGGTGCATAGATAATATCTAAACCTGAATTCCTTGGGGGCGGTTTGTTTCTGGGTTGGGCCGATTCTCCATACTACTTTCTGTGTAACGTTTATAATAGCCACACTCGGCCTCTCCTTGTGCCTCCTTGAGCTCACATGGTAAAGTGTTTAGCACATAACCTATGGTTGTCGTGTAGTAGGGCTGTGCACATATTAGATCAGCGTACTATAGTAACGATGTTGTGACAGCATGAGGGTTTAACCTGGTATTTAATAGGCCTACATATCCTACAAATAATAATGTGGTCACCACGATTAAGGGTTTAGTCTGAGAGGTATTTGGGATCGGCAGCTTAGACTTAGACTGTAGGCTATACTTGTTGCTATGTTGAATGTGAAGTTCATATACAGTTCAAACGATTGCATGTCTGGTACTATGGCTACTCTCCCTATAAGTCTTCACTTTTATATCACTGTGTCTACCTTCCACACCCAGAAAATATCAGTCAGTTAGGGCGCAGCATGGCCAGACTCTCGAGCAATTTTTGTGATAGTGCAGCCTGTTATTTAAGGTACGGCATAGACTGACCCTCACTAACATGGGGCTTGATCCATCTATGCTAGTCCAACAGTGCCTGACCCTTGTATGAGAGTGAGACAGGTTAAGGCTTGATGCACATGGTATCAAACTGCCAATGATCTACCATAGAACCTCCCAGGTGTTAATTCAATGCTAAAGAAATCAAGAAGGTTCTCTTATCAACATAAACACAGACATCAAACTAAAGGAAACATTATAATTACTGCTTTTATTGTCGACCTGGCACCATGCAGTAAGGCCTGCATCATTATAGAGATAGTTTTCTTTTTGTCTGCAGAAACTAGATAAATATAAAGCCCTCTATAGAAAAGAATGTAATGCTGCTTACAATCGGGTTTCATATCAATTCACTGACCGGATCCTGTATAGTCTATGCTACCCACACTGTTAGCGATAATAATAATGCACAATATTTGCCTTAGGCATATAAACGACACTTTAATTCCAAGTCCATGTCGTTGCTACAATCTGGGTTTAAACACCTATAACCAACAGGACGACATGGGGGCCTAGTAACAGGAATAGACAGGCAATGAAAGATATTGACAAAATTAAATAACACGGACATTTCTTATATTCAACCAGGTATTTTACCATTTAAATTCACCCCCGTCACATTCAGGTGAGCTGATGTTTGAGCTAACAGCGATGAGGATTAGGTGAATGGTTTTGATTAAATGCCAGCATCACTCAGCATCAGCGTTACTCTCCAGGGCACTGTTATACAAGTAAAAGTGCGTTCAATAATACCATGGGAACCACCAACATTGGCCATGCGTCACCATGCTTATGTGGTGTAAATGTCACGTGTAAGAGCCCTTTGTGTTCAACTACATTTAATGTACAAATGTCAATTAAAGATGCATAAGATGACGCAAATCCATTCTCCCTTTCAACAAAACGACGCTGACGCTGCATTGCATACTATGTATTGACTTCTGGGAATACTACATTTAAAGGACCACATGTTAGTACCCCGACAGTAACAGTCGGATTGGAGCCGGGGAAGGTAAGCAACCCTTTATATATGGTGGATGGGGATTTTAACAGTTTCATTTCACAGAGAGTAACATCCTCAGTGTCCAATGGTGTATGGGTGATAGGCTCCTACCATTCACTGGTCTGATACTAGACTTGGCTACTGGGCTCTACGTGTATACATTATTAACAGGACACCAATCTGTTGATGTCAATACCCCTCACACCTAAGCCTTCACAAAGCCTCTAATTCTGTTAGAATAATTAATGACCGTGACTTCTAGCATTCAACCATTCACATAGAGTAAAGGATCAGAGGCTAAAACCAGGTTACATTGAGGCAAAAAAACACCACCAGAATTGCGTACTCGGCCTGCCTAAATTATAGGCTTCATCTGTATCTGTGTCAACTGACGGATCCATAGCTTTGAACAAGATTGATGGTAGAGGGTTGGCCTAATGCAATACAATCACCCTCACAGGGGGATGTTGACTACAGGTAAATACAGCAGTACAGGACCCCCGCAGTGTTGTTAATGAGGCCAAAAAGGGTATGTTTCAGGTAACATGGTAAAAAAATATAGGGTCGGTAGGTCGGACTTCTTTTTTCACTCTTTTTTTTCAGACATGAAAGTACTACCCAGCCCCTCTGAAGACCCTAAAATTGACCAAAAAGGGTAAAAATACGGGAATTTCTTCAAAATTGCATGATAAACCCGTAGGGTCGGCCCTGTTTTCATAGGGTAGGTCGGGTGACATGAAAAAACATTCCATAGTCCATAGGGCAGCCACCCATCAGGTGTTCTGTTACCTTTTACACATGTGCTGTATGTGCTGCAGCAACGTTTTAGCTCCCCATCGCTTGATTTTGACCATTGTTTATAGAACCCAGTATCTGTGTTGCATCCTAAGTTGACACTATCTGATGGCTGTACCCAAGGTCTACATGGTATATTGGCTGTTGCCTATATGGTTACATGGGGAGTCAACATGAATTATTTGACCAATAACTCCTAGCTATTAACATTATCCCAATAACGTTATAAACGGGTATTAAAACAAACTTAAAGCCCCTTCAATGATAAATGTCTTTTCATAGTTACAGAAGTATAATACAGGAGTAACAAATATTACTAAAGCTGATAACATACACTGCAACATGCATTCCAGACATCTAGTGATCAGCCAACATTCCCAGCAAATATGGTGATGTTTCACCAAACCCACTCCCCCAGATTTGGACCGATTTAATCATGGTCTTTGGGTGGGTAAACCAGTGTCAGCGTGAAATGCTATACAATGCTCAAACATTCAACCTGTAAATAGTGGAGATGTAGGGAATCACGCTAATGATCATGTGAATGTGCGGCGAACTTTATGACAATGTCATAGGCTACCTTTGTCCCAATGTAAGCAAGCTTTATTTGACAATGATTGATCTCATGTCATTATGTTTAATGGGTGTATAAACTAACTTTCCAAGTTGATATTGCTGGTAAGTTGTCTCTATCATTAGGGTAACCTCTATTATTACCATGACTTCTCTATGGCCACCGTCCACAGAGCTTAAACGTGGGTCGTCGGTATAAGAATCTTATACCGACGATCTTGGCAATCTTATTAAGATTGCCAACTCAGCAATTAGCGAAGTTCCCCCCACCCACCCTGCTCTGTCGGCACTTCGCCCTACTATATACACAGCTGTTATACAGCCATCAGAGCTCTTTATACGGCCATCAGAGATTCTTATACAGCCATCAGAGATATGCTTCTATTTACATTCAAACCATGCATAAATATACTGTGGTATAGGCCACAACTACAACTAGGCCTCCCCTCTCTCACCTCCATGTAAGTCTTATATGGCCAGGGAATGGCTGATAATATGAAACCTGTTTGATATTATCGGCCGACTACCTCTTTCATCCAATATAATATCCAATATCCAGCATAAATTCCCTAATTAAAATGTCATTTCAACGTCCACACAGTGGACACACCGATGGACACATCATAGTCACCGAAGTTTGTATACAAAATAAAATAAAATACTAAATACAAAATCAAAATAAACAAAGTCTTATTCCGACAAAGTTTCATGCTCTGTGGATGGTGACCATAAACAGAATAGGATTCTATAAGATATAATTGTAAAATAATTCCTCCCCTTTGTCTTCCATAAAGCAAGCATTAACATTGTTGCCTGATATCATACAGTTTCTAATTGGGGTTGAAGCTTAATCACATGAATACTTGTGAACGTGGAATTTTGAACGATCTCGAAACCTGTAATCACCAAGTAAGTAAACTTGGGACATAACAATGCAATAAATTGTTATACTGGTAGGCCTACACAATGTACTTTGAATGCATTGGCCTGCCGTAAGAACTTAACTAAAATGACACGATTATTTTCTGAAATGATCATATCTTAATGCAGTTTATAAAATATGGCTAGATACAATAGTCTTTAAGATCACGTCAAAAATTTAGCTACAGCTATACAAACTACACTGTATTCAAACGTACTACTTTACACAGCAACTCTGGGTTATTTACAGTGAGGGTTACTTACAACTGGCACAACACATATCACTGGGCATAGATGTGCCTAATGGCACAAGTTGCTGTAGTTAGTAAATGTCCTCCAATATCTTATGAAGTTTGAATTACTAGTAATTTTTAAGCAGCAGGTTTTCCTATAGATTGTGCCTGCACAACAAGTGGAATCCCAAGTCCATCCACAAACTACTAATGTGATGTTTTCCTGCGATTCACCGCATAGTGTACATAACAATGGGCCTCTTCTTCTTTGCTGTCGGAGGCCTGGAACCAGCAGTGATGTTGTTCTTATCTTTAGTTTTCTGACACACCACCACACAGGGAACCGCGAACTCACCAGCCTTCACCATGGGGAAGGACTTGCGGTTCATCCATCGGTAGAGACATGGACAGAACCAGCGGCGCATGCGCTCCTCGATCAGCCATGACACAGAGAGACGCTGAACTGTCTGTAATACCAGTTTGTGGTCGTCAATCCGGGAAAATGTGGTCGAGAACAGTGCAATGAGGAAGTTAAGAAGCAGGATGGCAGTCATGAAGACGTAGATGGCATGCAGAATGTAGACACTGGCTGGGTCTGACGAGGACAGCTTCCGGAAGTCTACCATGTTCAGCATCACTGTGAACACAGTGTAGAATGAGTCTCCAAAGGTTGCAAACTCAGGCAGGCATTCAGACTCCTTCCTTCCTATACTCATCAGACGCTGGAAGGTGCCAGTGAAACACAGGGTGAAGGCACAGAAGATGAAGAGGAACCTGAAGAGTTTCATCACCATCGTCTGTACAGCCACCACAAAGTGTCCGATCCATGGAGCTAGCTGGACAAAGAACAGGAAGGACCACACTAGGGACATGGTGACATTGATGTAGATTATGTTGAAAATAGTCTGTGGGAAACCATAGCCCGCAATGAAGCTCATTGTCACAGAAACCTGCATTAATAGGATCATAACCGCCTGGAAAAACTGGTTAACTCTGTAGAAGAAATAATTCACAGCAGGGTTCTTCAAGCCTTTGGGTGTCTTCAATACTACCAATCGTTTCACAAATACACATCCCTCAATTAGGTCATAAACAATAACAACTAAAGCATGGATTAGTAGGTAGAAAACAATTAGCACATAGAGTGTACCATCTATAATAGACTTGTGAGCCTCTGCACAGTCAATCTCCAACTCTTGACCCGCTGTGCTGTTTGAGACAAATGTGCTATTGTCTGAGGGTGTCCAGGTGGTTGTAGTTATATTCCCAGGTGTATACAGTTGCTCATCAGCAACAACTAGCCTCACCCTACCATCTGTCAGCCTGTCCACTAGGACAAAGGAAAGAATAAATAGTACTCTGATCAGAAGCCACAGAATGATCACTGGCATGTTGGTCCTCATTTTCAGTTTGGTCCAGTTCTGAACCAGAGAAGTGGCAAAGATGTCATCAGTGGCAGTTTCAGACACCTTGTCGTCTTCAACCAACATCAGAAGGTAGAGCGGAGAAAACCAGTGCCTGTTTGATTTATCAGGCGTTTCATACTCAGTCACGATAAACCACTCAATGCTGTACAGGCTGTTAATCTCTTCTGTAATCATATAGATACCCTCGGTTCTGAAGATGCTCTGTAGGATCTCAAACACCCCCAAGTGAGCTGCATACTCTATAGGCCTGTACCCACCTTCATTGGTTTCATGTAGCAGTGCTTTAAGGTCTGTAAGACTTAAGCTATCCCTTAAGAACCGATATGTGCTGTTCATTAGGTCTTCAAGGGAAGGTTCCAGGAAAGCTGTGTGGATGAGGATGTGGATGATGTTGTTACCTTTTGGTTCCTTCTGAGCCACATCGACTTTGTACAGTAGCATAGACTTTATCGCAAAGTGAGACCCTGCCACTGCAGCCACACACCACGGCCTGGTCAGGTGGAAGTCTACAGTCCCCAGGAATCCTCCTTGACGTAGATAAACAGGCATTCTAGGAAAGTTAAATGTACCATTTAGAAGTCTGTCCCTTTCTGATTCATCTGCTGCAGATAAGATATCCTCCACTCCAGTAGAATCGTCATCTTGCAGGGCAGTCAGCCAGAGCCTGTACTTCTCTGGATCCAGGATGTGCCTCAATTCTATCACCTCATTGGGAAGGACCTTCCCCATGGCTTGGGTTTCAGCGTATTTCTGCTCAGGGTAAATGGCCTTCGTCATTGGATATGGTAGTCCAGTGTACGGGGAAATGGTAGTCTGGATGTTCTTGTATCAGTTGTCCCTGGAACATAGCAAGAACTATTAAATGATATGGAATTTGGAACTTTGCGAGGAGTAGGGGGGCAACCGCTCAGCTGAGAGGGAGCTTATGTGATGCTTTAATAAGTTAAATTCTGTGGTATGGATAGCTGTGTGCCTGAATACGTCAGAATTTGCCCCAAATTTAAAAATACAATCTGGAAATAATCATATGCTTAAATAACATGTATTATTGGATGCAGGCCTTAACATTCATTAACATTTTCAGGGCAGCATAGTGCTTTAATGTACTATACATCATAACTTTTCGTGGCAAGAAATTGCAATCAGCGGTGATGCATGCATGCATCATGCGGACCCAGCGGGACTGGTACACTCTCGAAGGGTCAGCATGATGCACCAATGCAGCTCTGGTGAGTGCCTCGCTTGCTGCATTGTGGTGCATCATAACAACAAAGATGACATGTTAGGCTTCATTCAGTCCTTGAGGTCAAATCTCACAACGCGCGAGATAGGAAGAAAGGGAAGTTTATTAAGGTACAAGCCCTGGCCTCTTAGCCAATTTTGCAAGAGTATATCGGCTAAGAGGGAGTCAATATCTGCTAAGAACTTGTCTATGTTTCGTGATTTAAAGAAATGAAATATCAAAACATTTGAACAAAAATAAGTGATTTCAAAAATTAGAGATGTAATCTGAAAAAGAAAAGGGAACACCTAGGACTTCTGGTTGATAAACATTGATGTAAAACACAATGTCATACAGGTGTGGGTAATTATGGGTATTTTAGAGAGACGTATACATAGTGCCCCACATTACCACAAATAGGTCCTATACAACCTGTAACACACCTATACGCATTTACCTTAGCTATCATATACCGGATATACTCCTGGTAGCCAAGAGACAATATCATTGCTATAAGCCCCAGGCTATAGGCGTGTAGCTGGATGACTTATCAACCATTCAGATAACACCCTTTTCACTGCAGAATCGTTAGGCTGCATTAAGTAACAGTTGGTACCCATGTGACCGCTGTTATCAGTGTTATTCTCTCCGGGTACCATTTCAAGCAATGGTGCCCCCTACTAAGAACCAGCTGCAACCTCGGTATAAGTGGAGCCTGAGGGCTGAGGCTTTTGTCAATGATATTGACTCAAGGCACCAGGAGTGTCAAACATACACCCCGCTTTCATGGATTGCTTGTGTAGAATAGGCTTATTACATTATATATTTATATTATAAGTATTGGGTGACTAGTATCATAGCATATGTCCTGATGGAGCTGTTGGGCTCACTAGTTCTGAGGTTGTGGGTGCGATCCTACTAGACAACCAGATTATCAAAGAGCAATAGAGCACTAAAATATAACCACCTCCTATAAGGTCAGATCCCACAACGCGAAAAATGTGCCTGAAAGTGTTGTGTATTGAGATAACTAGAAGGAGCAACCGTTGCTGATATTGTAAATAACCACACTTGTACCAGACAGTTTAGATGGGGAGAATGTTGTGATTTGGGCCATGTTGAACATTGTGTAGAGTTTGAAATCGCAACAGAAGAGACTTTAATATTCAATTTGTAGGGGAAGGTTATGCAATTATCTTATCAGCTACATGGACTCTTACAGCCTAGCCAAACACTATAAATCGTAGAGCAAAATTCCTCATATATACACAGCATGTGGGATTTGGGTAATGATCTATCAGTGACACACCTGTTGCAATATAACACAACACCCTGATATATAGACAAAGGCCCATGGCCAGAGGATAGTTTGGTATTGTTCCCACCAAATGATCACTGGCAGGTTGGTCTATGCGTTTAACCATGGCGCAGCAAGAGGAGCCTCTAGACCAAGTCACGACGTCAAGGGAGCCTGTCCAGTGGCACTGTAGGTGGCATGGGACAGGCTCCTGAGACGGAGTGACTTGGTCTAGAGGTCCCTCGCAGGTGCGACATGGTTAAATGCGGTTCTGACAACAAACAAGAGTGAAGAAAAGTGAGGAAAACAGACTGATTTTGTCTGTAAATTAGATCGGCGCTTCCATCTTGATCGGTGACGTCACAGTATCTGACCTACATTCCTATTGGTGTTGCTATGACGTCTCCAAGAAGGACGTCACGAATTGAGCCGCAGTGACTTGGTCCTCTGACCAAGTCACGCTGCTTGGTCTATAGGCTTCAATGGGAGAGTCACGGCGATGTGTGTTAGAACCTCATTTTCAGTTTGGTCCCGTTCTGAACCAGAGAGTGCTGGGTCTCAGCTGGGTCAATGTGCCCCCTTCCCCCCTATGTCAGTTCCTCGCACCTATATGGGGGAACTCTAACAGTACACTATGAAAACTACAAATAACAAACACCCCCTCTACTCAGTCCTCAACTTAGTGGACCAGTATTCATAATAGCTCGCTTAGGTTGGTATAACTCTACTCTAAGGCTGCTTAAAAATATGACAATGGTGGCTTCTCCCCCCTTGCTTTTCTTTAACTCATGGGCCAAAATGTAAAGGTTCAATTATGTTTTATCATTACCAAAATTCAGATTTTAGAAGTTAAGAATTTTACTGATCTTTAAAAGTGGGGAAAATATGATTTATTTCTTATCCTACTGCATTACTGACAGTATAAGCTTTAATTTGACAACATTTGTCCAATTTCATCATGTTTCTCATTAAAGATTTGCAAAGAAGGGAGATTTTCTTCTTCAAAACCTCATGTCAATGACGCACCCGATGATGAGAAACCAACTAACTAACTAACCAACTAGCCAGATATTAAGTTGCTCCTGATACTTGTTTAGTACTTTTCGGATAGCCTGGAACTAAACCCCCCATTACCCCGTCCCCTGTCCTCCCCAAAAGTGTTCAACTACTATTGTTAACCATAAATTAATTTGTTCTATAAAAACATCTTCTTGTGTACTATGTAAAGCTGGCTATTAACATGAGACACGTATAACACCATCATTGGGATACTGACTGCCGCCCTCAGCCTAACCCCAATACATGTTGTAGCAATTTATACTTATACTAAGATGCTGGCTCTCATCAAAGTCTATATACTGTATTGTTTGTTTGAACCACATGCACCATGTTGGAAGGTGCATATATATACCCTTGAGTTTGACACTACCCATACCGTTGTCTCATTGTAGCTATACACTAATGAATTTTGACTGGATCAAACCCTAAGAGTGCTGAGCAGTACTGGATAACTCAGATGTGCATGCTGATATTCCAGATAGCATATTTATTGACAGTAGTATGATCTCATCTTGACACACTGTACTTTATCTTATGCTCTACCAATTTGAAGTTTGTTGTATTTCGAAGATCATTTATGAACAAATACACGCTGAAAACTCAAAAAAAATAAAGTCTTTTTTTTGAGTGGCCTAGATATTAGCATACAGGTAAAGCATACCGGTAATTACCCACTCTATGTAGGCTGCTATAGTATAGAAAGATATTAACCTCTAATGTAGAATGATACATATTCTATCAATCAACTAGTATGCCATTTTGTGAAATAACTCAATTACAATCGCTAATCATATGTCCGACATACAACAGTTTGACTTTGGCCACAGTGGGTTTTGATGGAGCCCACCAGTGCGGGACAACTGTTGCAATTCATGATTATGAGCAATAGTTGCCACTTGCAATTGTCTCAATAAGCGACACTTTCAGGTCCTTTCCCGTTGTGGGAGTTCACCTTTAAAGGGGTTAACATGGAGCCAGGATTAATGTTCACAATAGTCTCAACTCTAGTCAGAAGGCTAATAAATAAAACTATAGCTTTTGGAGATGATAAAAGTAGCAATGATTAGAGTGAGTAGAAACATAGTAGCTCCACATAGCTACATACCTATTGGAGATATAGCTTGAACCTGGAAGGCTGGTGGTAAAAATCCATTGACAGGTCTCTCCTTGTCCACCTGCCTAGGCAGTCTGTAGAGCACTGCCACCACACCACCCACCCACCACCACCCACCACCCACCACCCCTACCCTTATGCGTGGACCTGGGATGTGGACAGAGTGGCCTGTTGGGAGTAATGTATGCAGGGCTATTTTCAATCTCCACTGAGGGATGTTCTCACTTACCCTAATGGTTTCATCTATCTCTGCTCCATGTAGGTTACGAAGCCCATTATGATATTAAATCTATTATTTTTGTAGATGAATGACGTGCACTTTTGATACATACATCCACATTATTATAGACTATACTCTATATTATATACAGTATGGTATCATTACCACTATGAGTTTGTATGGTTATCGCGCTGGTTTCCATCCTGCACAACCGATCCTTTCTGGTACATGCTGTGGCATTGAATCTGGTTTAAATCACTTACTTACTATACATAAAAGACAAATTTCAGAAGAACCCCGCTATTACTATACATAAAAGACAAATTTCAGAAGAACCCCGCTATACCGCAGTTATAATGATTTATGTTTTCCATTATTTCAAGAAACCAGCAATGACTGCTCCGGCCAAATTCCTCTTATCTCACCAGCTTAGGCCGATCTTTAATCAAACAAGGACTCATCACACCAATACTGAACATGTAAGTCACAGTAAACATGCAGAGGTGTTGGATCAATTGCTGATTCGGGCTCAGATTATGCTAGTATAGCCCTAGCTAGGGTTCCAGACAGAGATTATCGAGTGTTATTGGCCTGTATTGGATACCGTTAATCTATACGTATATTGTTACCCTAATAGCATTATGATTATATTTGGCCCAAATTACAGGAGAAATAGTATTGTTGTTGTTAATTCGTTTATTTTTATCCTGAGGAAATACATAACCATTATAGATTTATTGTCTGTATTCCACAGCTTTCTTTTATTATACATTCCGTTAAGCAGTGGACTAGCGATTACCCAGTTTGAGTGTGGTTATAGGATGGGGGGGGGGGGGGGCTGATCAGGTAGTGGTTGATCAGTCCCTTTACCTTGTGTTAGATTTATAGAAAATGTTATCACTTTTTTGGAAAAGACAATAAGGGCTAGGGGCCCAACTGAGGCATTATTAAAAGTCGATAGGATTTGGTTAAAACTTGGTGTGCCTTGGCAACCCCCTCTTCAGGGTGTGTTCACTATTGATTTCAGTTTAACCATTTAAGGACAGCATATAAACCCCCCCCCCCCCCTCTATGCACTAAGTCTCTGAATTATTGATGATGGCTGAATTCATGCTGACACTAAGGAGTTGATGCACTCCTGGAGGATCGGCATGATGCACCAATGCACCTCATTGCTGATTGATGAGTTACCTGCCGGTGCACACATGAAACGTATGAGGCATTGTGCCATCCTTAACCCATTAAAGTGACATGGTCCGATAATTAGGGCTCAAAAATCAATTTTGTTAAAAATGAACAAGAATGTCCAATATGGCAATACTACATGTCCTACCTCTTTTATTTAACAATATTTCCCATGATTCAGCTTACAATTCAGTCAATCTTCAGTTTTATGCCCAATTTAAGACTTTTGGAGTGCACGCTATAATTCGCCCATTGAAAATACACTGTAAAATACTGTACCTGGGCCACGTTTGGCCCTCTAAATGGGATCTTATTGCCCATAGATGACCTTGTTTTGTTCCTTATCCTCCTAATATGACATTGTGTTAACATTTGGAACATATTTAAGTAGGATCTAAAATTTGGAAAAAATCGGACCATATCACTTTAAGGACGGCATGTTGCTAAAAGGCGACATTTGTTGTCATGATGCACCAACGTAGGCATGGCGAGTAAGTTGCCGGTGCTGCATTGGTGTCAGCTTTTTGTATTAAGCATGTACGGGATAGCTCTCCCAGGTGAGAGGACAAACGTTTAGAGCGTTATCTTAATCAGACTATTAAGATGATCTTATCTTAAAAGTACTACTATTACTATCTAGTATGTAATGGGGGGGCTCTGCCCCAAAACCCCCGTTTTTTTCCAATGATATCTTAAACTATCTTATTTTTTTTCCTTCTATTTCAATCCTCTCTTAAACTATCTTAATCCCATCTTAAGACTTATCTTAAAAGTATTACTGCCTGATTTTAAGATACTGCCCCAAAAGAAGACACTGAATTAAGATATTAAGATTTAAGATCAAGATAACGCTCTAAACGTTTGTCCTCTCACCTGGGAGAGCTATCCCGTATTTGCCTGTATTAACCCCGTACTACTGGGTCGGCATGATGCTTGATACTGGACTGGCGAGTTAGGACCACCAAGGGCATGATGCATTAATACATTATACCAGCTGGTCTCTGTAACACTTTTATCGCTATTACTTTCGTCAATTCAGCGAGCTATCTAAAATGGATTGATAGCTGATTTACACTATCGATCTCAAAGCGTCTGCTTATATGCAAACTATTGTCAAAAGTTTCAATAAATTGATCCTCAATTTACATTACAGAAAAAAACGTATATAGGCCTAGAAGATGACCCCATAATGCTTTTCGTGACATCCGTTGTCCTTCAGATTCCGAGAAAAGACGGCTTCACTGCATATAGTAACAGCTTAAGGCCATTATAAATATATACAACGCCACTCTGCAAATATTAATCGATACTTGAGAATGCCGACCGCTGGGCAAACACAGCACAGACTTGTCTTGCAGGACAGGCTTAATCTTTTTTATGTAGACAGTAATAGAAGGCTCAACTTGTCTTAACGCAAAGGAATACAGCACTGTAAATATTAAGTGTAGGTATACAGTATAATCTACAGATACAGTATATCGTTATCCTTTAAAAAGTGCTGTGGTGACAATCTCCTTTTCGTGATCGTTTTAACTGTATTTCTCACTGGATAACATACCCATCCCAGGGAATGGTTTTATAATGGTTGATTTTAAAGTGATTTATCCTGAAGATACCTATTAGCTGTGCGACACAGTCCCTGTCCCTGTGAACAGAACCGTGCAGTGCAGCTGTGACAACTTATACCCCTGGTTAACCCGTTCAGGACTACCTATTGCTTTGACCAGTTACACCCTATATCGCCATGATGCTTGAATTCAGCGCTAGCAAGAGAATTGCCGGTGCTCAATTCAAGCAACATCTGGACCCTATGGGGTTGATACACTTCCTAAGGGTTCCATGATGCTCGACAGGGATGCGCTCATACGCTATATGCCGACTAAGGGTGTACAGGATGCAGTCCTTAAAGGGTTCTGGCATGTCAGCCAGTACCAATATTTTAAGTCATCACCCAAGCATGGGCCGCACTAGCTAGTAGACTACATCTAGCACCTTAGTCCTGACATAGACTAAACACTGAACACTTCTGGGTCTATGTTGACAACTAAATATTAGCATTAGATCAAATGATATACGTGAGTGACTGTCACATTAGGAAGTGAAGCATTTTGCCTAGGCTGACCTTCTGACAAAGGCATTCACTTGCAGATTTTAATTTTCACTGAAATGACACTGAAAATTGATTTCATTTGAGAATTGGTATAAAATAGGTGTAAGCATCTAGGAATTGATTTGTGTATATCTGTATATCTGGCTGAGTTGTGACTCCACAAGATGGCTCAGGGGTTGTTTGTTGAGGATATATCGGCCGATAATGCATCCATATCGGCTAATGGGTTATTAAGGGGGTGTTTTCACCCAGGGTCGAACCCGGGACCTTCGGTGTGTGAGTTGGACGCGCTAGCTGCTTGGCCGCAGAGACCGTGGTACAGTGGGAGGGAAATGCTGGTTATAACTTAGGCTGGGGGAGTGGTTAGTTTTTCAAACCAGCAGGTCGCGAGGCGGAGTAGCGTCGTATACTTTAACACTGCGGATAGGTTGGGCGGGAAACTAGTTCAGTCGCTTTTAAATAATAAATGCTCCCCACACAGCTCGACCAATCAGAGACCAGGGTTGGTGGGATGTCAAGATCAACATGGTGGCTTCCTTGCTGGAGATACTCTTTAAACATATCCTTCAAAATGGCCAAATTAGGATGATTTTAAGGTAAATTTTTACATTTGAATTGATGAATCATGTAATAAACCTAATATTGAATGGATATGGGCGCACTCGAGCCGCGTATCATTGGATATTGCCACTCGTCCTACGGACTCGTGCCAATATCCGATGATACACAGCACTTGTGCGCCCATATCCATTCATTATTGGTTAAATAACCAAATACCAATGAATACTAAATAGGCGCTCAACAAATAATTACAGGCTGTGTCTCACTTGATTGAGCCAATGTGAAAGTCTTTTACCTGGTGCCATCTTTGACCGGCCACCAAGATAAAACATCTTTTTTCTTCTTCTTCTTTGATGTGTGAGAGACAAAGTAAAGAAATGGCGGTGGTTATATCTCCCTCAAATGAAAACTTACAATACAAAATACAATCTTTTTACGAAAGCTTTATTTGGTTTCACATGAAGGACAACTTATAATAGAACCATTTGCTGTTATCTGGGTTGTAATTGCAATCCGTATACCCAAAATCTGAAATGGGGGGAAAAGCCTAATTTAATCGGCCAATTAAGTACGTCTTATTCATTGTGGTACATACAAGGGTGCACATATAAATAAAACGCATTTTTAAACCCATTCATATTTTCATCTGCCCTAAATAAACCGTTTTCTGGTATACCACTCAAAGATGGCACCCGTTCGAAGATGGCATCCGATCTTTCACATTGGCCCGATCTGGTGAGACACAGCGTACAATGTAATGCTGACAGGGAAATGACCAGAAGAACTGAGAATTATATTTAAAAATAAAAAGCAGTTTCTCTCGTAAACCTAGTCGATTCTTTCATTGTAAAAATATTACATTGAATATACAATGAATCAATGTAAAATTTTACGGTGGATCATCGTAAATATGATTACGGCGAGGCAGTGTAAAGTCAATCAATTTTACTTTGACTATCTGTAATCCAGTACAGTGAAACACAGTTTATTTTAAAGTTACGGTGAAGCTATGTTTAATTGAGGCTGAGTTTTATCACACCAGGTGGCAGTTTCGTTTATAAGAAGACGTTCATGGATGCTATCAACACCATTTTTGTGGTGATATATATATTTATATATATACATATACACAGCTGCAAGGTTTGCTCTGTAGCCATCCTAGAGTGACCTCTACTCATGGACTGGCATTACAAAGTGTCATGAAGCATTCTATAAGGCCCTCATGGACTAATTCCTAATGATTATAATTAGTCCTGAAGTCTTGACACTAACATGATATTGCTGATTGGACATGGTACCGAATTAGACATGAAACCATCTTGAACATAGAGTTAGGTAGAGGGGATAAATGAACTGAAAAAAATGGGATAAATGAATTGAATTACACGAAATACCATTATGATTATTGTATAGGCACTATAATAAAATGACAGTGATGTTCCGTATTCCCAATAACCATGATTCACTGGCACCACTGCCCAGTCAGCATTGCTTAGGGAGTGATCATTTTTTAACAACAGGGGGGGGGGTGGTGGGTTTCCATGCGGAGCGCGTGAAATTTTTTACACCCCCCCGGTCAAGGGGTCAACATTTCCCCCCCCCCTTACGGCCGAAAATCGGCTCGCGCGCGGGCCCTTTGACGCCCTTTGACAATAGTAACGCGTGGGCTTTTTGGCTCAAAACAGGTTAAATTATTTTGAGCCCCCCCCAAGAAGGGTCCAAATTTTTTTGCCCCCCCCGTTCAAGGGGTCCAAATTTTTACACTGGTATCAATCAACATGGCGCGGTACACAGGACATCTTGCTAATGCGGAATATGCCTCACACTACCCTCCTGTTACAGCTATGCTCTGCTGTAGTACATTTCCGATGAACAAAAAGTGTAAAAGTATATGCAAATGAGCAGTTGCGACCAGAGTGCAAGGTCAGGCAATTCGGCTACCCCCTGTCTCTATTATAGTTACCCGGCCTCAGTCTGCACGTTAATTACCAGCCTCCTATAAGTACCATGTATGGCCTCTAGGGGGGCACCACTGGTGATGTGCGCCCCATCAGAGAACATGATTTCCAAATACCTGAACACATTAAGTATGTACTACTGTAGGTCTTTAACTGACATATACTATGCTGGTCTAGCAGTTCATCAGTTATCGCCTAAAGGACCCAACCTACTAATATGAAGGGTGTAGATGCATATTACCAAGAGCACCTTCTACTGATACTAATCTCCAACAAGGCGCTGTGAAAAAGCTCTGCAGATGTCATGTCCTGGGGGAATAATATTCAATTTTAAAGTATGTAGAGGGGCTAGCTAGTACTTATATGTAAAACCAAAAAAAAAGAGATTTTTTAAAATCCGAGCAATCGACCCCAGACTTTCTTCCCATGTTACCTGAAACAAACCTTTTTTTATTTGGCCTAACCTTAGCCTCTTTGACAATCTTTGATGAGGGTATTAATGCAAATGTTCCCCTTTTCGTTACTTATTATTACTTTTTTTAATCAACAAATAGGGGTATGGTTGTGTGTTCTACTGTCAAGGTAAACAACAGGCAGTAATAATACAGGCCCAAGCCTCTATTCCTCATTAGCAAGATGTCCTGTGTACAGCGCCATGTTGATTGGTACCAGTGTAACCAGTCTAACCTCCAGCAACCAGCTCAGTCAAATCTCAGGTCCGAGATTAGGGTACAAACAGGGTGCTATTATTGTGAGTGGGTTGTACCTGGGCATTACTTATGTCACCTGTCCCTCATAGTGTAGTGGTTAGCATGGTGGATTCATGATGCAAAGGACCTAAGCTCAAATCTCTTGTCACCATACCATTAACAACCAATACCTTTTCTTATTTAGATCCATGTATATAGTTCCTTTGAAGAAATAGGAATAAAAATGTGTTCAAAGACTAGATTGATATTTCTTTGATATCATTTCAATGTTGTTACTCACTTCTACCTATCAAAGCAAAATATATTTGATATATAAGAATGTAAATTCATGGTATGGTCACCAAGATATGACTTGACAGGGATTTGAGCCTAGGTCCTGTGCATCATGAATCCACCATGCTAACCATTACTCTATGAGGGACAGGTGACATAAGGAATGCCCAGGTACAACCCACTCACAATACTCACACCCTGTTTGTACCCTAATCTCGGACCTGAGATTTGGCTGAGCTGGTTGCTGGTGACAAGGGGGGTACAATTGGTACCAGAGCAACACCTGGTGGCAGCACCAGTATCTCGCTAGTGCCTAATAGAACATTTAGAGTCACATCTACCACACCTGGAAACATCCACCACACATGAAAAGGTATCATATGAAAATAATTCATGTATGACATTTCTGATAACCTATATGAATTTTATAATGCATTGACACCTTCTGTCCCAGTTAAATGTAACTTACAGGTGTACCCAATGCTGGACTACACACTCATAGACACATTGTCATTGTGAATGTTAGGTACAACCCAGTTCTGGGTACAACTACCATCTACTGTCAGCATTACACACTAATAACTATTTGGGAACTACAAAGTGATTGAGGCTATCCTGTACGGGCAGGTAGAAAGCATTTTGATGTGTGCCGTGCCCGCATTGTATTATACTATAACCCAGTAAACACAACAAAGTTGGTCAGACGTAAATCTACGTTGAATTCTGGTCTGAACTACGTAATTTTAGTAGGTTTATCAACATCAAAACGTTAAGGTTTATTTACCAATCTCGAACCTGCAGGTCTGATTTACGTAGCTCCTGAAGACGTGAATCTATGTTTAACACATTACATATAATTCTACATATTGGGACTCAGACAAAGACTTGTGATATATTGCAGACAAATTTACAATATTCATACAAAGTAACTACTATAATTTTCAATCTCATCTCATTCTACATAGTATATTCTTATAGTTCAATTGAACAGCCTGACAGTATAGATCTGTTGAATAGTTTTGGCTGCAGAGAGGCTTTGTATTTCTTCCATTACCACCAATGTGGTGTCCTCACAGTAAAGTGCCTCAAAGCACCTATTCATGCACAATATTTTAATCACCTGTCCTTTATATATAAATATTCTATTGAATGCGGTTTATTTGCATGATATTGAATTCACAATTAATGAGAATTTACTGCTTGAATGTGGTAGATTTGTTAAGGAGCTGTAATATACTCTCCATAATTGATAGTGCTGCCACCTAGTGTGACACGGAAAAGTCATCTACCCAATTGAAGTTGAAAAGTTACGTCTTTTAACGTAGATCTACGTAGAATTTTTACATCTGAATGAGGTAGATCAACGTAAATCAGATGTCTACATCTGTTGACAGTAAATAAACCTTGACGTTTTGACGTCTACAAACCTTCCAAAATTACCAATCTCAAACCTTTTGGTTGGACATCTACCTAGAGAAACCTCTGAGCTACGTTGGAACTACGTAGGGTGTTTACTGGGAACCTGCATTAAAGATGGGTTAGGAGTGTATTTGGAGTAGATTCTAATTTTAGCGTTACACAATGACTGTGTTTGTGTTCATGATGCCCATATAAATATGTGTGCAGCTTTTAAATGATTCTGATACTTATAGGTGCATATAATCTAGAGAAAACCTGGTCAGTGGATCTTTGTAATAGAAACGTGTCCCTTGATCTATTCTGACCATGATTTGCCTACATTTTATTTAATTATAAACATCATAATGGGGGTGCAGAGGGGTCCCCCCCCCCTCAGGTCGGAAAGTCGCCGAAATTAAGGGCCTTAAGTCGGAAAGTCGCTTTTTTAGACAATTTTTACTATAGCCAAATTTGTCCAAAAGTCACTAGATCACTTAAATTATTGCACCAAGCCGAAAAGTCGCCTGCAAAACAGCCCAGGTCGCAAGGTCGCCGAAAACCCCTCTGCAGTCACCATAATGATTTAAAAAGCGATACACATATTTATATGAACATTATAATAATGTCCATATAAGGGGTGGAGAAAATGAAATTAGCTCCTAACCCATCTTTAATGGCAGAGTACCCCGTTACTCTCCTCTATAAAGATATCGAATATCTATCGCTGATTGTAAAGAAGTCAACCGCCTGCCATTAACGGCTCTTTTTACAAAAACTAAACATATACCTATAGACATAATATCTGACATCCAGTTGGAGGCAAAGAACTAACCTCTGATCTTGCACTCGCTGTTGGCTGAATGCCAATATGAACCCATAGAATAATTTGATGTCCTCTTGGAATGATTGCATATTGGTCAGACCAATACTGTTAATCTGAAAGTTTAATGATTTAGTGACGTACAGATATTCAAAAATAACTTATTGTTTGTCCCGCAAATTCCACCCCAACATACAATTTTAAACAGACTGCAACTGTCACTAATATTGACTAATACTATTTTTATTTGTATAATTGAATGCACAAACATGCTTAAGACATGACTGTCAAGTATCATCAGTTTAGAAAAAGCCATTTCTGTCTTTTCAATCCATCTTTATCTCAAACTCAAAACGGTGAGAAATCATACAAACTGTATTACTGTCATTTAGGACTTATGCAACTTCATTATCCACACATGAGGTGTCTTCAAGTTACTTTTAACAAATTCTCAGCAGCTACCATGAAATGGACTTTACCAGGCTGGGACAATACATCAGAGAGCATTCATGAATAAGAAAGGTTAGGCCAAGGTTTCATTGAGAAAGAGATCCGGATGGCATACTAGAAGTAGACCCGAATACAGTGAGATTGGAGGAGGGGGCTTTCTATCCATAGAATCCTCAGAGATGTCATAATCGATTTTTCAAGGGGCTTTCTATCCATAGAAAGCCAATAGAAGATCATTAAGTGAGTTTCAATAAAAGGATATATGTGAGCAGGCAAGCAGAAAGGGGTATCCCCGCGGGATTAGTACCATTTTTAGCCACCAGGGGGCTCCACCATGGCCTAAAATGGAAGAAACAGGCTAATAATTCCGTTTTGGTACTTTTTTCTGGAGAATTCAGTAGTTTCATTCAAAGCATTCCATTTTTGGTGAAAAGCTTCCATATTTGGAATGTAAAAAGAACGTTTTAGAGCCTAAATTTGTGTCTTTGTTGATATGTGTTGCCATGGAAACATGATTTTTATTCCAAATAAAGAAAATGAAGTAGTTCATTGATAGAATGATTCACGAGGATTATTATGGTCAAAACGGAATAGAATTATCTTTTCTAGATCAAAATCTATGGCCTATAGGATAAAAATGTATGATCATTTTCTAATTATTCTAATTATGCTAATTAGATAGAGATATCTAGGAAAGTATGGGACTTAGAGCTTATTTGGGTTTTGGATAGGGCATTGCCCACCCATATTCATAAAGCCTTTTCTCAAAAACTAGAAATGATATCTTCTTGAGAAATATAACACTGGAAAGCTCATGACATCAATTTTAAAGTTGCCTTTTTCGTTGGATATCCCTTTCCCCTTGCCTCTACACATATGTGGATCCACCTAAACCAAAAAGAGAGAGAGAGGCCCATACATATTATTCGTCCTAGATTCAGCACTGTATAGATGTATCCCTCCAATACAATTGTATAGATGATAGACTTCTGTGGGTGTTACTCGATTCATGTGAACAGAATGAGTAGTTTCAGCTGTGACAACTCACCTACGACCAATATCAGTAGCGTAAGTTTAAGTAATATGTATACCCTAATGCCTGCCCAATTGTACAATGCCGGTAACACCCAACCCTTATATACACCAGACACTGCACACTACTGGGCTATATTGACAATTAATTATGAACAGGAATAAATGAGCCCATATAGGCCAGCTGATTATGGAATGCACCATGCATTTAAGATAAAAACATGAGATTCGATTCAGGTATTTGTGAAGCAATTAATAGAAAGAATTGCATGTCGTGCCAAGCTTAATTCTATCTTGGGTTGCCGTGGAAACCATTTTGCTTGACAGGCATAATAAATAACAAAGGCACCCAATAAATAGTATACAGATAGGTCAAATGGAATTAAAAACATAACCCCACAATCAATACAATAATGCCAAAGATTACAGCTTTCTTGTTGCTGTTGCCATAGGAACCTCGGTTGCTTAGTAATAACAGATGGGTTCATGAATTCGCCTTGCATCCGGAGTATTACAGCAGTATTCATCGGGGCTACCGGTATTCCAACTGCATGAATATGACATTTGGCCCAGTCCATGGGCACCCTTACCATACTGCTAGATAATCTCAATTGCCTAGCAGCAGTTGTTAGTACTAAGTATCCATAGCAACTGCCACATGTAAAATAACCAATAGTAAGTTACTGTTCCCCTCTGACATTACATGACCTAACTGGGTGCATCAGCATTCACAATGAAATATATAGGTATAGTACCGAGCTGGGTGCATCAGCCTTCACAATGCAACTAATTAACAATGAGCTACCTAACTCAATATTGCTATTATACAACAAAAGGGGCCAGGAATTCATAAATATGGGGAGCAAAGCGCCGGATGCATGGCTGATCCTTTTGTACTGTCTGTGTGTCAATAGTGCCAGACCGAACACAATGAAGATAATAAGACTGTGACGTGATCTGCGAAAAGGGAGCTTAGTGCAGGGTGCAGTGGTGTCCCTTTTTGCCAGGCCATATATGACCAGCCTCCTGCGGCTACCTGCACAGAGCTGGTGCTATGTACCTGATTACACAGTACAATCTCCAAACACCATCTTCCCTCCCTTTCTCTCTCATTCTGCCTCTGCCCCACAAACCTATCTACAGTGTCCAACCATAGATCTACTGAGCAAACTTATTTGCAGCATGATGTTGGGATCCACAGTGGAACCATATTTGGGGCATTCAAGAGTTCAGCATCAACAGACTCTTTTGCTATCTGAGAAAGCTGGGATCTTGTTAAAATGCCTGGCTCTGGAAAATGTGCTATTTTGGAGACATTTCGACGGTCAGACTGACCCTCATTTATTTCTTTTATAATAGAGAAACAAAAAAAAACAATGCAAATAAGTATTTAAATATTCTAAAATCAAAGGATAAAGACTGTTTTCAAGATGAACAGACAGTTTGATGTAGAGATACAAGAACCAAACCAAAACAGACAAGTGTAGATATCCATAAGTAAAGGGTGCAAGGAGCACAGAATTCATTACCATACTACCAGCCCGACACAGCAGGGTTATTAGCGGTATATCGACATAGCACTGCTAGCATATTCACTTGGGTGATCAGAGAGGGATTCAACATTAACCGTTCACATGCATCTACAAGATACAGGTATTTATATGAAATCCTCTTGTAGAATCTTAGTCGTGATACCTTTATCACGTCCAAAAATTATATTAATAAGTATAATGCATAATCCAATGACATTTCACGATTGATAGGAGTTAGTATTGCACTGTACTTTAAAGTGGCAAAGTCCGATCATTAGGGCTCAAAAATTGATTTTGCTAAAAATGAACCAGAATGTTCAATATGGCCATACTTCAAGTCCTACCTAATTTATTAAACATTATTCCCTACAATTCAGCTTAGATTTCAGTTAATGATCAGTTTTTGCTCAATTTTGGGGTGCACGCTATACGTTCACCCAGTGAGAATACACTGTAAAGGCTATACCTATGCTCATGGGACCCTCTAAATTGCCTCTATTGACCATCAATGATATTTTATTGTGGGCCATCCTCTAAATATGATCTTGTAATGCCATTTTGAACAAATTTAAGTAGATCTGGAAGAATTCGGACCATGCCAGATATTCTTTGGTTGATTGGATCCTAATTTCTTTACACATCATCTACTATTAATCACAAGTACAATTTTATTTTGAAGTTTATTCTATTCTACTAATCTATACAATGTAATATCTTATAGTTAGGGCGCCAGATATTGTTTGATTATCCATGTGTATTCCACGCACAAGCTTTGAAGTGTTGTCTGGACGTCCTTCTTAAATCCCAATATTCAACTTGTTAAATTTGTATATCTTCAGGACAAATGCTCTACTAACACACCAATGCATCAAGCAACAACTCTACCCTGTATACAAGGCCCAATGAAAAACGAAGTCTACCCTGAAACACAAGCTATGGGGGAGGTCCTACCTAATGAGATAATACAACTGAAAAATGCCCATATCTTGGACCCTGAGAAGTACAGGCTATGGCTGACTGCCTTGGAGGATGACGATAAAACTGGGGTAGAAGATATCCTTTCTGCCGCTGATGAGTTAGAAAGGGACAGGCTCCTGAATGGTACCTTCAACTTTGCCAGGATGCCAGCTTATCTATGTCAAGGGGGATTCCTGGGGACTGTAGATTTCCACCTGAGCAGGCCGTGGTGTGTGGCTGCAGTGGCAGGGTCTCACTTTGCCATGAAGTCCATGTTACTGTACAAAGTGGATGTGACTCAGAAGGAGCTTAAAGCTAACAACATCATCCATATCCTCATCCACACAGCCTTCCTGGAACCTTCCCTGGAGGACCTCATGAACAGCACATATCGGTTCTTAAGGGACTGCTTAAGTCTTACAGACCTTAAGGCATTACTACATGACACTAATGCAGATGGGGACAGGCCTATAGAGTATGCAGCCCACCTTGGGATGTTTCAGATCCTACAGAGCATCTTCAGAACCGAGGATATCTATATGATGAGAGAGCAAATCAACAGTCTGTACAGCATAGAGTGGTTTAAAGTTACTGAATATGAGAGCTCAGATAAGACAAACAGACACCAGCTTTCTCCTCTTTACCTCCTCATGCTCATAGAAGAGGACAAAATCTCCACAGCTAATGATATCTTTGCCACTACCCTGGTTCAGAACTGGACGAAGCTCAAAATGAGGACAAATTTGCCAGGGATCCTTTTGTGGTTCTTGGTCAGAATTGTGTTTCTTATTACCTTTACCTTAGTAGACAGAATCAGACTGATTTACAGACGGTGGAGCAATTAAAAATAGCCTTTATACAGAAATGAAAACACTGCCAAATTCTATGACACACTCAAACAGTACTACAACAGGTCAGGATATGGAGGCAGACTGTGCAGAATCTCACAAAACTATTATTGATGGTAGAATTTATGTAGCCGTTCTTTTCTACCTACTAATCCATGCCTTAATTGTGATTGTGTATGACATACTTGAGGGATGCATACTGTCAAAGAGATCAACTCTTTTATGGACACCCAAAGGCATAAAAACACCCCTAGTAAATTACTTCTTCTATAGGTGTATGCAGTTTTTTCAAGCAATATTGACATTAGTACGACAAGTCTCTACAATCTTCAGTTACCTCGTTGGTCATCATTTTTTCCCACTTACCCTGCTCAACATCATCTACATCCAAATCACCATGTCCCATGTCTGGTCAATCATGTTCTTCGTCCAGCTGTTACCATGGATTGGACACTTTATAGTGGCAGTACAGACCATGGTATTAAAGCTCCTCAAGTTCTTGCTCATCTTATGTGCCTTCACCCTGTGTTTCACTGGCACCTTTCAACGTTTGATGAGTATAGGAAGGAAGGAGTCAGAATGCCTGCCTGAGTTTGCCACCTTTGAGATATCCCTCTACACTATGTTCACGGTGATGCTGAACATGGTCAACTTCAGGAATCTATCCCCAGTAGATCCGGTTAGCGTTTACTTTCTGCATGTTGTCTATGTATTTTTGACTGCCATCTTGCTGCTAAACTTCCTGATAGCAATTTTCTCAACCACATTCTCTAGCATTGAAGAGCACCAGCAGGTCATACAGACTGTTCAGCGTCTCTCTGTGTCATGGATGATTGAGCAGCGTATGCGCCACTGGCTTTGTCCATGTCTGTACCGCTGGATGAACCGCAAGTCCTTCTCTGTCATGCACAATGGTGAATTTGCCGTGCCTTTCATGGTTGTTTTACAGAAAACTAGAGATAAACACAATATCACTCCTGGTTCTAGGCCCCGGACGGCAAAGAAGAAGAGGCCCTTTACGACTTACATGATGAGGTGAATCAGTAGAAACTCTTTGTGACATTATGCTAAGCACGCTTTCTGTTGGGAATAGAGTAAAGTACCCAATATCCATTACAATCGATTGAACTGCAAATATTGCCATATGGCGTGCTTACATATACAGTGTACATACTCTTTTTACCCCTCAATGGAAAGATAAATTTGTCTAGAATACAGAGCAAAAAGCGGCATACTAATATCTGTTATAGCTCTCATATGAGGTGACTGAATGCAGTGATTTTGCTGGAAAACCCCTTATATAGAACAGAGGGGAAGGGTGTAGTCGTTTTGGATAGAGTGCTATTAAAAGTGCCAATTCAAACCGAGCCTGCATACCTTATATGTCAATGTTCATCGTTGCAAAAGCTACTAATTCAGTCCAATAGTGCTATACACTGTTAGAAGTGTGTGTAGCTGCACAACATAATATACTGTAGATTCACCGTAGATACTACAGTATTAGTGTATACGGGCAGTAGAATCTACTGTTTTTTACTGTGGTTTACTGTGTAAAAGGACGTATTTTTGTTTTCACTATTTACAGTGTAGAAATATAGCATACACCTACATATTATCTTAATTTCCCTTGCTAACTACTGACAATACAATCTAGCCTATATCGATCCTACATGACAGGTAGAAATGAGTAAATCATAATGTATAACATGTAGCCTATCTTCCTCATAGGGTAAATTGCCTATGGGTCAACCACCTGGAGCGGTGTGCCACCTGTGAGGAATTTTAGGACGGTGTGTTATATGCTGTGCTGCTCTCCTCTATGTGCATATTCCCATGCCTTGGCTAGTGCTGTATCGCCAACTATTTGTCGTCACCAGATGATACTGCACATCTAAATCCGTAGATGCTCCAACATTGGTGAGGACTATGTGTATGACTATCGTGTGCTATACATTAAAGCTTCTATAAAATCACCTGATGACGGTGTACTGTGTTTATTTTAAGAGAGATACAGGAGTGGGTGCATGGCTTACCTGGCAACTATCAACTTCACAAATAATGTCCGGGTTGAAAGCCGAGGAAGGGTCAGACTCACTATTGAGAGATGAGTGAACTCCCTGCTATGACAGTGTATATACGCCTCAGGCGTCAATACCATCCCAGGTAACAAGCATAAGTTGTTTCAACGTTTTTTTAACGTCATTTATGGAGTGGAAGCACGTTTATCTTGCATCTAGCCTAACTCCATTTTGTGGACTCAACTCAACGTTGAATTAGCATAAAAGGAAAAAGCGTTCAGCTAGGGGTGAAAAAATCGTTGAGCTAATACACACATTCTATTCTAGTGCAGTAATGGTCGATAGTATTTAGATTTATTTTACACCGTTTCCCCGAATTTATACTGTATTACCATTGTGTATTGAACGGGTATGTAATCACACCCCGTTAATAGGTTTATTTAATTATCAATTAAACTGAAACATCATCAAGAGCAAGATGAATTCATCTCCATCAACAGATGTATTCCTAAGTAAAGCCATATCTGAATGTAAAACAAGTTGTCTGATTTTCTGTGAATCAATAAGTATTATTATTATAAATCAGTGATGTTGTTAGGAAGGTCCCTCTGGAAATGTAATTAGCTTATGTGCATATATCAGACAATCATTAAAATAATCATGTCTACTGGATTTTAAATACTTTATAATGTTTTATTCACAAACACAATGCCTGATACAACAATGATATGTTATAGATGAGCTAACAGGGGGTGCATCTGTATCCATTAGAATGAGTTTAAAGATTAGATCTTGTCATTTCCTTCTGTCATTGACCTTACTTTATTTCCCCGTGACAGTGAACCAGTGGCCAAGGGCGTTCCGCAGGGTTCCGTAGTTGGCCCGCTCCTCTTCGTCCTATATGTAAATGACGTCTGCAATGTGATTCAGAACGCCAGCTACCACCTGTATGCAGATAACATTGCCCTCGTCGTCCCATGTCGGGATGTCATGAGAGCTAAGACATTGATGCAGGCAGATCTAGACAGGGTGAGTTCCTGGTGTGCACAAAACAAACTCACCATCAACGCCACAAAGACCCAGGTCCTATGGTCCTATTCGTCCCGCTCGGTACCTGACCTGTCTGAAGCTGATCTGGAAATGAACAATGAGACCCTGAAAGTGGTCAAGCAATTCAATTATCTAGGTGTGATTGTTGACTGTCATCTTAGCATGACACCACACTTGAAGAAGGTAATCAACATGGTGATGGCGCGCCTCCCACAACTGAGGAGGATCAGGTCGGGTTCAGACCAAAAGACTTCTGTAGAAGTGTACACCCATATGATAAAAACTGCAATGGAGTACTGCAGCTTTTTGTATGAGGGAGGCCCAGTTTGGGCCGTGCATAAGCTGCAGACTTTGCAGAACGATGCACTCAGAATATGTGAAAGAATCAGGGACCCTAGAGGCGTAGACATCGAAGGGCTACACACTAGGAATCGAGTGTCCCGTCTGGAATTTGGACGCCGTGTGCAACTGCTGTCACATCTCCATAAAACAGCCCAGAATGAAGACAACGTGGTGGTACCTACACGTGAACTACGCGGTAACGTACGCGTGAAATTGAAAAGCATGCGGCCCAAGAAAGCTGTGTATGAGAAGAGCCCGCTATATTGCAGCATTGCCCACTGGAACGACATTGACCCAGAAACACAGCACTTGGCTGATCACACGAAATTCTTAACGGCCATTAAAAAGGCCCTATAAGTATCTAACATCCCTAGACTGCATATCCAACTAGACTTGTGATTATTTATAAGGGTACTCCCGATTGAACTAGACTTTGAGTCATTGAGACAATGAACTTGTTTAACTGTTCTATCACACCTTCTCTGTCAGACGGTGCCCTATTGGCTAATTGATGAAAAACTTCTCATGCTTTGTAATGATCTCTCAGCCAAATAAAAAATATCAAAATACAAAATACCACAATTTTGGTGTGAAAATAGCCGGTTCTCTATGAATTAGACACTCAGAACTGTAATCGCCATACAGGCAATGGCTATGGATCTTTTGGAGTTTTCTTTTATTCTGTACTTTTACGCTGTGTTTCACCATCACCTTTCAGCATCTGACGAGTGTAGGAAAGATAGAGTCAAAATGTCTAGCTGAGTTTGCCATCTTTGAGGACTCGTCCTAAAAGTCTTAGACTGTCTTTATTGTGATGCTAAACATGCTCAACTTGCATCTCACTGCATGAGACATTCGATGTAAACAGCTCTAAATAGGCAAAAATTAAGGTTGGCCTTATTTAAGCACCTTGAAGCAACTTTAAGCAACCTTCAATTTGGTAAAATTTAGAGTTGCTTAAATATGCTTCAAGCAGAAGGCTATCAATCAGCTTTAATTCTTGCCTAAAGCTGCTTAAATCGGATGGTTTGTGCAGTGATATATCCTACAGACCAGCCGAGCTAGTGTCTACATTACACAGGCTATGTATGCCTTGGTAATTGCCATCTTGCTGTTCAACTTCCTTATTGCCCGCCTTGGCCAAGATTGATGACCACAAACTGGTTTCACAGTTCAGCGCTTTATGTGAAAAAAATTTAAAAATGAATATTACGAACTTATGTAGCCATCAACAGATTTAAATTCCTTAATGACCGGTCCAGGATTGCCGGAAGTAAGCAGGGGGAAGCAGGAACAAGGGAAATGGAAGCGTTCTGGTTCTCTGTGCTCTGTATGACAAGGCACAGGGCACCATTCATGTACACCCGGGACAGCTCTCCTAGGTGCACGGACAAACGTTAACAGCACAATCTTAACACAGAATTAAGATTGTCTGAGCGCAATGTTAACAGGTTGGGGCCGGGACCATATTGTTCGTACGTACTAAATACATAGTACACCCTTTCCATTGGGTCTGTACCAAGATTATGGTACTGTGCACCATCTTGGGCTGTACCATAATTTTGGTACACCTGGTGTGTTCACTAGACCATGACCCCTGCTCATGCAGGTAAATGGGCCAATCACAGCCTAGTACTCATGCACCTTACCTGTGGTCACTGGACTGGGACCCTTATCTGTGCATGTAATTAGTAGGGTCACTGGGGTCATAGGTGGGAATAGGGAAACCACTCTACTGCTTTATACTTATATTTACATTATACCCTGTATAAATCTATACCCGTATAATTACAGAGCAGCGGGCGTGGACTCCCAAGGTGCCCGGTAGCGCCCTCTGCAGGCTGGATGGGGAACCCGGGCGGCAGAGTTGGTTCCTCTACTCCCTGGCAGATGGCGCCGCCGGACGTGACGTCACGTGACGTGACGTCACGTCACTTGGCAACCTATCCTTTTGTTGTAGTATGACTATTTAAGGGCACTCCAAGGCGGATTCAAATCAGTCGCTGACCACCGCACCACTGGAGGAACATCTTCTCGTCACTTTTCCCAGAATTTTTTTTTCTTCTGGGGGTTGTCAACATTTTTAGAAGGGTCCCTTCCCCCTGGAGTGCAGCCGGGATCCGGTTGCTAGTGCTGGCATTTTTGGGGATTGTGATATTTGTGTGATTTATTGTGATTCTGTACCTATTATTGTATAATATTTGATTCTTGTATTAGCTTTCTGTATCTGTTTAGACCTGTGTTAGCTAGGCGGTAAATACTGTGTGTTATTGCGATACAAGGAGCCCGGATTGTCCTTCCCTGACTGTGTTGGCATTTGATTGGCATTGTTATTGCATTTGGCATATGTCACTAAAAAGAAAGAGTGTGACTGTATTTGTAACTGTGATTGAAATCAGTCAATAAAAATATAGGCTGTTATTTGGTACTATATATTTTCCACCACACCCAATGCATTTTTCATCTCATTGAGTCCTAAACGGACACCATTTATTACAAAGTATTACAGACAAAGCAAGTAATGTTTTCATTTGTAATATGAACCAAAAAGAGATATGTTTGTTCAATGATTAACATTCAGTTGTCTAATTAGATGCAGCAACATGTTGCCTGCGAAGGTCTATAGTGCTAACTTGTAGTGTAGTGTTCATGTTCTGACATAATATGATTTCGTCTCCAATACTAGTCCGGTTTGGCATCAGTGAATGCACTGTGCTTCTCAGGTAGTTATCAGCAGCTTGTGCTGTTTGCCTCAACAGGCGTGAGAGATGTGACTAGGTTAGGTTCTAGTAATATGCTGACTGTTGTGAAATATTAATCATGCATGATGACTGATGTCTTTGACATATAATTAATTGTACGAATACCTCTCTCATATTCCAAAATGTATCAATTTTCTCACATATATAAACATACAAGGCATGTGACAGTGAAGACACATATATATGTTATAGGAAAAATAATAATAAATCAATAGCAATAGCAGTTGTTTGGTGGTTTGTGTGGTAGTGTGCGGCCCGCCCCCCTTCCCAAAGACATCACAGTAAGGCTGCAATCAAAAGATCGCGTTGCACTGTGTAAAACAGGGTAATTTAATCAGAAGCATGCAATTTATTATTACTCGTCGTCTGACTCTGATGATTGTTGACCTTCATCAGAGTCGTCAGAGTCAGAGTCTTCTGGGTTAGTCATACATTTGCTCTTAAAGATATCTACATTGTAAGCCATTTGTACCCTGGGCTTCAGCCGACTCCAGAGTTTGACACCTCTATATAATGGACTCTTTTTAAATTTCTCCAATCTTGGCCTACACAATGCAAATTTGACCTTGTGATCTGCCCTGGTTCTAGGGTTGGCCCTGGGGCGCAGGTTTAGCTTTTTTTTTACCTTTTGTACATAATTATAAGAAGCTGTTCCTTGCCCCTTTCAACTAGCAATTTGACTCCACTATCCTGGTGGAGTTGATCGGTAGCTATTCTGTCGTAGTTGCCCTTGCACACTTTGAGACCCCTGTTTTGGAGTCTTTGCAGCTTTGCCACCAGTGCCACCTGAGTGCCCTCAGTCACAAAACTGCAGTAGTCAAAGTAGGGGATCACAGTTTGTTTGTATATTTGTAGAGCTGTGTATTTATCAACCAGGTACCTGATTCTGCTCAGGTTTATCAGCCTGTAGCTGACGGTCTTAATCGTATTATTGACCTGTTTTGACATTGTCAGCTTACCATCAATCTCATCACCAAGGTATTGGTAGCTGCTAGGGCTCTCAAGGACAGTATTTTTGACTAGTATATCACATGAGTTTAACTTATTTAACTGGGCCTTGCCCCCATGCCAGACCACTTTTGTCTTTTTGGCATTTATAGTGAGGCCATTCATTTTACACCAATTTACAATATTATGCACATCACTCTGGAGTCGTCTGTGAGTTTCCTCAGGGGTATTGCTACTGGCTACTAGGGCTATGTCATTGGCATAGAGCTGTATCCTACAATGCTCAATGCAAGTGCTGATGTCGTTAATGAACATGATAAATAAAAGGGGCCCCAGTATAGATCCCTGGGGTACCCCAAATTTGACCGATTGTGCACCAGACCTGCAGTTGTTTAACAGTGTGGATTGGCTCCTGCCATTCAAATAGGCCCCTAGCCATTTTGCAAACCCGCTGCCCAGCCCATATTTATTTACTTTATTGACCAGCAAGGCCTGATGTATAGAGTCGAAGGCCTTGCTGAAATCCACATAGCACACCCCCGCGGCATGACCCTTGTCCCTAGTGGTGTACAGGTCAGTTGTTAAATCAAAGACTGCCTCCGCAGTGCCAGTACCCTTACGAAAACCATATTGCTTTTCTGACAGTAAGTTGCCCTCTTCCAATATGTTAGTAATGTAGTTATGCACTAGTTTTTCTAATAACTTGCCTGGTAGTGGCAGAAGACTGACTGGTCTCCAGTTGCTGATCTGAGATAGTTGACCTGATTTTGGTATAGGTATTACCAGTGCCTGTGACCATTCTGCGGGGAATACTCCTGTGTCCATACTGCAGTTAAATAGGCATCTCAGCTGTGGTATTAGGACTCTAAAAGCATCCTTACATACCCTGGCTGATATGAAATTCAGTCCAGATGATTTATCTGGGTTGATGTTATTTACTACTTCAATGACCTGCTTGTATGTGAACACCGGTTTGCCTTTGGGCCAATCATCTGTCCCGACAAGCCGGGAGGCCTCACTAATGTCATTCAGCAACTTGACCAGATCTAGCTCCTCATTCGCTGGCCTGTCATAGGTGACCTCATTTTCACTGAATAATTTACTCCCTATGTTGGCAAAATAGGTGTTACAATATTCTGCTGCATCCTTGCCTATGTGCCTTAGACCTGTCTCATCTATAAAAGACGCTGAGGTGGATTTGTCTTTGGGCTTCAGGAAATCATTTATTATACGCCAGAAGGTTTTGCTGTCACCCTTACTTTCATGGAGAGCACCTTTTATTTGTGACCCCTTTGCTTTCTTACAAGTTTTGGCTACCCGTTTTCTATGAGATTTTACAGTGTCTAGACCCAGGGAGGTACGCTTGAGAAGATAATTTCTCACTGCCTGATCCCTGTCAGCCATGGTTTCCCTGATTTCATTTGTCATCCAGTCATTGGCGTGATCTTTACATGTTATATCTTTATTAGGGCAGTATGTGTCCAGGTAGTCCAGAATGGACTCCTTAATAATACTCCACTTCCTGTTAGGGTCAGGAGTGTTATAAAACTCCTCCCAATCCCAATATGCCAAGACATCATATAAATCACCTTTTGTATAACCCTTGTAGCTACGGCCTTTAAAACTTAGGTCCTGGGTCACAGTTTCAGCCTTTTTTCTACAGGCGTAGACAGGGAAATGGTCACTAACCAGTTCAATCATGACACCACTACTTGCCACGCAGTGGCAGTTAGTGTAAATCAGGTCTATACATGTGCCCTTATCATCTTTGGGTCGGGTAATATCCAATATCTTGGATTGCAGACCTTGAAGTCCCATGAGCGTCTCTAGGGCATTAATTTTGTTTCATTATCTTTCGGGGTTAGTAAATTAATGTTAAAATCACCAAGTATCCAGATCTCGGTGTAACCATGTTCTTTGTATATGTGTTTTAAAATGTTGTCTAGTTCTAGAAGGAAATCAGCCACCCTACATTTGGGTGGTCTGTACATGTTTAGAATAGTTTTAAATCTGACCTGTGGTTTTTCAACCTTAATACATAATGATTCAATATTATCCGTCATGACACAGCATGCCTCGATTCTATCTGAAAACAAGGCGATGTCATTCTTGAGATAAATAAGTAGACCTCCTGCTTTACTATCACGGTCAAGCCTGTGGTACTGTCTGCCTGACCAGAAAATATTAGCACTAGAATGTGTGTCATCTAACCATGTTTCTGTTAGACAGCATATGTCAAGGGCGTCTAGTGTTGCTTTAACTACTAATCTTGTCTCTTCATTTAGACTCCTGCAATTCACATGCCCTATCTTAAAACCCTTCACAGTCTCCAATGTTAACCTATCTATGATTATAGATCAAGGGGGTAGACTTCACATGCCCATATAGGGGGCCAACCACACACCCACACACAAACCCAACCACAACCACAACATCACAATATACACAGATAGTCAAACAACAAATGCACATAAGTCGACTTATTATCAGCGCAGCTGTACTGCCCACTGATTTAGGGTAGTTTTTAGCAAACTGGTTGTTAGTCTCGTTAAGACTACCAAAGTGTTTGTGTCTGGTTCTGATGCATCCCACTACCTTACGGTAGCTGGATACATTGTCTTCTCATTTAATGAATTATTCCAGGGCCATCATACCGGTATCTAATTATGGCCAGTAGTTGTTAAATAATAGTAAATAGTAACTTAATAGCATCTGTAGTATCCATGGAAACCGTATGATAATTATATTACATTATATTAAGCATACAACCACCTGACTATCAATTATATGGCTTATTTGCTACATTATCAAACATCACTATGTTTAAAACAAAAACGTCATTTTGTGAGCTTTAATCTATGATCTCATCCTATGGGTTCATTTACATTAGCAGATCTAACAAAAATTTAGCAAACTGATTTTACAAAATATTTACTGAAGGAAAATATGCAGATATAGCCATTTCTTAGATGATATTCCGATTTTAGTTATGAAAAAGGGTGCATACATCAATTATAGAACTCTGCTTCCTATGGTGGCATCAGAATTATGCATTTTGACATGGAAATATGAGAAAGGTGACAATAAATGAGTGTACCAAGTTCTTGGTACACCCTGTGTTCTGGGGACTGTCAGTCAATCTTAGGGCGTTCTAAGAAACTGGTCAGTCTCCAACCTGCTTAATCTTATCTTAACCTATCTTAATCCTATCTTAAAGTATTTTAAAAGTGTTACTAAGCAAATGAGGATGGCGCCACTAGTAAGACCACACAGTTCATTGTAGGATAGGCTAATCGACTAGTATGTAGTGGGGGCCTCTGCCCCCCCAACCCCCATTTTTTCCCCTTCTTTTTTCTTTCTTTTAGATGTTTATGTTGTCTCGTCCGGGTGTAGGGTATATACTATAAAGGCAAACCAAAGATAGCATAGTGTGGGTATGTGACACTAGGTGACAGATACAATACAATACAAAACAGGACTGCCTTAGATTAAGACATTTTAAGATGTAAGATTAAGATTGCACTGTTAACGTTTGTCCGCGCACCTGGGAGAGTTATCCCATATTTGCACCATTCATTGCCTACTGTCGTATGCTAGTGATATCCTGTGAGAAGTAGAGGAATTAAATGTAACACTGAAGGCAATGAAGTTTCACCAAAGGATCATTAGAATTTCACAATGTTTGGACTGCAGATCTCATCCTATTTGAATAATCCTAATAAAATAAGTAGTACTCCCAATATTAGTATATAGCTGTTGTTCAAAGTTTGCGGTCTTTTTGGTTTAAGATCAAACATAACATTGAGAAAGATCCCAAGTTATTTCTCAATTTTCCTTTATCCATGTCTTCCTGGAATGTATTAGACTATTTGAAGAATGTGTATATGATGTCCTGTGAATAGTGATTAATAGCTATACATGTTGAGCTGTTTTAGTATAGAGGTGTTTATTCTTCCATGTTGAGCTCAACCAGCTATCAACAAGATGAAGCCATTTTAGTTCACCAGTCTAACAACAGATGGGAGTATCACAGTTGTCCCCTTCTATGACAACAAAGCGTGTTCGTGGAAGAGTAGACCGTTGTGAAGGGTACTGCCAACTGATAGCTTGTGTCCATATGAACGGTCACAATTCATGAGCCAGGTTTGGTGCACTACTAAATAGTTACGAGCACCTATTGGTCAATGGGCCTTGCATGGGTCTCTTTGTGAGGTACAACTGCTTAAATGTGGCATTCACAGAAGCCAATACATAGTTTATCCTGCTGCATCAGCACTGCTTTGTTGGAAGGGTCCCCCCCTTGCCAAATTATGTATGTTTAATTGGACCTAATTCATTTCGGGTTGCTCGTTCAAAAATGCCCCAACCGCCCACCCCTTTCCTAAGGCAGATGTAAACATTACCCAGTAAACAAAAAACGTTACACAACATTTTATAGCGTGATATAACGTTAAATAACGTTTCTCTAACGCTCCTTACTATGGCATAACGTGATATGAAATTTTATAACGTTATTTTGACGTAAGATAACGTTTTTTCGTTAGCTGGGTATAGTAATGCTTGACCAACGTGCCTGCTTACTGGTCTCAGATACATCGTCTAGAGAATTGTTTAAACGAGCATTCTTTGATAATGACATTGTATGCAATTAAAGATTTGACATGTATCATTATTCATTCACATCTCGACTACCTGTTGTCCTATAATGAATGAACAAATGAGCAAATGAACCTTGGCCTGTAGTTCATTAATTGAGGTTAAGGTTCAAAATAAACACCCGTTGTTTGTCTTGCACTTTTGTAATCACTTTGTGTAAAAAGACAATGGAGTATGAACCTGAGTCTGAGAGAAAATGTGATATTTATATTAAAAATATCTGAAGTTGAAGTTGAAATTTCGTATATCTATCCTGGATGATACAATTTGAGCTTAACTAAACTCTTCCTTTACCAGAATGTTTTTAGGAAAATTGTAGGGGGTGACATTAGCTTTCTAAAACTGTATTAATCGTGTCAATAATCCATCTAGAAGGGAAGCAGTGATGGTTTGAGCTAAGGTTGTTCATGGAAAGGACAGAACCCTAATTTCCTGTATCTATGATAATAAGGAAGATATGATAGTAGTAAAATTGCCATCATAAATTTGAAAATAAATCACAAACTAAATTTCAAACTGCTATATATCAGGATTCCCTTTTCCGATTTTGACAAAATAAATTCTATATAATAGATAGGTTTAAGTACTTTTAGAATTTTTGAGTGGAATGCTCATGATGTATACATTCTATTTGGATGCCATGGCAACCCCAGTTACCAAAAATGGTCATTTTTAATTCATCTGTTGCCATGGCAACCAATATTTGTCAACATTACACCAAAATATATCAAATGTGTCTTTACCACATTTTTTGGCATGAACAACTGCCCAAACTGAATTCTCATTGCAAAAATCATATTAAATGACATTCATTATGAATTTTTACCTTAACAATCCATTAAATCGAGGTTAAATCGAGTTAATTCTCTCTCAGGTTGAGAAGCCTGCCAAATAAAGGTAATTCAAGGCAAAGACAAATCGTTCGGGTTCCCCAGAGACAATACAGCAAATAGTGAGAATCCAGAAAACTACAGGGGTAAACCCATTTTTGGGAAAAGTATAGAATGCTCTAAATCGGCTATAAATCGGCCCCTATTACGCAATAATGGGTAATTGGTAAAGGAAGATACAATTATCCAGCTCCAGAAAATGAAAAGAATTTACCATAGAAACATAATGGAAAATCTACCGATACATGTATGTAATCCCCCCTTTTTCCATGGACTGTGTTCTTATCAAAAAGAGCATGATAACAGTAGAAGACTGTAGACCCTTTGAATACTGCGAATGAACATTCTTGTTGCAATGCTTTTTGAGTTTAGAATGCACTATATTTGGCTGAATCCTATACATGGTAAACGATAAAGTACAGCATTATTAAGGTTACACCGTGTAAATAACTGATTGCCCCTCAATAAGAGCTTCAACAACAATTACAAACAGTTATATAGCTGAGGGTCAAGTATATATCTTAGGTACATTTGAAGAGGAAAACAACATAGCATAATACCCCAAGAATATAACCATTCCTCTCTAATTGTGAGTATCGAAAATAGTCTAGGTATCACCCTAAAAAGTACATAATATTTGTTATTGCATACATTGTACAAAGAGAAGAACATGCATCATATTATTTAAGCCATACAATATGATTCAGAATATTTCGCGTTGTCTGATGGCAGGGGAGGTGGTGTTGCTAGATGGCACGGGAGGTAGTCCAGTTGCCAGCTTGAAAACCTTGCATAAAAACCCCCCGAAGAGGTTATGACTGATTTGGGTACAGGAAGTCATATACTTTCAGAATCTTGACGATGCCCGGCTGGCATCGTTGAGCGTTTTCCGAAATTCAAGATGGCGTCCAAGATGGCTGACAAAAATGTTTAAAGTCATAAATCAGTCAATTCTTATGTGTTTTGCATGTGTAATACCTCTAAATTGGGGTTTTTGGGCATGCCTGATTGATTAAAAGAGTCAAAAAGTCATTTGAGTAGGTATCCATGGTGATAGCGTGCTTCCATAGCAACCAGTATGCCGATTCTAATACAAAATATATATTGTTTTAAGAAATTTGTCATTTCTCAACACCTACACTCATGTAATATCTCAAATTAAAGGTCTCATTGAGATACATCATTTTAACATAGTTTTAGAGTTGTCACAGGTCCTAGGTAACCATGGCAACCAGAAATCACCAACAATAATGCCTAATGATTGATGCCGAAACATCAACATCCTTACTGATAACTGTGAATGCATGACAGAACAACCAACATGGCCACAATATACTCTGTCCTCAATGTCAAAAAGTCATTTGAGTGGGTACCATGGGGACGCATCATTTCAATAGCAACCAACATTTTAACTCAAAACATGATTTTAGCTCACAATATATTTTGTATTGAGGAAATTGTCTTTTCTTAACATGATATGGTCATGTGATATCTCAAAGTAAAGGTCTCACTGAGATGCATGACTTTAATATTGTTCCACAGTTGTCATGGGTACTGGGTAACCATGACAACTTCCCCCTGTGTTAGTGGGGACCTCCATGATAGGGCCATGAAGGAGTAGAATAACTTGCTGGTGGTCTTTCTTGTGATCTTTCCTCAGAGAACCACGTCAAAGGCTATGGTTTGTCTGGCCCTGCCTACTATAGTACATGTCCAGGTTTGCAATCTCCCGTGGCAGATATTACGTGGGACACCGGTCTTTCTTCACCTCTGCCAAATCCTTACTCTGTGCTTCGCAAATGGACAGATTCTGTCCATTGCGCACTTTCTTGAAATAAACAATTTCCCATTTATGGTTCGATTCAAATATTTGTAGCAAGGTCTGAACATGACTTTCTGAAAGTTACATACATATTGGTTTTGTTTTTGTGGTGGAATTTGTTGATTTTCCTAGGGACTATTTTGGAGTAGGGATATAAGCAGTGTGTGAAGCGGAAAGGAGAGCAGGAAAGTAGTACACTTTTCCAGACCCTTTCCACAGGAGAGTTCTTAGGTTTTGGCAGAGATAGAAAGTGACCGGGGGAGCGGAAGTCTCTGCCGGGGAGATTGCCAGGTATGTAGGACCATGCAAATAAAAGAACGCTTGCTCTCCTCTGAAAAGAGCAGGGTACGTGGCCCGGTAGCGGTTTTCTCCCTCACCTCATAGATGCGGTCATTCATTTCATACATTCTATCATCCAAAGATTGACTCACTGCTGTATTAGGCAAGCAGCATATAAATATATGTCTCACTGCAAGGCAACACTACTACTTTTTGTGGAAGGCTACCTTGCTAACTTGAGATATGTCCCGTGAGGTACTTGATGTACGTCTGGACATTAAACAAATCGATCAATCATTCAAATCTGACCATGACAACTGGAAATCAACAACAATAATCCATAATGATTGACATAGAGGTAGTTCAAATTACCACTCCCACACACTTTTAGGCACTATGTCTCTCTGGTCAGTGTCTGCAATGCAAATACCCTGTGTCTGCAGTCTTTCATCATCCATGGTAACCACCATAATCTGACCCCCTAACCTCCCTTCCCACCAACTTTTACTGGCCTGACCCTAGTGAGCCACAGGCCTCTTACTCCAAAATCACCACATGTACACGTTGAAGTTGTTGCCAGAATTAACTGAGGAAAAGTTGTTCCAGGGCAAGCACACCATGCGACCCATCAGTTCCAATGCAGTGTGGTTTGTACTGACTAACATAACCTCAAACTAGTTTGCACTGATCCTGCTGTTTGCAGCTAGCTGTTAAGCACTATAAGAGATTTAGGGAGTAATGATACACTGTTGCCAACATACACAAGAAATAAATCGAGGCCCATATAGCAAAATATGAAAAAGGACAGAAAGAAGCTACATGAGAATATCAATAGCCATGTTCACCTCAAGCATGAGAAAGCTTGAGAAAGCTTTCTGATGGTTTCATTGATAAGTTACTGCCATGGCTGTGAACTAGAAAAGGTCATAAATAAGGGAGGCAGATTCAGTTGACACAGAAGTGTCAATGGATCAATTGGAACCAATCAGGCTCTATCGATCTTGATTCTCAAGAACTGAGAAATTCAAAGACTCCTCTTTGATCAGGAGAATACAGCTACATGATCGAGCATCACACATGAACAAGCCAATGCAATCATGACCAATCAAGCTATGACATCTGTGTGGTAATATCAAAGAATACATGTCATCTCTTATGACACCGTTGTCTTTATTCTGCTAACCTGAGGGGGTGCTATGTCTTCAGAACATCCAGAACAAGACCCTCTGCTATTTGACTGGTCTTTGCATACAGCAATGAAGTGTGTCATCCCCACACCATTGCCAAATGTGATTCATATTCCTCCATCAACTATCCTCAAAATGCTTTGCTGTAACTGTTCTTCCTCAGACCATGTTGTTCATGGAGATGTTACTTGCTGATGATCATGCTTGATTGAACTGCACAGATATGTGGAAATGTCAGATCATTGATTCACCTACTTAGTGTCCCATCCAAATGACGCTATGGTGGACAATCTGGAAGAGGGAACCATTGTAGATGACCATATCGATTGTAGTATTGGCCGTAGTATTCAGTGAGATAGTGACTGAAGCCATTATTGTATGCTACTAAGCTAACCATCAAGCAAATAGTTACTAACTGTTATAGCATTATACATTTTGTATCTGTATAAGGTATGTCAGCAGACTGGAGTTATTACACAGTAATGATACACATCTGCATGTTTATATGTTTGTGTATTGCTGATATTGAACAACTATACTGCATCATTCACTAGCTGGCCAGGCCGACAAAGGGGCTGGCCAGGCCAACAAAGGGGCAGCCAGGATAACAAAGGGGCTGGCTAATAATGAGTGCACTATAGGAGGACTGGCAGGGTATGAGATGCTTTAATGACTGTTGTAAACATCATAGATTTATGGGAGCTCTGAGGATGCATCTTATAGACACCACTAATATGACTTGTCATCACCTCATAGTCAGGAGGCTTGCCAGCAGGTCCCAGATTCAGTATGTACAGCAGAAAATTATTCTTCGTTACCATAGTAGCAGCATCAATTAATAACATGTTAAAAGATGTGAGTTTTCAAGATCTATGATAAAAAGTGCACATTTGGTAAAAATCATAACATGAAATCGAAACTTTCTGCATATAAGCATATTGGTTGCTATGGAATTCACCCATCTCCATAGATAACCACTCAGGTGACATTTTGACATCAAGCAGAGAATCACTATCTGGTGGCCATGTTGGTTATTCTGTCATGTATTTGCAGTTATCAGTGAGGATGATGATGTTTCGGCATCAATCATTGGGCATTATTGTTGGTGATTTCTGGTTGCCATGGTTACCTAGGACCTGTGACAACTCTAAAACTATGTTAAAATGATGTATCTCAATGAGACCTTTAATTTGAGATATTACATGAGTGTAGGTGTAAAACAATATATATTTTGTATTAGAATCGGCATACTGGTTGCTATGGAAGCACGCTATCACCATGGATACCTACTCAAATGACTTTTTGACTCTTTTAATCAATCAGGCATGCCCAAAAACCCCAATTTAGAGGTATTACACATGCAAATCACATAAGAATTGACTGATTTATGACTTTAAACATTTTTGTCAGCCATCTTGGACGCCATCTTGAATTTCGGAAAACGCTCAACGATGCCAGCCGGGCATCGTCAAGATTCTGAAAGAATATGACTTCCTGTACCCAAATCAGTCATAACCTCTTCGGGGGGTTTTATTGCAAGGTTGCAAGGATAATTGATCCCTGGCAACTGGACTAAGGTGGGATCCCAGCAAATTGTGGTCACTTTTGGCCAGTCTCACAAATTTCACCTTACAGGGAGGCCAATTTGGCCATGGCCAAACATGACCAATGTGGTCATGGCCAAACCTTGCCAAAGCTGGCCAATTTGGTCAGATTTGGCCATGACCAAATTCGGCAACTTTTACGGGGTTTGATCATGACCAAAGTGGTCAGCTTTGGTTAGGTTTGGTCTTGACCAAATTTGTTATGACCAAAGTTAGCCAATCATGGCCAAGTGTGACCACGATTTGCTGGGGACCAAGGTGGGAGGTCACATGAACCTTACAGTTTCATCTTTGGATATGAAGAGTCTGATATATGAATATGTGGGTGATACACCTGATACAACCAACCAAAATGTACACATATACATGTATACATGCATACTACAGCACTCAGCTGTACGAAATCATTAATTTTATCCACTTTGCGTCAGTCAAGGCCTATGCATTATGATTGTGCCCATGTTAAAATCCTGATATGACCTAACTCTAATTTGATGTTTGTCAGGTATCAACATTAGTAACACTAGGACGGGCTTAGCTTTAATGAGAATTGTCAGCCAAAGGTTAATATCAGAATCTCAATGTCTGTCTGACATCTCACCTACCATCCCGACCAATTTTGTTTGAAACTCTACAAAAAAGCTGAGATCAACTTAAGGCACCGCTTTACAAGTTGTTTCATCTAACATTTCCATTTTGACAGTCAATACATCTGTAGTATATATTTTGATGGCTTGAGTGAAACTAATGACCGGTTTATTGATTATTACATACATTCTTCGATATTACTTTGGCAGATTACATCCGCAATAATATATTTTAATAACATTAAGTGAGAAATATACAGATCCTAAATGCAACATAAGGATGGTTTGAACTCACAAGGTGTCGCTGCTGTGTAATGAACCATATTCTTCGCCTTCTAAAGTCTGCCTGGTATGGATCTGTCTCTACACTAAAAATCATTGTGCATAAAACCTCAGTCAGTAGTGACTAACCTAGTAATTCTCGGCTCGCTATACGTCCAACCCATGTAAGTCAGGTTAGTCAATATTGACTAGCCCACCTTACTCATTTCGTTTTCAGGAATAATAGCAATATTTGAGTTAGTCTTTTTGACCAAGGCATTAGTGATTTTTTCTTTTGAATTAAACAGGTGCACTTGTATTCACAATCCATCAGATTGTGGACTCTTGGCCTGTTGCAAAGCAGTATTTGTAGAGGTGAGGATAAATATGCATACTTTACCTATCACAGAATAAGCAATTACGTTCCTAGAACTAAATCTAGAGGATGATCAATTAGTATGGTATGTACTTTTTAAACTATTAAATGTAGGTTTGAATTGGGAAATTCATGACGTAATTGAGGATAACAATTATTTCAACACATATAAATACCCCCTCTTATGTTTGCTGGTTCACCTACAACGTGTGCATCTCTCGATTCTACAAGGTTCCCAGCATTTTTCTATTTTGATGAAGTTTATTTCAACCTCGATTATTTCCGACCTTTTCTCTAAAATTTGTAAAATAGCTGAGAAAATTGATGTAGAAGTAAACTTCACAAAAAGAGGAAAAACGCTGCGAACCTTGTACAAAGGCACGAGATGGAGAAAGCTGATGCGTGAAGTGCAACACTAAAAGTGTGTAAGAACCATTTTAAAGTGTACACCCCCCATACCCAGTGGGCACAAAATATTGAATCAACATTGAACACTGGTTGACAATGGTGATTCAATGTTGATTCAACATTGAACTGAATTCTGCCAGGCTGCCACCCAATGTATGATTTGAGGGTTAGACAATTGGTTATTTTTGAATATCAATTCGCCATTTCGACTTATGTAGTAGTCATTTACAACACAAAATGACTATTGCCCCTATGACTAACCGTGATTGGCTACTACTGACAAACCTCTCAAAACTACATAATTATTATCAGTGTTGTACTACCTTGGCACAATCCAGGCATTATTGGCATCATATATTTTCCTGATGATAAATTACCAGCAAAATATGAACAGTTATTAGGTCGATTGTGCTTGTTATAGTGGCTACATCCATTTTATGGCTAAGTAATGTGGCACTGATTTGAATATTAAGAATACAATAAAGTCTCTGTAAATCCCACAGGTTGTAAGAGAAACAAACCATGAGTGTGAGTTATAGAGTTTAAGTGAATTCAGGTTGTAAGCAGAAAGGATACTCCGTGCGGGATTAGTTCCGATTTTTGCCACCAGGGGGGCGCCACTATGGCCTTAAAGGAAAGAAAAATGGTAAAAATAGCTCTAGGGTAGTTTTTTCTGTAGAAAAAAATGGGACTACACAAAACATTCCATATCTGGTGAAAAGCCTCTATATTTGGAATGTAAAAAGAACGTTTTAAGGCCTAAATGGGTGTCCTTGTTGATATGTGTTGCCATGGAAACATGGTTTTCATTCCAAATAGAAAAATTAAAGATAGCCCTTGACAGAATGATTCATGGGGGTTACTATGGTCAAAACAAAATAAAATTACCATTCCTAAATCAAATTTTATGACTAAAAGAATAAAAATGTATGATATATTTCTCATTATCATCATTATGCTAATTAGATAGGGATATCTGGGAAAATATGAGAGTTAGAGCTTATTGGGCTTTTTTATAGGGCAATGCCTACACATATTCAGGAAGGCATTCCTCAAAAACTAGAATTGATATCTTCAAGTGTAATATATCACTGGAAAGCTTATGACATCAATTTAAAAGTTGACTTTTTCCTTGGAGTATCCTTTTCCCTTGCCTCTACACAAATGATGGTTTCTGATAATATAGCACAGCATCAAAGTAGTAGGCTTCAGACCCAAGTCAGGGAGTGGGTTATAGGAGGGATGAAGGTATTACGAGAGACTTTATCATAAGTAAATAACATGTGACTTTGGGAATGAAATATATGTCATCAAGGTGTGGTATGAATTGCTGTAGTTTCTATGAGTCTTCCTTTCGACTCTAGTCTCCTTTCATCTCATAAATCTAAATTCCTCATCCACCATAAAAGGCCTATGCCCAAACCAGAGGAAAATCTCCATAACTCACTATCGTTTAATGATAAATGAAACAGGCCAAAATGTTTCATTATACGATTCACCTCATTGTGTAAGTAACGAGCGGCCTCTTCTTTCTGGCAGTTTGAGGCCTGGAGCCAGGATTGATATTGTGTTTATCTTTAGTTTTCTGGCACACTACAACGCAAGGTACTGCAAATTCCCCACCACTGATTGCAGGGAATGACTTGCGGTTCATCCAGCGGTACAGACATGGACAGAACCAGCGGCGCATACGCTCCTCAATCAGCCATGCCACAGAGAGACGCTGAACTGTTTGTACCACTTGTTTGTGATCATCAATGCGGGCGAAGGCAGTAGAGAACAGAGCAATGAGGAAGTTAAGAAGCAGGATAGCAGTCATGAAGACATAGATGGCGTGCAGGAAGTAGACACTGGCTGGGTCAGAAGGTGAGAGCTGCCTAAAGTCTACCATGTTCAGCATTATGGTAAACACAGTGTAAAAGGAGTCCATAAAGGTGGCAAACTCAGGCAGGCATTCAGTCTCTTTTCTTCCTATACTCATCAAACGCTGGAAGGTGCCAGTGAAACACAGGGTGAAGGCACAGAAGATGAACAGAAACTTAAAGAGTTTCATTACCATGGTCTCTACAGCCACTACAAAGTGTCCGATCCATGGAGCTAGCTGGACAAAGAAGAGGAATGACCACACTAGGGACATGGTGACATTGATGTAGATGATGTTGAAAATAGTCTGTGGGAAACCATAATCTGTAAAATAACTTAATGTTAGAGACACCTGCTGTAGCAAAATCATGAGTGCCTGGAATGCCTGATTCCATCTATAGAAGAAATAATTCACAGCAGGGCTTTTCCAGCCCTTAGGTGTCCTCAGAAAATCCAACTCTTTCATGAATACACATCCCTCAATGATATCATATACAATGACAATTAAAGCATGGATTAGTAGGTAGAAAACAATTATCCCATACAGTGTACCATCAACAACAGTTTTATGAGACTCTGCACAGTCCAACTCTAGGTTCTGACCTGATGTCCCATTAAACATTAAAGTGCTATTGTCTGAGGGTGCCATGGCAGTTGTCATCACATCTTCAGCTGTGTCCAGTTGCTCTTTGATCTCTGCTACCTTAGCTCCACGGTCTGTAAGTCTGTCTACCAGGGTGAAGGCAATCAGAAACATCATTCTGACAATGAACCAAAGAAAGAGCACTGGCCTGCTGGTTCTCAATTTGAGTTTGGTCCAGTTCTGAACTAGAGAAGAGGCAAAGATGTCGTCCGTGGCAGTCTCAGACACTTTGTCATCTTCAACCATCATGAGAAGGTAGAGCGGAGAAAACGAGTGCCTGTTTGATTTATCAGGCATTTCATATTCAGTCACAATAAACCACTCTATATTGTATAGACTGTTAATCTCTTCTGTAATCATATAGATACCCTCGGTTCTGAAGATGCTCTGTAGGATCTGAAACACCCCCAGGTGGGCTGCATACTCTATAGGCCTATACCCACCTTCATTGGTGTCATGTAGCAATGACCTAAGGTCTGTAAGACTTAAGCTGTCCCTTAAGAACCCATATGTGCTGTTCATAAGGTCCTCCAGGGAAGGTTCCAGGAAGGCTGTGTGGATGAGGATGTGGATGATGTTGTTACCTTTAGGTTCCTTCTGAGCCACATCGACTTTCCCAAGTAACATGGACTTCATGGCATAGTGAGACCCTGCCACTGCAGCCACACACCACGGCCTGGTCAGGTGGAAATCTACAGTCCCCAGGAATCCTCCTTGACGTAGATAAGCTGGCATCCTAGCAAAGTTAAAGGTACCATTCAGGAGTCTGTCCCTTTCTGATTCATCTGCTGCAGACAAGATATCTTCTACCCCAATTGAGTCATCACTCTCCAAAGCAGTCAGCCAGATTTTGTACTTCTCAGGGTCCAGGACATGCGTCAGCTGAACTTCATCATTGGGTAGGACTTTACCCATGGCTGTTTTTTCAGCGTAAATCACCTCAGGGTAAATCTCTTTCTTCATTTGATGTAATATTCAAGTATATGTATGGGGTACAGGTGTAAGTTTGGTGCTCAGTCTCCTGATGTTTTTGTAATGCATAAAGCATCTGAAACGGATGGAACAGTATATATATATATATGCAGAGTTAGGATTTGTAAGAGTTTTAAAAGGTTAATATACCCAAGTACAAGTACGTAAAATCTGCAAGTTACTGCTTCAATAAATATGAATGTATCCCACTTCCTATTAAACCCCCGAGACCAATATTGAGACCAAGCAAATTAGCAATTTCCACCCCCCTCCGGGGCTTATTATAATTTGTCAAAGGGGTGCAGCTTAGCGGCGAATATGCGATAACATATATGCATACGTGTACATGTACATCAAATATGTGAGAAGATAGGGTTAACCCAATGGAGGAGAATCTACTTCAAATATCAGTGGTCCTGATTGTCAATGGTGAAGGCGAATGCAAGTGGAATATAAAGTAGGTGTCCATGCATACCTATTGGAAATACCTGGTGACAAAAGGCCTGATACATATATACTCCTCACTCCATGTCCACCTGTATAGGGAGTCTGTAGAGCACTGCTCACACATCGGGCACAATCGTGGTGTCTGGGCCCAGAACTGTGGGTAGAGTAGGATGGTGGGAGTGATGTATGGAGTGCTCTCTTATTTGCACTCTCCACTCACAGATGCGCTCACTTTCTATCTCTGCACCAGGCTCATCAATATATTTCTTCACTCACACTAGTTATTCCTTGGTATACAAGTAGAGTTTGGTCTAAATAATGTATATATTATGATAATGATGTGCAATACATTGCTGCGTATAATCACATTACGTGAGGTATTTAAAAAGTATAATACAGGAAGAAAAAAATAGCGTAAAAAGAAACTAGCATAAAAAATTTGACTCAGCTGAGGGAGTTTGTTGGACTGCCACTTCCACTAAACAACAGTTATGCTGAGCCTCCTTTAATAATCACATAAAGTTTGTAAATTATTTTTGTTAAATTAAGGGGCATAATTTTTCACACCCTCTCCTCAAGAGGGGTCGCAGATGTTTACACCTCTCAGGATTTCTTACGCCCCCCCCCCCCCGAACTCACTACCCCCCCTGTATCGTATAAATGAATACTCACTCAGCGGTCGGGTCTTGGGTGATCTGGCTTGTGACAGAGAGCTATAGAAGTAACAGCAGCAGCGTGATCAATGATAGCAACACATCAGTGCTTTTCCACACAGGCCGTGCCAGTCATCCATATAGGGGGCTGATCCCTCTCATTGTGTGGCACGTCCGGAGCAGCTCACAATGAAGCCAGTTTACAAAGAGCTCAGCAGTGAGTCCAACTCTCCACATCAGAACATTACTGGGCTCTATTGCTGCAATAACTGGACTTCTATACCACATTTAGGTTCTATGTTTGGTTCTATTACTTACCCTTATCGACATCTGCTGACGCACCTCGTCAGGTCTATGTATAATCTATCAGTTTAATAAAAGATGAAAAGTGAAAGAGGACAGATGAAAGGTTTCCTTGGTAGGTGAGTGGCAGTCCTTTCAGCTACACCATTTGGTGCCATTCATTATTAACTGGATATAGATAGACCTATAGCAAGGCTCAGTGAGTGTATGTCTGTACACTGGGAGGGGAGTTAGACACAGTCTATAGGGCACAATGGGCTGGGCATTACCGTACAAAACTTATATTATTTATATTGACCGTGCTAGGGTTGACACACCCACCCATAAGTTGTTATGGTGGTACTGCACTTTCGTTCAGCCCTGAATGTGAAATGGCTTTGTTGGCTTGATATGATGGGGCTGTGAGAATTAGTCATCACTCTGCACACTAAACATGACAAGGTGACCCATAATTAAGCCATGTATACCCTTGTATACCCATGTATTACAGAATCATGCTAGGATGAGAGTGACCAGCACAACGTTTGGAAATATATAACAAGATCACTCCAAAATCACAAATTGGATGGTTTCAACCCATTCGATTCAGTGGTGAATCATCTTTCTTTTTAAAAAGAAAATCGTGTTTATTGACCAGAAACTCGTGTAGAAAATCACATTTTATCGTAGTAGTCTGAATTATGTACAAGTATGCAACTTACATGTCAAACAGGAGTAGTGTTTTGAATTAAGGACTGTATACTGCTTCAAGGTCCTTGGTCGTCATGATGCATGAATGCAGCATCAGCGAGTGACTTGCTAGGACTACTTGCCTGCATCATGCCGATGACCTTTCAGAGTATGATGCATGGATGTAGATATTGCGAGTTACTCGCCAGGGCTATATTCATGAGTCATGCAGACAAAGGCCATACTGAATTAATAAACCATGCAACCCTTAAAGGGTTGGCAACAAGACGTTAAAGTAACATTAAATAATCTCCTCAGCTGTCATAAAGATACTAAAGCCATTGCGTCATTTAGCGTTGTCTCTTGCATCTCTTGTCGGTTGTGCTACTTTGTAGAATCTAAACGAAAAACATGATACAACTGCAGAATTATGGGCATCTTGTGCGTGAAGAGCTTAAAGGCCCAGTGCCCCTATATATAGCGCTGAGTACCTGTCCCGACTCCGCTCCGACTGCCGCTGGAGGGGTACCGAGACCTGCGGGTTTAAAGCTTCTGATATTCTCGCGATGGTAAGACAGTGATTACTGACACAAGTTATTTTTCTTTGATTACCCTTAGCTTGCAAATTCATTTCTTAATAGGGCATTTGAAGTGGAATCTGGTTACTTTTTAATACAAGTGCTTTTCTATAGATAAAAGCAATATTCCTTAACTCCCCTATTTACAGGAAGCAATATTTGTATAGTTTCTTATTTCCTCATTGCTTTTATAGCAACACTTCTGCAATAAAAACATATCAATAGACATCAACATTGAATTAGAAATGTTTGACTTTGCATAAACGGCCATTTCAAAAGATCAATAGTGCCATCAATGAAAGGGGCAATGTTTGGTGTGAGGTAACACGAGGGGTTTGTCTGGCTATAAAACCTGGAATATCACCAACCAATTGAAGATCTAGACAAAGCAAGCAAGCAGTAACGTGGGACTGATGTGCCAAAACAAATAAACTGGTGCGTAGATTCCTTAAGGTCAAATCCCACAACGCGAAAAAGGGTTGAAAAGTGTAGTTTATTGTGAAACCCTGATCACTTAGCCAATATTGGTTGGTTATATCGGCTAAAACAAGCCCAATGTTGGTTATAATCCTTGTCTAAGTCTTGTGATTATGATAAATAAGATATCAAAACATTTAGATATTTTGCTCTGATTATGCTCAAATATGTTGCTTATTAGAATATATGCCAACGATTTGGTTTATACAGGGGGGGGAGGGCACTCCAGATATCTTTAGACTAGTTCAGAGGGAATAATCAAGACTAATCATACCATGAAGTAACTCCCCTCAACTAGATCCATTAACCAGTCCTGTATGCAACACTTGCTTGCTTATTATAGAGCACAGTGGGATTTGGAGAGGCATAAGATCATGGGACAAGTGTTGCGATTTACAATATTCGTAACAGTTGCCCCTTGTTTTAATGTCAATAATCAACACTTTCTGGCCCATTTTTCGCGTTGTGGGATTTGAAACAAATATGCATATCTAATAATAAGCTACACATACAAATGGAATCTATTAGCCAAATCACACAATGCGAAAAACGGATGGGAAAGTGTTGCAAATTAGCCTTCTGTCAGCAGGGAGCTGCTGCCGATTATGTAAATCACAACACTTCTACTGCATACATGGAATCGCACCTGGAAACTGACGTTCTTGTTCTCTTTTCTGAGATATCGAACCGCTACAATAGTATCCTCCAAATCCCACTATAGCTGATTTAGACAAGGAAAGTGTTGCGTATTGGACTGTTTCATGGTTCCAGTTGGGGGGACTTGAATTTTTCCTCTAGATTAGCCTAAAGATGCCGGAGTGACACCGCTTAACAAATCATACCTCTCACATACTGTAATAAGCAACATTTCCCACCAGAATCGGAAGAAAATATCAAAATGTTTTCATGTTAGCTACTATGCAATACACAAATTTCCCTTGCCAATATTAATAATCACACTTTTTTCTCCTCTCCCGCGCTGTGGGATTTGACATTATGCATTGGGAAGATGTTTAGGGTAAACTGGAGGTCCATGCGCCTTTGTGGCTGTTTGCCACTTTTTGAGTGATTCTGTACCCTATCTCACTGCACATTGGCAGCAAAGCTGTTGCCATAAGTAGGAGCCAACAGTATTTATTAGCCATATTTATTAATTTTTAATTGTGGGTTGATAACACCCATTTGATGGATAACAGATCCGATTTGTAAGGTATAAGATCTAATTTGTTGGGTAACAGGTGTCAATTCGCAGGGTATCAGCTCCCATGGTAATAGCCAAATCCCCCAACGCGAAAAATGGGTGGGAAACTGTTGCGAATTAGCTTTCTGTCAGCAGGAATCTGCTGCCCATTTTCTAATTCACAACACTTCTACTGCATACATAGTGTAGAGGTTTACGACTATATACGGTAAATACATTTCCATCCAGGCGACCGAGGAGGGTTAGTTCGGGTTGTTTCCGCCTGGCGTTAGTGTGTGCGGTATCCTGGAGGGGGCGACAGTCCTCTCCCGGGTACTGCGCACCACGATTCAGGTGGGAACGAGCCCACCACGTGATCATGTACATTTCACGTCGGAAGGGGGTGTAGATTGAATAAGCAGCATTGCTTTTACCTCCTCCTTCAGGTTGAGGTTTAGATTCTTTGTATAGGAATACACTGAATAAACTCCGCTTTACTTCGCACTGGGAAACTGACGTTCTTGTTCTCTTTTCTGAGATATCGAACCGCTACAATAGTATCCTCCAAATCCCACTATAGCCGATTTAGACAAGAAAAGTGTTGCGTATTGGACTGTTTCATGGTTCTAGTTGGGGGGAGTTACTTCAATGCATTATTTGTCTTGATTATTTCCTCAAGATTAGCCTGAAGATATCTGGAGTGGTGTCCCTTTACAAACCATCCCTCTCACATACTGTAATAAGCAACAATTTCTAGACCTTCTAGGGGAAAATATCTAACTCTTTTGATCCTTGCAATTTCCCAAATCACAAGACAAAGGCAACACTTTCTAGCCGATTTGGGCCTGTCCTAGCCAATATATGGCCCAAAATCGCAATAAGACCAATTCACAACATTTTCTGACCCTCTTTCGCGTTGTGGGATTTGACCTTAATGGTGCCCATGTGGCCAGTAACGGTCTCTGTACATCATTAGTGTGGTACCTATAGTGAGTGAGTAATGGTTGTTGAACGACATTTCGAGCTTATATACATGCGACTGTATCCACGCATATGGGCCCCTGACAAACAAAAGACAGGACAGAATAGATGAGATACAGACCCTTTTAAGCTAGGTAAGCTGTGTTATTTATAGTGACCCAACAAACTTCACGGCATGACCGTGCAGTTTGCCTTGCTCACTTCACGAATCTATATAATATTCATGATGTGAACAGGTGGAAATCCCTTATCCCTATCCCACCCCCGCACCTAGTCTATAGCCTTACTACGCCAGGGATTATTGTCATTGCTGCTGACTATGTAACGCCCAATTATTAATATCATTCTGAGGTATTGATTGATTTGTGACTCAGGGTTAAAGTGGCATAATCACCGAGAGTATCCCACTCACAAGTCTAGTACTGTTCTAGTCTACTATGTTGTTAAGTACGAATGATGAGAATGCCCCTTTAAGCTAAGCTGTGATAGACACAATGAAAGGGGGGATATTTGGTGTAGGGTATAAAATGAGGGATTGCCTAGCTTTAAAACCTGAAATATAACCAACCAATTATACACTGTCAAAAGTTGCAGTTCCTGACCAGTAAAGTTCGCTGTAACTATACAGTTGTTTAGGTGTAAAACACAATAAAGCAGCTTTTGGTGTAGATGACCAGTTTGACTTGTTTTAATACCACAAACTAGCAGTAGGCGTTCACTTTACTAATCTATCATTCCTGATGTGAACAGGTGGAAATCCCTAATCCCTTTCCCACCCTCGTGCCTTGTTTTATAGTCAAACTAAGGCCTCTCTAAATAATAATACTTGTTTCATATCACTAAGCCATGAGAAATGTGACGAGGGCGTTTTTTTTGTTTTTTTCCCTTTTGTTCTTGCAGAGGCTTAAATAATATAGAGTATCGCAGGCTCTCAGAGAACCAAATTCTCATTTTAGTAATAAGAAGATTAAGGATCCGCGAAAGCTATAACTATGTATCTTTTCTTCACCCCATTATATTTCCTGCATGGTAAGCTTCAATTTCTTACCAAATATGCTCATATTTGTCATATTTTGTCATGTTTTTCCATTATAATTTGCAAAAAAAAAGAAAATTCTCAAAAAGACGATTTTGGTGATGCGTGCGGTAATGAGAAACAACTTACAAGGATATTATTTTAAGTGGCCTAAACCAGGGATTATTGCCATTGATGCTGCATACATTCAAAGTCAAAGTCAAACAGTCAAACTATGCTATTCATACATTAGACCCAACCTGGGGATCAGAGCAGTAACAGTATTATTGGAAGTACATGTTATAACCATGCGAGTGCAAGTGTACAAGGGCACAAGGTGTACGGCCGAGTGTGGCATATGTCATTATCCTGTCAGTCTGTAATCACCAGCGGGTACACCTAGATACTCACCACACAACGGTAATGAAATATTCACGATGCACCGTCATCAAAGGTATCCTGTTATTGGGACAAGATGAATGGGACTCATCCCCAATGTGTCTTTACTGTTGTCTATTGATGAGGTCTGCTGTCAATAGAGCAATGACATATTCATGTAGGGCCATCTATAAAACGCACACTTTACGAGGTTATTTTATTGTTTAAACAGCACTGGATATTGCACTCACCTCAGAGGCAGTCGCCTTATGACCCTCCATTTCCTTGGGCTCCATTGTTCAGGGTGTTTCTTATTGATATTGCTTTCTGCCTTAGGCAGCTAAGGAGGGGACAATTTGTGGGTGAAGCATTGTTATATTGGGTGAATTTCCCATGGTCTCCACATCCGGTGACAGGGAAATTCCATACAACCTGCCTTTTTATTGGACAATGATGCCTTCATGTAATCCTATCGAATTACTAACAATGATTTATTATGTGATTCACATCACTTTTAAATGAGGAGTCTAATAACCTATGATTGTGTAGGGGTTTACTTCTATAACCATTTCAATCCAGGTGACCAAGGAGGGTTAGTTCGGGTTGTTCCTGCCTGGCGTTAGTGCGTGCGGTATCCTGGAGGGGGCGACTGTCCTCTCTTGGGTACTGCGCACCACGTTTCAGGCGGGAGCCAGCTCACCACGTGACCATGTAGGTTTCACGACCAAAGGGGGTATATAAACCTCCCCTCCTCGCATAGTCGCCAGTCAGTGCAGGCCCGGCTGACTCCCAGCACTACCCTACCCAATCGTACTATTGAAACCAGCAGCATTGCTTCCGTCTCTTCCTTCGGGTCGAGACTTAGACTCATTGTACAGGGATACGTTGAATAAAATCTGTTCTACTTCGCACCTGGAAACTGAAGTTCTTGTTCTCTTTTCTGAGATTACGAACCACTACAATTGTATGAGCATGTGGAGAGGCAATAAGGAAAAACAAGAAAACAAGTAGCACGTCAGGGCTGAGCTGCATTTGTAAACAAATGTGTAAAATGTGCCCTGCCCCGTCACACAGACAGGGGCATATGGCCACCTCCTCACAGTAACCCCTTACACCCCTATAGCCCCCAGTCAGACAGGGGGACATGGCCACCCTCTCACAGTAACCCCTTACACCCCTATAGCCCCCATCAGACAGGCGGGGACATGGCCACCTCCTCACAGTAACCCTTTACACGCCTATAGCCCAGCATGACCAGTTCCTCATAGTAACCTGTTACACCCCTTCAGTCCCAGTCAGAGGGCAACATGGCCACCTCCTCATAGTAACCTGTTACACCCCTATAGCCCCCAGTCGGGGGTAGCATGGTCACCTCCTCATAATAGGGTGGCCGGACCAATTTTTTAAAATGATTTGCCATACAGGTGAAACATATCTACTGATAGCCCAAATATTCGCATTTCAGACACTACTTGTGTTGTGTTGATACAGTAGATAAGGAATTAGCTGTGGTTGTTTGAATCTCCCTCACCCTTATAAACCTTCTGACAGGATTTTAATTCGTGCCATGACCAAGGCTAGGGTGGCCGGACCATTTTTATAAAACCATCTGAGATTGATATAATTCGTATCTACCAACAGGCCTAATATTCGCATTTCCCAAACTACTTTTGTTACAATGATGCAATAAATAGAGAATTAGCTGTAGTTGTTTGAAACTACCTCACCCTGATAAACCTTCTGACAGATTTTAAACGGGTGGCAATGCCACTATTAGAAGTCATGGCAGTCTTCTTACAGTACCACTATGCCACCTGGGGAATATCTGTTGAAATAGTGGCCTTCATGCACCATTGCACCCCATTGACACAAGTGCTATACAGTGCTGCCGTCTGGTATTGCACCATGTAATAAATGATAAGAAGCCTCATTATCACCCTCAGCAGATACCCTGACGCTGGCTGGCGGTAGGTTGTATCATTTCCATTCCAAATGCATCATTTTGAGTTGATTTAGCTCTATCTCCAGTAATTTACCGTGAACTACCAATTAAAAACTTCTGTGAAAGAATGAGCTCTGAAAAGACACAATTTTAGGTGGCTTATCTCAAAAAGATATAAATTTCCTAAGATGTTTGAGGACACCCCAGGAGATACCTGCATTCAAGACACGTCAATCAAAAGAAGAATCTCATTGATACATGGCTTTGCGACCAAGTAGTGCCCATTCTCCCAAATGATAGACTCAGTTATACAGCTCAAGACAGACTCGAAATCTCATGGTCTGGCAACATTGCCCCTGAATTACAGTATGCAATACAATTTTGTATGCTTATTCCTGCCTGTATATGATGTATCCATGCAGGATATCTTTATACAAATTTACTAGAGGTCTCTATCTGCTCCCCAGTTAAAATGGGGGTATATCATAAAAGGGTCATCTAACATAGGATCAGATACGGATTGCGCGATCAGCTAGACCCTCCGGCCACCCTACTTGCCAAGGCTATGCTCCACAGCAGTCTTCTTACTGAACCACCACTCTACCTGGTGTAATGCTGCTAAAACAATGGTCTTACCTGTCACCATGTACCAATCTGACTAATAGGAACTCACAGGTATAAGAAGGTATACACTGCTACCATCTGGTGTCACAACATGTTTAAACTGATAATAATCCTCACATGACCCCCAGGAGGTTGCCTGACGCTGGCAGGCGGTAGGATATATCATTTCTATTCCAAATACATCATTTTGAGTTGATTTAGCTCTATCTCCAGTAGTTTGCCGTAAATTACCAATTAAAGGTTTCTATAAAAGAATGAGCCCTGAAAATACACATTTTTAGGGGGCTTATCTCCAAAAGACAACAATTTCTTAAGTAGGGATAAACGGATCAAGGACTTCTTGTCCCTACCTTTCACAACCACTGAATGCCTTGTTGACAAGGCTCACTATGCTTATGTGTACCATGGTTACCCAGTGGCTCTGACCAATCAGAGTCCAGGGATTCAGTCTATGACCTCACTTCCTCTAAGCAAACTCCTAGCAGAGTCTTGCAGGACTTCCTAATATGGCAAACTATCTTGCAGCAGATGTTTAGGACTTAGGAAATTTAGGTGATGATCATCTGGGCCCAATGAATTATGAGAGTGGGGGTAGGGCCATATCTAACACTGGTGATAGTGCAGTGTGGGTGGTACAATTAGTGGTTTCGACTTAAATGTCTCATCAGGTGTGAATTATTTGGTGAATGCTGAGATTGATTACTTCCTTATCAGATTACCAAGATTTATGTGTTGAGTTGAACTTTTAAACTGTGGTAGGGCTGGTGATAGGGCTAAACCAGGCCAGTTGTGTTTATTTTATTTTGATCAGGTAGTTTGTCTGAATATAAGTTGTCAGCAATTTAGAATAGTCTAATTAAAGGAGGTGATCAGAAATAAAATGTTCATTACTGTGTTAAGTGTGACTTCAATTGGTACACAGGATTGAATGGCACTGGATAAACAGGACTTAGTTTGTTTATCTGGGCACCCATGTTATCCCAACAATTTCTTAAGTAGGTATAGGACCCCTCCTGAGATACCTGCATTCAAGATGCTTCAAACAAAAAAAGAATCTTGTCAATACATGGATTTGCCACCGAGCAGTGCCCATTCTCCAACATGACAGGTGCAGGTGAAAACTCAATTATACAGCTCAAAATACACTCGAAATGTGAAGGAGTGTCAACTTTGCTCCTGATTTGAAATATGTAATACAATTCATTAGGCTTATTGCTGCTAGTGTATGACGGACACACTCAATATCTCAACATCCCAAGTCACTAGAAGTCTTTATCTGCTCCCGAGCCAAATGAGAAGATATATTAAAAGGGTCATTTAACATAGGATCAGATACGCACTGAACGATCAGGCAGGCTCTCCAGCCACCCTACTCATAGCGACCTGTTGCACCCCTAGGTACAGCCCCCAGTCAGACAGGGAGGGGACAGCATGGCCACTTCCTCATAGTGACCTGTATCACCCCTATAGCCCCCAGTCAGACAGGGAGGGGGCAGCATGCTCACCTCTTCATAGTGACCTGTTACACCCCTATGTATAGCCCCCCAGTCAGACAGGGAGGGGACAGCATGGCCACCTCCTGATAGTAACATGTTACACCCCTATAGCCCCTAGTCAGACATACTAGTCAGACATACTGACATACCCCCCCCCCCCCCCCACGCACACACACCAACCTCTGACCGTTCTCGCTGCGTTCTACATACTGACCGGTCCTCGCTGCGTTCTACATACTGACCGGTCCTCACTGCGTTCTACATACTGACCGGTCCTCGCTGCGTTCTACATACTGACCGGTCCTCGCTGCGTTCTACATACTGACCGGTCCTCACTGCGTTCTACATACTGACCGGTCCTCGCTGCGTTCTACATACTGACCGGTCCTCACTGCGTTCTACATACTGACCGGTCCTCGCTGCGTTCTACATACTGACCGGTCCTCGCTGCGTTCTACATACTGACCGGTCCTCACTGCGTTCTACATACTGACCGGTCCTCGCTGCGTTCTACATACTGACCGGTCCTCGCTGCGTTCTACATACTGACCGGTCCTCACTGCGTTCTACATACTGACCCCTATCATCTGCTCCTTCCTCCCTCCGTACTCATGTCGTGGGTCACCTCCTCACCATGCCCACAGTTCTATGATTGACAGTTGAAGCACGTGCCTGGTGATGGCCAGTCCGGGCCAAGAAATGTGCAAGTCATCTATGTCTCGCCAGTTCCTGTTTGTATGAGAATGGGGGTGATTTGCCCATGTCAAATTGACTAGCATTTTACAAAAAAAATGCGTTAATCCTATGAGGATATAGGGCTAATGCAAATTGACTAGCATTTTGCAAAAAAAAGCGTCAATCCTATGAGGATATAGGGCTAATGCAAATTGACTAGCATTTTACAAAAAAGATGCGTCAATCCTGTAGGGATATAGGGCTAATGCAAATTGACTAGCATTTTACAAAAAAGATGCGTCAATCCTGTAGGGATATAGGGCAAATACAAATTGACTAGCATTTTACAAAATAAAATCTGTCAATCCTGTAGGGATATAGGGCTAATGCAAATTGACTAGCATTTTACAAAAAAATAGACGATAAATAGGGACTAAAAGAAAAGAAAAGAAAATCAACTCTCTTCCCCTATTCTGCATGGACAGGTGACATAAGGAATATTCAACTATGACTGATTCAAAAAGGTCATATATTTTTTGTAATCCATAAAACTGCTGATTTTTGACATGCAAGGAACCAGCTGAAATTGAACAGCTATAGGTCTCACAAGTTAGAATTACTGCATCCAACTATAGTGCTGAATATAAATCAGGTATGGCGTTTTTCCGAGAGGCATACACACATTATATCCGAGAGGCACACGCACATAGATTTAACTATAAGTATAACATGGGAGTGCCTGACTCGATTACCTTGATGGAAGAACTTTAGGATATTTCATTTAAGAGGAATACCTTAGATATTGTTCTGCGATATAACACGATATATGCAATCTTCTTGTCTCTTCCTCTCTCAAGGAACATTGACACCAAAATGTTACCCAATTGACACTGTTAAACCACCAAAAAAAAATCAACGTTGATGAAATGATTTGGATCCACAATAATGATATTTGCATTGAGGATACTCTAAGGGCATAAATTCAGGATGCTGGATGTTGACATTGCCAAAATGATGAAGATGTAACTAACTACTTAACTTGGATCATTGATATCATTCAATGGCACTCATGATTTTTTTACCATACCTGGTTTTTACAATTCCCAGAAATAAAGCCCACATTTATGATTGTAATAATTTACTGTGTCTGTTTTCTTTCCGTGTACATACATACAACCCATGGAGGTTGGTGAGTGTACCTGACTGTCTGCAGCTTGCCGGGCCTACCCAACTGTAGTCACTGTTTGCCCCCTCCCCCCATTCCAAGCCCCAAAACTACAAGTACCGGTAACATTAAATGTATACCTTCCAATTCCAGCGAAATGGGTGCAAACCTGTAAGATATAGTGTTATAATATATTTGAAACATTATCACCAATTGCTTTCTATATAGGCCCCATTTCAGTGATTAAAAAGCTTGCTGGTCAAAGATGTAATCCAGTCAAAGCGTCACCCAGTCAAGGACTATCAAGTTGTATCGATCTTATGAGACACGATATGGTCTAATGCAATTAACTAAACTCAGTATTGTGCACGTAGATACATGGCATGGAAGTGATGGACATCGATACCCTTTCACGACGGTAGCGCCCTCTACAGCAGGATACTGGCCCTATGGGTACCAGCCCATGACATGTGCTGCCACCTGTCATTATTCAATAAATGATCACACTGATGCACAGTCCAAGGCCCAAACTCTATAATACCGGTAGTACACTCTGGGCAAACTCATATGAAAAAAAACTTGTTTCACTAACTTGCCCTCAGGAGTTAACCGCATACTCACAATGCAAATCAATGGGGAAATCCACAAACATACAGCTGAATATCTACACATTGAAAATCCCAGAACATCTAATTTGTATCTGTTACCCAAAATTCACAAAAATGTCACCCCTCCGCCAGGTAGGCCCATTGTCTCAGCCAATGACTGCCCGACAGAGAGAATTTCCCAATTTGTGGATTACTTTTTACAACCAATTATTCCAAAACTACCATCTTTCTTAAAAGATTCAGGACATTTCATAAACACCTTACTGGATCTGTCCCTGCCCCATGGCGCCATTCTAGCCACCATGGATGTGACCAGTCTCTACACTAACATACCCACCACTGAGGGCATACAGGCAGTGAGAAGGGCATTAGCCTGTGAGAGACACCCCTTCCTGAACCCCACAAATGACTCCATTTGCAAATTGCTGGCTCTGGTCCTCAATTGCAACAACTTCCAATTTGACGACAAGGATTTCCTACAAGTCAGTGGAACTGCAATGGGCACCAAACTTGCTCCTGTATATGCAAACATCTTCATGGGAGACTTTGAGGAAAGATTTGTCTATCCCTACTCCCCTCGCCCATACGTTTGGAAGAGATACATAGATGACGTCTTTATCATCTGGACCCACAGAAGGGATGAACTAATAAAGTTCAAAGAGTATCTGAACAATTCCCATAAAACAATCAAGTTCACCATGGAGGAATCAAACACGGAAATTAATTTCCTAGACATCAAAGTCCTCCAAGGTACAGATGGTAAACTGGAGACCACTCTGTACATGTACTGCAAGCCGACAGACAGTCACAATTATTTACTGTACTCTTCGGAACACCCCAGACATGTAGTCCGGACAATCCCCTACTCACAATTTGTGAGAGTGAGATGCATCTGCACAAGGGACTCGGAATTTATCCAAAATAGCCTGATGCTATGCACACACTTCCTACGACGAAAGTACCTGAGGCAACTCGTCATAGAATCCCTGGCCAGGGCAAAAATCCAAAATCGCCTCAACTAGTCCTACATAGTCCTACCACAAGAGCCCGCTGTCTATTTTAATAAGTCTAGATCTACATCTCATTGTTTGTCTATTCCCATGTGCCCTCAAGCATATGGGATTTCATCAGCAGACAAATTAAACCCGTCACTGACCTTATTAATTTATTGTACCATGTTTTCAGTCTTTCACACTACGATGACACCCAGAACCTCCAGTACAGCCTAAACTAAGTTGGTGCAATAATGCACAGGCACCGAAATAATCACTTTCAAAAATTGCCCACCCGATAGGCCCTACTAGAATTGCACACTGAATCTGAATTGATACTAAGAATAAATTTATTTAGAACAGCAACAATAGGTTCACATTTTCTAAAATAACAATACCAGAAACTAGATAAGGCATTTTATGCACACTCTAACTGTTTCTAAAAATTCACACCTGATGAAACATTTAAGTTGAAACCACTCACAAGTACCCACACCCCAACCCACATATTTGTTTATTAATGTATGTGCTACTAGCTACATGCACTAAACACTAGCTACAGGTGTCAATCCCTGACCTCCCCTGCTTTCCTGTCTAAATATCTGATTGGAGATAAAAGTCAACAATGGGTCTACAAAGACTCTGATGTGAGAGTGAGCCCTGACTGACACAGGAAGTGAGGTCACTATCAGAAATCTCTGCTCTCTGATTGGCCAGAGTTCAGGGTAACCATGATACTAGATACAGCAGCAGGCCTTGTCAAGGCCAGTCGGTAGTAGTGATTGATTGGGACCAGAAGCACATTTTCCGTTTCCGCCCTCAAGAGTTAATCAATCAAATCTTGGACACCAATTCCTGTGTACAGCCTGACAGGAAGAAACAATCTAAATACAGCAGTTCCACCAGTCCCATTTGCAGCCCTAAGTTGTGGCGAAAAAAAGTACAGGTTGAACGAGTCTGACTGATGAACTGCTTTCTCCGTCTATGAGGTTACTTGGATTGCCACCTGTAATTGTACCCCATAGAGACATATTGACGAGATGTGATGAGATGAGAAAGAATTTTCAGATATTACTTCAATTGAGTCACGTAGAGTTCAGTCTCTTTTTTTTACATATGAAGCAAGTACCAATGTCCTTTTTTATAGCCTGAAAGTCTGTAAGGGGCCTTCAATCACTGTGTACTCTGTCTTTAAGTTATTCCACGAGTTGATTGCTCTATACAGTACAATAAGCCCTTCAGAGAATATACAGGGCTTTGTAGCGCTTACTATTAAGTGGTCTAGATCTGTGCCGACTGGGTTAGTTCTCCAGACAGCGCTTGCTGGGCCCAGGCTGACTATTGCATACACTTTATACTGAGCTACAATACTGAGCTCTGCCTAGGGGCCTGTTTTTTCCCCTTGAAAACGGACGTTCTGCCTTCTTATGTAGATAAAGGCTTTAGAAAACTGCCCGGGATTCTGCAACCACACCTATTGTGGCTGGCGGTCAACTCATTAATTTGCTTGGCCGGTGTGTCAGTGACACAGGTATAGCTCAGTTTTAAGCTGACTCCAGTCATACTAAGGTCTACTTTGTAGCAACACCTTGGGTCTAATTAATAAAAATGAAAGGAGTAAGACTTGTAATTCACAAAAGGGGCTGAAAAGAGCAACAGCATCGTTTTGAACTATTGGTCTTAATTTCTTAGGCCCATTGTAATTCAAAATGGTTTTTGAGAATCATTCTGCATATTACACTAATGGAGGTAGAAAAAGAAAATCATTATATCTAAGGAAATGCCTTGAATAAGATGGGCTGGGGGTGTCAATTGATTAGCCTTTGATCCAAGTGCTGTCTATTATATCCTGCATATATATGTTTGGTGAACACTTCCAATTTAAAAAACAAAACAAAAAAAACATAGGATTTGGAGGAGAATGCATTACAATGTCATTCTTAGTCTTCTAGATAGTCTCCCCAAATAGCCCCAAATAACCCTCCTATGAATTAGATCCCGGACCGGCTCTAGGTAATACTCTTATTACAATACCAAGGTGATATTACCAGTTTCCCTTAGCAACGCTAGATAACATAAATACCATTAAAAGACCCAGGATGAACAAACTAATTTGCTAGAATCGTACCCAAGGACTCGACCTTTCAGATTGGCCACAACGTGAGCACTGCCTCCCCCTGAGGGGCTCACAGTATGTATTTATTCCGCATTAGCGACATGTAGTAATAGGGACCTTTAGCAACCACGTCAAAGTTCATCAAACGCAGACGTAACAGTGGTGAATAGTGAATTTAGCTGAAGCTGGCTCCTGACATGTCCATGTCAGTGTTTTAGGGTTCATAAACTTTTGAATCAGTTGTACTTTAATATTGTTCAGGCCACCTGTTTAGATGCCAACCAGCCCATGGGTCATAAGTTCGAATCCATGCCAAGGCTACACATTTTTTCTAGTTGGTCAAAAAATAGCAATATTATTTACAATTTTTTAAAATAATATTACAATACAAAACCATTTTAGATTTTAAAGATCTTAACAACCTAAATGTACATTATCACCATTTTTGACCTACCAAAAATACAAAAAGAAATAGCCTTGACATGGATTTGAACTCATGACCCGTGGATTGGTGCTAACCACTGAACAGAGGGTAGACAAACTTCCAATTAGCATTATCCCGGAGCTTGGTGTATCAACAAAGCGTTTAGCACCTGGATTACAATCTATACGAAATCCTGCCGGACACCGACTATAGCCGGCAAAAAGCCTGCTGGGCCGGCATAAAGGTTGCCACTGCCGGCCCGAATGACTGGCTATCATCTGCAGGTCTTTGCCTACGTGCCAGCTTTTACGGCTTGTAAATCAGACCAGTATTAAGGTTTCTAGAGCATAAAACAGAAGGTATAAATAATTTGTCCAATTTTCTTTGAAATCTAAATATTGAGATGATTTATATGATTGGAACATAAGGGGAACCCTATTCATTTTCATTATCAGTGCAAACACTTGCTTTATATTTGATTTTAGATACAAATGTCGTACTCCGGGCCTGCAAAAATTTAGCCGGGCCTGCACTAGAAAAAAACGTAGGACCGAATGTCCTGCACAGTGAAAAAGTTTTCGTATAGACTGTGATTACAGACAGATTCTGACCCCTTCAGTTTTAAAACTACACATATGATTCCCATGACATATACACGAGCTGGTATTAGCAACATCCAGAATTGTCTTAGCACCCAGGTTTGGATTCTCGGCATTGTTATGATAGTGTTCCGGGACGCTCCACTGCCACCAGCTTCTCATCTCTCACCTCCCCCCTCCCCCCCCTCCGTCATATCAACTACATATATGTATATATATATATATATATATATATATATATATATATATATATATATATATATATATATATATATATATATATGTTTGCTACACAGGCCCATGCATGTGTCTCGAATTATTTAACACATTAGTACATACAGGTAAGCATACTTTATACCGACCGTAATATCACTTGATGCTTGTTGTAATAAAACACTTTTATTAAGATACCCCCAAAATTATCCTATGATAATAATCCATTAAAAATCTACTATGTCGAATTATCTAGTGTTTTAACTTACTTCTCGTGTAACCGCCTTTCCATTTCTGTATAACATACATGTATATATATATTGACCCTACAAAAAGGATGTTAAATGAGTGTCCATACCCCCCGCCATCCCTCCTCCCGCCAATGTTAAGCCTCCAGGTCGGTCTGGGCTTTGCACGGCCCTGCACGGATTATTGCGAAGTGACTGTAAAAGGACTCACAATAAAGGCCTACCGGTATAACTGAGAGGTTTATGGCCCCTACAGTGGTAGACATAAACGTTGGCCCGGGGGCCAATGGCCAGTAAATTTGGGTCCGGCCGTAGATCTCTTAAGAATTGAGTTCTCATGGGCCCGGGTAGTTTTGGTTCCAGTAGGTTTTGTTGTAATTATACAAAAGAATCTGATGTAAAAATACAGCATAATCCTCTGTTTAATTACAGCAACTGAGTTACTATAAATTTAGAGCTAATCTGCCGGACCCAAAACTGCCACCACATTTTGCTGTAAAATAACAGTGGTTACTTCTAACAGTGTATGATATGAAAAAGAAAAAGAAAGAAAACATGGACAGGCCTCCAGCAACTTCTCACCAGAGAAGCCACTGATTGTCTTTACAGAATAAGGCCAATGCTTTATATTCTTCTTCTTAAGACTTTATCATGATCTCGACTGTCCTGAGCTGTTCAGACAAAAGGGTTAGAGCCGCATTGTTCAAAATATCGTACAGTCCGTAATTTAAAATGAGGAAGCCTAAGGTATAACTAGCAGATTTTAGTTTATTATGATTGGGGCCAACTAGTCACAATCGAAAACGTTCAAGTGAGGAGCAGGTTTTTTTCCCGGCCAACTCACCAATATCTAAGGCACTACATATGGGCTTTCTTGGGATATCCCCCCCCCCTTAAGCAGCTTATCGCTGTTATAAATTTACTATAGCAACCTATTATATGAATGTAACCTATCGAAAAACACGGAGAAAATCGGCAAAATGGGGCCGATCGCTGATTGTTTTGATTCATAATTCATCTCGGTAGGTGGGGCTCCACTAACCGATTTTCTTCTCAGATCGGGGCTTTTCTCACGAATCTAGCTCAGTTACAATGACAATGATATACAGTAGACAGGAACTATGTTTACAAACAATGTCTTTGTTTATAAACAATGTGGAAAATAGAACTGCCAAGGCTATGTAACACAATTTAGGTCCCGATTTAAGCCCCGATTTTGCATCTCAGGCCGATCTGGGGATCCGATCTCATATCAAACAAGTTTGATTTTCATCTATCTGATGCTCCCTCATTTAAAGGGCTCTAATCTGCCGATTTATGCACAATAACAGATAGGAAATATGTGTTTGTTTTAATTTGATCAGACTGTGAAGACCTATATGATCGGTTCGTGAGAATGACCCAAAAAATCGGGTAGTGGAGTCCCAGCTTTGGCCGCGAGGCTTCTCTTTCCTTTTTACAGACTATTAAATTTATCTAAAATCCATATTTCTTGGCCGATTTACAAGCTCTGAATGTATGCCTGCATATGCTATCTACCGTTTGCCATCATTAAACCATCAGAAAAATGTTATATAACCGTCAAAAATCGTGATATAAATCGGCAATCGGGGACATTTTGGATAGAAATCGGCTTCAGCCAAGCTGTGCTGTGTTTGGTCAATAGCTGGTCACCTTTTCCAATACGCCCACCCAGTGGACGTATTGGCGTAATATGTCACTGGAGTGGGCGTGCTGGTTTTAGTAGTTAAGAGATAGGACTATCATATTCTAGGTATAATAATCCTTTTACCAGTCATTTTGAATACCCAAAGGGTATTGATGATGGCATAAAAAGGTTTAAGGAAACTCCACATGGAGTAACCTACAAAAAGACCGCTTCTAATTACTGGGGGCTTAGGACTTAAAGTAAGTAGGGTATCTTTTTATATTTGGCAGATAAGCTGGATTTCCAGTAATCCTAAGTATAGAATATAGTTGTACTATGATGTTTTGTCATTCATTACCCTTGTTTGTAAGGCTGTGGCCGATATCCTCTTCCATTAATCTATAGTCTGAACCCTGCTGTGTATACCATCACCCATCAATCTCCTCAAGACGCTATGTTCTCTGGTTCAGATCAACAAGCTACATTTTAAAAAAGAAACTGCTTGCTCCTTATTTGCCATATCGGGCTCCTTATAGGGGGACGGTTCTATGGTCGGATCCTGGGTCAAACGCAGGATAAAATCAACAAATCAACAAGACAAAAGACATTGGCATTTCTGAAAATCGACAAGTAACGAGAGGGCTGGTGACAAGGGACAAGACATTTTTTTAAATCGATAAGGGACACTGGCATTTCCTTATAATCGGCAATTGACACAGATACCCCCGTCTTGGTATCCTCCGTCGTGGTTGTTGTCCTGCTGTCGTTGTCATGGCGACGGGGACGGCGGCAGTGGCTGGGCTGTTGCGGGTAAGCCGGGAAGAGCGGGCCAGCCTGCGCTTTGAGACGCCAAACCCGGCGTCGGTCACGCTTGGCTTGGCGCGCCTGCGCTTCCAAGATGGTGGCGTCCTTTGGCTCCGCGTGTGCCGGTTGTGGCAGCTTGTAGGGGGGTAGCGGGGCAGGTGGGTCCGGTGAAGGGCGTGGGGCGCTGTTCACCTTCGCCTGCAGCTCAACAAGCCTCTCCAGGTTTCTAATTCTGAGGAGGATCTTGTTGGCCTTCTTCTTCTTCGGGTTTGGCACCGCCGGCGGCGTCTTTTCCGTGGCTGGTGGCGTCTTTCATGCCGCCGGGCCGGCTGGAGTGGTCGTTATGTTGACCGCCTCCGGCGACGGGTGCAGCGGCGGCGGCGGGCTGTCCTGCGCCGGTGTCTGCTTCGGCTTAGCCTTTTGCTTCGGCTTCGGCTTCAGCTTGGGAGCCGGTTTCAGCTTTGGCTTCGGCTTCGGCTTGGGGGTCAGCACGGCCTCCTCCTGTGGTTCTTCCTCATCCTGCGGGTCCTGCTGCGCCTTCCTCCTGGACTTTCGCGCCATTGTCCTACTTTGAAAGAGTACTGACAAGTTAACTTGTTCTAACTCCCAATTGCTGTAGCGGCGGCGTCCTGAGGCGGCGTGTAGGCTCGGTAACTCGGTGTACAAAATCAATCCACCTCGTCTGAGTTCATGAAGAAGAATGTTGGTTTGGCGCGAATAGTGCGCGTCCAGAGTTTTGTGCGCATGCGCAGTATGTGTGTGCGTCCTTTAGTAGTTACATAATGTCCTGTAATTATATAGGCATACAATTACGGTCCCCCCCACCTAGTAACCCAGGTCTATTCCTAAAATGCACAACTTCCGTTTCTGCGCATGAGTAGGGTGGCGCAATTCCGGAAATGTTGTACAAACTAGGAATAAATATTCCCATCATAAACTACTTATATAATTACATTGCGCAACTTCCGATATTTTTGGTGGGTTTTTCATCTGAAAAATACAACACAACTAGATATTGCGCGTGATATATATATATTACCATCTACTCATAGATGATTAATCTGCATTAGTGGGGGACTAATGGGGGACTTCTAAATATTTTGAAACTCGAAGTATGTAGCCCTACTGGCTATGACCGGAGATATGACTTTGTTCATTGTAAGTTATAGCATTAGAACACCTAGAATGCCCCTTGCATATATGGTTAATTTCATATCACTAGTCTCACAAATGAATTCTATCGGAAATGTTACAAATGCCTATTCTTATTCAAACCAAATATGGACAATTTCTTATTTTATGGTCGTAATCTAAACAGCCTCCAGCAGTGCTACAATAGAGTCATAATAAAATTTGTGTAAATCTCAAGATTTGTTCCGTTTCTATGGCATTTTTCCTGTTGACCTGGTTTAGTAGCGGCCAATTTATTTCTGGTAAGTACACATCAAACACGTGAAAACTTCTAAGAAAAATCATTTATTTGGATCATTCATTACTAGCCTGGCGGGCTTGGTGGATTTTCCCAGGACAACATTTCTCTAGAAATAAAGATGTAGGTGTGATAGTTAGGCCACTCAAAAAAAAAAAGGTTTCTCATCAGTCCAAGCACTGAAAAATATGACGAGGGCGTTTTTTATTTTATCTTTTTTTTTTTACTGAGGGCTAAAATGTATAAGAAAATTAAGACTCTTTGTAAATGATTTTCTCATTTCAGTAGTTAAGAGTTTAGTGATCCACAAAAGCTGCCATATTGTAAGTTATTCCTAGCTCACTGCATTACTGACACTCTAAGCTTTAATTTGATACCAAATATGCTATTATTTGTGTACTTTTTGGCATAAAATTCATTAAAAATCTTTAAAAAAAAAGAAGTTTTCCCCAAATCACGATTTTCATGATGCGCACGGTGATGAGAAACCAGTTTATTATTTTGAGCGGCCTTAGTGGGGACGCTTGCAGCTTTAAGTGAGGGGTAGGGGATGCCATCGGATATCACATGATGTGAATAAGTTATTCATTATAGAGCTGGTCTTCGTGGGTACATGGCATCCTTCCTGTACTTCTAGAAAGATCTTTTCTGTGAGGCCAGCAGAGGATGTGACACCAAATACCTGCCAGTCTGACGTCAACTGTAAGGGTGATGATGATATAGTTTTAAAACTAACACAGAAGAAGGCAGGTTAGGGAGTGTTCATTTATTAATTACAGGGGGTGGTGGTGAGATTTTGCGCGGAGGGTCGAAATTTTTTTACGCCCCCCCCTTTAGAGCGCGTGGAACGTTTCGTGCCCCCCCTCGCCGAAGGCGCTGAAAAATTTTCGCCCCCCCCCCTTTGAACTATAGTAACGCGCGGGCTTTTTTGCTAAAAAGGGGCTTAAATTTTTACGCCCCCCCTCAAGAGGGATCAGAATTTTTTACGCCCCCCCCTCAGGAGGGGTCGGAAATTTTTACGCCCCCCCGCAAACCCACCACCCCCCCTGTAAATAATAAATGAACACTCCCTTAGCAGGTCCACAGGGCCCATACGGACCGAACCCGGGACAACAGGGTCCATGGTTAACACTTAAATGAGATGCAGGACAACACAGACAAACACATGAAGGTAATTGATTACACTAAGAAAAATGAGGGAAAATGGAAAAACAAATTACATACAGTCATGATAAAAAGAGGCCACGGGGCACAAAAAAAACAAGAGAACTAGGTGGCTATCAGTGGGCGGCTTTGTCCTCTTGTGTGAAGCTGTGACAGGAAGTGCAACCTACACTGAAAATCCATAGATTGAAAGGGTTAGTCAGAACACACTATCCTAGGTTCGTCATATGTGTGTTAGGCATAATGGCAAAGTTAAATTTAAAAAATAACTGAGGGGTCAGTCAGTAGTGGCTAACCTAGGTTCATCGTTGGTGTGTTGTATTTGTATACCACTAGTTGGGGCCACCTGTAAGATACCATGATCACCACTCAGTGGCTCCCCCTGGAAATTAAAAGACTAAGATGGGTTGGTCAGTACTGACCAACCTGACAATAATACCTTACGTAGGTTAGTCTTATAGGGAGCCAAAAATGACTAAGTTAGGCACTAGTGACTGAGAGATTGGTCTTAAAGGGAACCTAGGAATGGCAGTGTAGTTCCCTGACCGTACATCCCAGTAAACAAAAAACGTTATACTTGGAAAATAGAAAACGATGTTCTTCAGGTCGTTGTTCTATAGTTCACGATGGTATCGAGCCTTTAAGCCCCGGCCACACTAGCGTTTTTTCAACCAACTCGGTCCAACTCAACCAGGCAGTTTGAGCAAAATTACCTGGCCAGTCTGATAGAGTTGTGCATGCCAAACTCTTCTGACTGTCGGGTCGGGTTGGGTCGGATCTAGGTCGGACCACGTTGGGGCGGGTAAAATTAAATCGGTGTGGCCGGGGCTTTACAGGGAGGATATGCTAGTTAACTATAGTATGTAATTGGGCGGGGGGGGGGGGGGGGGCTCTGCCCCCTAACCTCCGTTTTTTCCCTTCTTTTTCTATTCATTTAGATGTTTATGTTGTCTCATCTGGTTGTAGGGTATTTACTACAAAGGTAAACCTCAGGTAGCATATTGTAGGTATGTGACACTAGGTGGCAGATACAAGGGGAGCTATCAGATTAGATATACATGTATCAAGATTGAACGTTATAGGTTAAGATTGCAGTCTGAACGTTTGTCCTCGCACCCAGGAGAGCTATCACGCATTTGCTGGTTACAGCCATAAAGTCCAAGGTGATTATAATTGTAACAAATTATTGGGGGTGCAGATGGGTCTCCCCCTCAGGTTGGAAAAGTCGCTGAAATTAAGGGCCCAAGGTCGCAAAGTCGCTTTTTTTTTTTTTTAACTATAACTAAATTTGTCCAAAAGTTTTTTTTAAATTTTTACTATAGTAGTATTGTATGTATCGGAACGGGACTATAGTTAAGTACTGTTTATTACTCAATCGACCTGCAGCCAATCAGAGGCCTCCATTTGGTCACGTGACCGGAAGTGACCTACTAAGGGGATTAGTGGTGCATTCTGGGTAACCCTGCAGCCAATCAGAGGCCTCCATTTGGTCACGTGACCGGAAGTGACCTACTTAGGGGATTAGTGGTGCATTCTGGGTAACCTACTGACCTACTTAGAAGCTCTCAGCCAATCAGAGGCCGGCATTCTGGTAACCATGGTAACGTGACTTACTTACGTCACGTGACCTACTTAGGCTCAGCCAATCAGAAGCCGGCATTCTGGTAACTAGGGTAATGTGACCTACTTAGGGTTTGTTTGTAAACAATACCACGTGGCTCTCTTGTTTGTAAACAACACCACGTGACACGTGACTGTTTGTAAACAAACAATTCGACTTAGTCTGACATTTTCAGCTGTCGCATGCTGACCTGCTGCTATCATAAGAGAAACAAAAGCCCTAATCACGCTTTTCAGCTGGATCCTTCCACCCACCAGACATGGATCCAGATGGGAGGGTGGTTTAAAATTAATCCGTGTACCGACTGTCATACAATCGTGTAATTAGTTGAACACGTGTTACCTGTATAAAGGATTAGCAGGTCATGGGCTTAGAGTGTGTATAGAAAAACAACTACAGGTAGCGTGAACAAAGCGACCCCCTCCCTTTCTGTCACTCTGTCTGTGACTAGAGGGCGCGCGTGTGGTAAGCGGCTTAAATCTAAAGAAAAAAAATCACCCTCTCCTGTCGTCAGCAGTCAGCTGGCCGGCGGCTGGAAAATGCGATTAGAGGGATGATGAGCGCGGTTTTTTATATTCAATATATTAGAAGTGTGCTTTGTTGCTTATATAGTTCATTATGCGTTTAAAATGTTCGCGAGTATCGTAGAAATGTACAAAAATCCTATTGTGGCGCCATCTGACGAAAAGAGCGGAGAACTATACTAGGGTATGGCGAGCTAGACTAGAGCATGTAATCACCAGGCGGCAGAGTGGTCAAAAGACAATCTCGTAGTAGTAGGTCTACTTGGATCTTGAGTAGCCACCCTTGTGGTTGCAATTACCTAGACTAGTTGACCCTGCCAGCCTGGTCAAGTGAAATTAGTAAGGAGACCGCACATTAACGCGCTCCACAGTCTTTAGACAGTTAAGACTATAGTACCGTAGATTCTACTGTGTACTCACACTAACTATTTACAGTGCTACATATTCATACCCGTGTTCTAAGTGTTTTTTTAGAAAAAAGCGATCTACTCACCCATTTTTTTTAGACAAACTCCTATTAGCAGGTAACCCCTGTATAAACCATACTGCAAAGATCTGCTACTTCCAGCGTCTGCCTCGTGACTGATAGTGTACAACAAGACGAAGTGGGCAGAGGTGAAGTACTGTTCCAAGAAAAATTGAGGCTCTTTATATAGCTGAGAGAGCGGCTAATCCGGATGTTCTAAGCTTGTTTTCACCTAGAGCCCCACCCTCTTCCAGAGAGGAATCAAATTGCTTTTCACCTGGACCCTTCCACCCCTCATCCATCAGCATGAAAAGAGGGATAACAAGTGTAACGTGCGCTACATGTATATGGGATTATAGCTGGTGAAGAGATAAAGCCAGGTCAACTGTGTATACAAAGACTACAGGAGGTGATTAACGACAGGTGTGACGCGCCAGCCCGTGGACGGATTATCTTCTAAGCTGACGCTTATTCAACTAGCCAGCTGCCGTCCGCTCCACTCACCACGGCAAGAGGAGGTGCTTTTGTTTTACACTTAAGTCGCTTACCACATGTACTCGTCTCTACCTCACAGACAGACACCCTCTCGCTTGCTTCACGACCCCTGTAGCTTTTTTTGTATACACACTCTAATCTCATAACCCCCTGATCCGTTATACAGGTAACGGGTATTCTCTTTTAAATAGCTGCCAGTCAGCCTGCGGCAGCTGAAAACGACGGTAAGTAGCTTAGCTCTAGAAGCAAGAAGGCGTATATAAGGAGGCTCACACGTGTATAGGCGCCTTATAAGTCGGCAGGGGGTAAATACTAGTGAAAAAGGAAGGCAGGTGTGCAGGTAGCTTTCTAACAGACACGTGTGTGCACTAAGCTGCTTAAGTCTAAACCCACCTGCAGTAGTCAGGTAGCATGTGAAAACTTACTTAACAGATCTCTTAATTGAGTAGAGACTCTGTACTGAGAGAGTCTTTTCAGCCGTTTAAGAGGATTATCTAGGACAGGGTACATAAGGAGTGAAACGACGCTCTCACCCATCACACTTTCTCGACCCGCCCTTCATCATCGTAGCATCGTCCACTCTACGCTCGCTCAGAATGTTATGATGGTTAGTTCTGCTATTTTCAGCTACTTTTCTTATCGAAGTGTTGACGCTACAGAGCATCGAAACTCTCTCCAAATGAGTCCAAGAAAGAAAAAGCAACTTCCACTTGAAGCAGGAAGAGAAACAGTGCCCTATGATGCATGTGAGGTAAAGAAACATTGGAAGGACGTCACCAAGGAGCAATGGATAGAAGCATGCTTCAACTTCATCGGAACGGAAGTAGTTTCATTTGGACAGAGGGAGAAGATTTTGTTGGAGCTATTTTTCTTAGCTCCGTATACTTGGCCTGACTGTGGTGAAATTCCTTCAGGTATTTGTTCAGTCTTCGCCATAGAAGTTATCAGGTCTTTGAAGGAGCTTCGATATATGCAAGGCACTCACGAGGAGATTGTTCAGAAAATGACGGAATTCGAAACAGGAGAAGACACAATATGGTGCGAGGAGACGACATATACGGACGATGATCTGGAGTACATCATTTGTAGCCCGTTGGAACATTATGTTAAAGACTTTGAGGACATGCTAGACAGCACTGAGATGAACCCGAAAGAGAGATCCCTTACTGCACAGAAAGAGGCCAAAGCTGTGTTGGAAAAGCTCAAGTTTGGTCAAGGATTCACTCTTCAAAGCAGCTGTGTGAGTGTGATAAAAGGCCTTGTGTTGAAACATCCAGACATGAAGTTTTCGCGTGCTGTCGACACACTTCCTTTGCCTGAACTGATGATGAACATGATCGATCCCATCGTACCAACATGTTTCGACTCTGCCAATTGTCCCATGTATAAAATGGTTTCAAGTTTTGCCCGTGGCCGATGGCTAAACGATCCACTGAAGTCAGAAAACCTCCTTGATTTAATCAACTGACTATATGTATTTTCTCATACTAGTGTAGGGGCATGATATTACATATTAATCTCATACACGGTATTTCCGGGTAACGTCTGTTTACTCGGCTTCTCCACCTGGAGCTAGTGCACACAGTTCCCGGGAGAGGGCGCAGGTCCTCTTCAGGTGACCGTGTGCCGCTCTCAGGTGGGCGGCCGACCCACCCACCTGGCCACGTGACCTAAGAGCCGGTGTTATATAAGACCCATGTGTTTACCTGGAACGGCAGTCAGTGCAGGCCCGACTGACGAGAGACTTCACATGTCCAACCGTGCGGACAGAGTTGTATGCTAAGAGTTGTATACTGACCGTTTCCTCTATTTATAGAGAAACCTGATCTACCTGTGTGTATTAATTCTACACTGATCGTTCCCTAGTAAAGGAACTAGAGTTGTTATTCTTGTGAATAAAGACAGATATATTCTCGCACCTGGAAACTGCCGTGATCGTTGTTCTTTAACCTAGAGTTAACTACGAACCACCACACTGGTGCCGTGACCAGTAGCAGTGAAGGTAGCAGAACAAGCTAGTTGTTCGAGAATATGTTCGGGTTATACTGAACAGGAAGTCCTTTAGTGGACGGACAATGGCTACCGGTGGTAGCCTGGGCGGCTCTGGCCCAGAGCTGAGTGAAGGGGAGTTGGAATCAACTCGCCTGGAGGTGCCAGGGATGGACCCTGGGGAGGGTTTGAAGCCAGAGCAGAAGAAGAGGAAATTGCAGGATCTTTCCTGGGTGGAACCCTATGTAGGGGATGAGAGATTCCAGAGGGAATATGACGAGCGTTTGGCTCGGGAAGAGGATGACCTCTACTGGGAAAATGTCCGATTGGACAAGCAGTCAATGGAAGATCAGTATGCTGCATTGACTGAGGAATTGACTTCCCTGGTAAAAGAAAGGGACGAGATCCTCTCTGAGAATCAGAGGGTAAAAGGAACTCTGATAGAAGAGAGAGAACGGTTGATAGAGGACAACCGGTATATGAAAAAGAAGGTTGCTCAGGAATCGCATGAATACCAAAAGATTCAGGCAAAGATTGCTGAGAACCAGAAGGAGAATGACCATTCAGAATCTCTTAAGGAGAGGTATGAGAGGGAGTTGAAAAAATACTCCAGGGAATGGTATGCCCTGAAGAAGGGGACAGAAGAGCTTGAGAAGGGCAGAGACCAGCTGGTCAAAGATAACGAATCCACCAGGATGCAAATCCTGGAGGAAACGGAAGAGTTAGAAAGGAAACGGAAAGCTGAGGTAGAAGCTGTCTGTTCCCTGGAAGCCAGAAAAACGCTCCTACGGGGTGAATTATCAAAGGCATTGGAAAAACAGGGGAAGGAACAGGTTCCAGCTGTCAGTCCGGAAACTGTTCCGGATAGTACTCCTACTACTAGTAAGGGGGAAGCATTACCTCAATTCGATCCATTTATTAATGATAATGGATTGAGGAATGTGGAAGACTCTGTGTATAAAAACAGAGAGAAAGATTCAAGGAGAGTGAATGTTACCGGGCGCTCTCTTGGATGGGAACCAGTTAATCATGCCAGTAATGGTCCGGTTAACAAGGAAATGTCTCCAGAGGAGGAAGTGTCTCGACATTATAAAAATAAATTTCGAGATGAAGTGGTGAACCATAGTTATGGCTCATTGAACCCCTTTGCGGGAGATGACCCGGCTCTATATGGGAATCCGGGAGGTTATGATAGCAAGGGTAATTATAGGTATTGCCCAGATGCAACTTATTCGTACCCACCTCCGGCCACGGAAACACACTCGGGAATCAATAAAGATCCTGAGATTAGGCCGAGGGATAGGATGAATAAGGGGACCCAACCGGGAACAAAGGGAAGGTCAAACCCGGTGCATAAAAACACTGAGGGACTGTCAGGCTATCAAGGCCCACGCTTTGATGAGGGTTCAGAATCTGAATCAGATAAATCATCTGACGATGTACCCAAGAGAAAGGTTCCTTTGAACCGGCGGGTCACAATGACCCCGGCGGAGCACCGATTACATAATCGAGACCCCGCCATAGGTAATTTGGGACTAGATTGCTCTAGCCGAGGTCAAGACGGTACAGACCTACTGGCTTGGAGTAGACGCATGTCGGGTCAATTAGTGCATTCTAATTATGCCGCTAAAAGAACTGCACGTGTGACTAAGCCTTACAGGGGTTTACGACCCTGGAAGGAAGAATATCAATCACTTCTAGATGATTGTAAGTACAATTGCTGGAACAAGGAGGAATCCTTGGGAGCTTTTGTGATATGGTTGAGTGACGGGCCGGGTAAGATAGTGGTTGAAGAATGGAGGGACACTTACGGGCCGGAAGCTACATACGACCAGCTGGAAGTATTAGCTTGTTATACCTTTGGGAAAATGGTGACAGTAGATCACTGGACTCTGTTTCAGAGAAGAACGCAGAAACCAAAGGAATCTGCTAAAATTTTTGGGCTGGAATTGCAGCGATTATTGCGGCAGGCTAGGCCAGAATGGAGTAGGGATGCTGAATATTACATAGAATCCCTATTTGTAAGATTTATTAGTGGATTAAGTGATCCCGAACATGCTAAAGTTTGTGGTAGAGCTTGGGAAGCTGGGTCTTCCCTAGCAGATTTGTTCATGGCGATTGATCAACATGACAAGAAGAAGATACTGTTGGCTGGTATGATACCCGCTAATAGGGGGCAGCCGTCTCTGGAATTGAACATTCCTTAGATGGAGACGATTCTTCCGCGGAAGAATCTGAAGGGGAGGAGAGAGTAGACGCCCTTAAATTCAAGGGTCGACAGAAATCTAACTCAACCCCAGCTTCCGGGAAACTTCCTAGTAACAAAGGTTATTCGGAAACCCCCCGGAAACCCGACATTCGGGAGCCTCAGACTGAACCCAGTCAGAAAACCCAGACCCCGGAGACGACCACTCCGGATAAAACAAATGCGTCAGGAAACTCATTAAATACCTTAATGGAGTCCATGATTAAACGCATGAACGAGGTGTTTGATAATCAAACCAGGCGCCGCCCTAGGGTCGATCGTAACACCGTCCAGTGTTACAGATGTCAAGTCAAAGGGCACTTTGCATCTGAATGCAAAGCCGAGTAACCTGTTTTAAGAAGTGAGGTTTCGGGAAATTAGAGGGGGTTACCGGGGATGGCAGGACGGTAACCCCTGAGGAAATATGTCAGATTATCACCGACGTTGGCGGTGAAGATTCATTAGCAGTGAATGCGTCCAGCAAGAAGGGAGATGGGACCGTACATCCCGGAAACCATGAGGCTGGGGAGACTGGTACAACAGGCGCCCAGGGGTGCGCGTATGGGAAACCTAGTGCCAGTTTAGAGGAGTCAATAACCAAAGAGTTGGTTAAGGTTGGAGGAACCAGGCTTCCCCCGGGTCATCCTTGTCTGGAACACCTGAAAGGATGTGGATTCGACCTGGGCACTGATAGTGACCTTCACCGGTTTACTAGGAATCCCTCAGTAACTGATGGGAAGAGGTGGTACGTTTCCTGTTCTGTACAAGGAAAGACTGGGGAGTTTCTTATGGATACTGGAGCTAGCCACTCCATGGTCTCTAAGAGATTCATCAGCTTATTGCCGAATATGTGTGAGAACCTCACAATGAGGGTAAACGCATGTACGGCCGATGGTACCAGAATGAGGACATTTGGACGGACTTTTCTGATAATCTCTGTGGCCGGGAAAGAATTTGTTTGGGCCCCGACCATAGCTGAGATTGAAGATGATGGTATTCTTGGTTTGGATTTTGCGGCGCTTTTCGGTGCGACTTTGAATCCGAAAAGTGGGAAGTTGAAAATTGAATACCCGTATGATATGACCATACTCTGTAAGTTGAGAGTGATAAGTAGTGTCGCTAGTGTGGCACAGACTGTGAAGATTCCCCCGGGAATGACCTGTGACGTGTTAGTCAGTTCAGGGAGGCTAATCCAGAAAGGATTAGCGGTAATCGAGCCGGATATGGCTGTATTATCCCGGAAGGGATTGGAATCTGCGGATACCCTAGTAGGGAATTCCAGATGGACAGTGACACCCATTTCCAACCCCGGAAACTCCACAGTATATCTTGAGAAAGGCACTGAAGTTGGGAAAGTGATACTTGCGGAGGCAGTCACCGGTAGCCACCAAGACCTGAGGTTAGAAGAAGGAGGGGAAGAGGAATTGCATGAAGAGTTAACTAAGTTGTTAACAGGATCGTCCATAACGGATGAGAATGATCAGGAAGCCCTAAAAGCTATGCTGAAGAGATGCAGGCAAGCTTTTGCGGCCCCAGGGGAACCCCTGGGGAGAACCAATAAGGTATTGCATGAAATTAAAACCGGGGATAACCCCGCTTTTAAGATTCCTTATAGGAGATTACCCCTCAAGAAGAAGATTGTAGCTGAGGAGGAGATAGCGAAAATGCTGAAGGATAATGTTATTGTTCCCAGCATGAGCCCTTGGTCCTCCCCTGTGTGTATGGTAACCAAGAAGGATGGTAGCATACGGTTCTGTATTGATTACCGAAAACTGAATGGGTTGACTAAAAAGAACTCCTATCCTCTTCCTAGGATAGATGAGACGATTGATTCCCTGGGAGGGAATGAATGGTTTTGTACCCTGGATTTACAGTCCGGGTATTGGCAGGTAGGCATGAAGCCTGAAGATATGGACAAAACCGCGTTTTCCAGCCATATTGGGTTGTTTGAATATAAGGTAATGCCGTTCGGGTTATGTAACGCGCCGGCCACCTTTGAAGCCATGATGGAGACGCTGTTAAGTGATTTATTATGGCGGAAATGTCTAGTTTTATGTCTACTCTTAAACCGAATCATGGCTAACGGTCTCAAATTGAAACCAAAGAAATGCAATCTGTTTAAGAAGGATATTAACTACCTAGGGCGGATTATTTCCACCGAGGGGGTTAAGGCGGATCCGGAAAAGATCAGGAGTGTGACTGAATGGGAAGTCCCCAGGGGTCCTAAAGATGTGCGATCCTTTCTAGGATTCTGCTCATACTATAGGGATTTCCTGCCGGGGTATTCCCGGGTAGCCTATCCGATCCAGTGTTTGTCACACTGGACACCCGGAAATAGGAAGGAGGAGTTCCCATGGGGGACGGAACAGGACACAGCTTTCTTAGCAATAAAAAAGTTGTTTGTAGAGACCCCGGTGTTAAAGTATCCCACCCCGGATGGTCATTTTGTATTGGATACAGATGCTAGTAATGAGAGTATTGGGGCCGCCCTCAGTCAAGTCCAAGACGGAGTGGAGGTTCCCATTGCCTTTGCTAGTAATACTATGAGTAAGACCCAGCGTAATTACTGTACCACTAAAAGGGAATTGTTGGCTGTGATAGTTTATACTAAAAAGTTCAAACATTTCCTTTGGGGGTCCGATTTTACGCTAAGAACAGATCATTCCTCTTTGAGATGGTTATTGAATTTCAAAGATGCGGAAGGAATGATTGGACGTTGGCTAGCACACCTTTCCGAGTTCGGTTTGGAGCAAAGTCAGATCCAGCATAGAGCTGGGGTAAAGCATGTAAATGCTGATGCACTTTCCCGACGTCCTATCAGGAAGTGCGAAAACACCAACTGTGATGACTGTGGTCAGCATGAAGCTGTCATAGCCGGAGCAAGGATTCCCTTTGAGATCAAGGGAACTGGGGTTCTGGAGTGGTCCATGGGAACCATCCGGAAATTCCAGGAAAAGGATCCTAACCTTAGCCGGTTGTTGGTATTGTTACCTAGGAAGATACGGCCCCCGCGGCCTGAGATTTCCCTGGAGAATCGGGAAATGAGACGACTAATAGCTCAATGGGCAGAGCTAGAGGTCCAGAGCGGAATCATCTACCGGTGGAAGATTAATTCATCCGGTAGGAGAGTCCGGCAAGTGGTAATACCTTCCGGTATGAGGAGGGATGTTATGTATTATTGCCATGGACACCTGACCAGTGGACATTTCGGAAAAAAGCGTTCCCTGGAACGTCTGAAAAGGAGATATTACTGGCCAGGGATGAGTAGTGATCTATTAAGATGGATTGCTACTTGCCCGGATTGTTGTAAAAACAAACCTGGGCCTGGGATGGGTAAAATGCCTTTGTCCCAGGAGTTGTTTGGTGTAAGATTTGCGCGAGTCGCCATAGATATTATCAGTGGGTTTAAAACTACCCCTGAGGGTAATACTTGTATGATGGTCGTCACTGACTATTATACTAAGTATACGAGAGTGTTTCCATTAGCGGATCACAAAGCAGCAACCTGTGCAAAAGCTTTTGTTAAAGGTTGGGTATTGCATCTTGGGGTTCCCCTAATGATGCATAGTGACCAAGGTCGGGAATTTGAATCTGATCTTTGGCAGGAAATGTGTCACCGACTGGCGATTTGTAAGACGAGAACAAATCCCTATCGGCCACAAAGTGATGGAATGGTTGAGAGATTCAATCGTACGTTGATTCAGGTGTTGAAATCCCTGGTGAATGATAGAATGGATGACTGGGATGAGCAGTGTGATTATGTATGCCATGCATATAATAGCACTGTCCATTCTAGTACTTCCTGTTCCCCGAATCTATTAGTTTTCGGGGAAGATTTGATAATGCCCGCGGATCTGGTATTCGGGGTGGTTGGAATGAACCCGGAAACCCCCTGCCATGTGATGTTTGTGGAGTCATTAAGAGATCAATTCAAATATGCTTATGAATTGGTGAGAACTGAACTGCAGAAGAATGCTACCTGGCAGAAGACCGGCTATGATCTAGGCCTTAAGCCGCGACGATTCAAAGTTGGTGATCAGGTAGTAAGATTACATGAGCCGTTATCGACTCTGAAACTTGCTAGTAATTGGGACGGCCCCTTTGTGGTTACCCGCATAGTAAGTGACAGTACTGTAGTGATACGTTCATTACAAGGAAAGATGTATAAATCTAATGTAGCTCGACTAAGAGAGTGGAAGGGGAGAGATTTGTCCCTGGACTCGTATGAGTTGGAAGTTGATACTTTGATAGAGGAAAGTGAACAGCGGAAATTAGTGAAGGAACCTCCCCGGAAACGCGGGAGGCCGCGGAAGGAGGTTTCCCGGAAACTAATGGTGCAGAAGCCCGTCATCCCAAAAAGATCCGGGAAGAAGGCGGCTAATAAAGTCTCGCTGGCTGAAGGGAAAAGGACCCGGAAGAGTGTGGTTAAGGCTAAATCCACTCTGGAAAAAGCGTGTCCTAGAACCAGGTCTAATGTTATGCCTAAAAACATAAGACGCAGTCCCCGGTTACTAGCTAGGGACGGTATAACCTAAGCCGGTACACAACGAGTGTGGTGTCCTGTAATCTTGTTAAATATTTAAATGTTGTAATCAGTTATGTGTGGAAGTAAGTACGGTCGGAATGATCGTGATAGTCCCCCTGTCAAGGATCCCATGGGTGATGGACGGATAATCCGGTGAATGTGCTTTATTATGCCATTCATATATATTTCATTGATACTCTCGACGAGTTGACAGAGCGTAAGGATTAACACGTGGAATAAGGGTACCTGTTTACAATTGAACGCGCGGTGACCTGGTTCCAAGGAACTGGGTCACGGGACGCGCGGGGTTGCGCATGCGCGGTGGCGCGCCTTATATAAGGCCCGCGGAGCGGCGGGAATCGCCAGTTGGGGTTGAGAGGCGGTCCAGAGCAGACGTGAGAGCTCGGACACGACCATTGTCGCTGTGGGGAGGTGGATCCCCTATAAATCCATCAACAAACACTTTTCTTGAGTGTGACACAAAAACATGTCCTCCGAGGCAGATCACCAACAGGTGGACCCTCTTCAAGAGGGCGACTCCGCTAGCGGAGGAAATGAGGTTGTTAATCAACCTGACCTCGTGGACCAGGAATCTCTGGATTTCCTGGGACAAGGGGAGATAATGGACGTCGACGCTGACTCTCAGTCACCGCTTCGCCCTGCTAATGTCGCCGCCAATTACTTGGAAGGTCTAGACATTGAGGCCATCAGCCCTGCTGACGGTCGCGCTGATACCGGTGAAGCTGAGTATCAGGATCCGGGTCTATTGTACCATGGAGAACCGCCGGCGGACGTTGAAAAACCCCGCCCGGCAGTACCAACACTAGGAGGCTTCATGTCCAATTACGATGGACGTGAAGTAGAACTGCACGAGGACGTGCTAAGACTCACGGCGGAGGGAGCTCCCCGCCGGATAGACCCGCTCACGAGCCAGGCGATATTGCTCTTCCTGTTAGTGGAGGAGCAGGAGGAGATGCCCCCGGACTGGTTTGTGTACTGGGAGGCACTCCAGAAAGGACTACGCGTATGCTACTGCTTACGACGAGCTGTCTTCGATTTGCATATCGCAGACATAAAGCGGTTAATGCCCGCACTCCCAATTCTGTCTCTGGACCCGAATTGTGGAGTTGCCGGGATGTTGTTGACTGGGGTCAACAGATACCGGGCGCGAATCGGGAAACTCCGAGAGCCGAAAACCCGGAAGGAGTACGAGATTGCTGCCGCTAATACGCAGGGGGTAGTTTCGTATGTCCTGGATGTAGCCACTATTGAAGACTACATGGATTCTCACAACGTCAAACGAGATATTGCCATATCTTGTTTGGTTGATGAGGCGGTTCGTACAGTACGAACCAGATCTTCCAGTGCGGAGGAGAAGGCGCGAATAAAAGCGCTGAAAGCCACACCTAGGGGGCGCGGCAGTAAAGGTGAGAGGGGGGCCTCAAACCGGTCAAGCTCGGCTGACAGTAACCAGTCGGACGAGTTTGTCCAGGAGAGAGGACGTCAGGCTCGCCGGAACGAGAAGGCAAGATTAGCTAACTTGCCGGACTCTGTATTAGCAGAGGGATTACCGGAACAACCTTCCGGAGGACAGCCCGTTATTCCCCGGGCTGAGGAGGTAACGGATGAGGCTATGGACATAAACGAAGCCAATACTCCGGCGCCCTCCAACACCAACACCACCACCACCACCCCGGCCCTTGTGGCAGATATGACCGCCGCCGCGGGAGCAGCGGCCACCGTGGCGGCTGCGCTGGTATTTAATCCAGCACGTCTCAGCCCTCTCCGTAGTCCGGCTCATTCGGATCCGGAAGAGGGAGAGGTTCCGGCTAACGCTGAGGAACCAGGAAATGCCCCAGAGGACCCCATCCCGCCTAATGACGTGATGAGGCGGATCTGGCAGAACGCGAACAATAAGTTCCGCGTGTTTATTCCCAATTCATGGGAACAGTGTCCGATTGGTCCTACCAATTTCGGATGTCCACTTGCGATCAACTGTAAAGGTCAGAGTGACGATGAGGATTGGATCCGGAATACCCCCCGGGACCGTCCTCCGTCTGCTTTTTATCAGCAGTGGCTAGATCAACTCAGGATCCTGCCGGATACTTACTATAGTAAGGAGCAGAAAGAAAAACTTCTTTTTGCGATTAACCGCTGGTATAGCCAACGGGAAAGAAACTGGTGCCCATTCGCTACGTGTGTAAACACGATTGGCACAGACAGAACCGTGTTTGTAACAAAGCAACGGTTTCTGCGTCACCTCTGTGAAAATCACATGCACCACTGTGTGGTGTACCACTGTGATATCACAGTAGGTAGGGAGTCCCAGCTGTGTAACGGGTGTTTAGAACCCCGGAGAGGTGAGCTCATGCGCCACATGAAGGATTGCCATAATATGGGAATCAGTGTAGCTCGCAATCGTGTGAATGCGCTACATGATGCCGTATGTGACCAGTACAAGTCACTCACGGAGGAACAGAAGGCTAAGATCCGGCCGGCAACTCCCTTCTACTGCGAGGTCGCAGATGGGAAGTTCAAAGCCAGGATTGCCAGAGTGGACGGACGACATAAGTTCGCCATGAATGACGAGGAATATACGGTGTTATGCACTACCCGTACTTCCCGCAGAGGTGGCGGTAGTTTCCGTCAGCCGGAAACCCGGGGTAGTTCCCGGGGGAAGAGCCGGTCCGCCCGCGACCGCTCTCGATCTCCTGCGGTCTCACCTGGACCAAAACGGAGACATGCCGGATCCAATTTGGAGGAACTCGATAATTCCTACTATGGGATTTATCATGCCCCGGAAGGTCGCGACTATTATCGCGAGTATCCAGACCCGCTGTTTACAGACCGGAAAGATCGGAAACGTGATTCCGGTGGTCAAGCGGCGGCGACTAACATGGATTACCGTTCTAGACGTCTGAGCAGTTCAGACAGTGCCAACAGTCAACCTGACTGTGGAGGTGCCCGGCCTAAAGAACCGGCTACCAGAACAAAGGCTTCCCTGCCTTTGACGTACCATCTGGGGACAACTGCAAAGCTAACCCCCAGGGACGTCCGGTCACCCACTACCCCAACTCGGGACATGCAGGGCTTGACCGTGAAAGCTGAACCAAAATCACTAATCTCAGTGGTAACGCCTCGGGGCATAACTGTCCCGAAGGCTGCAGCGGTTGCGAAAGCGCCGCAAGCGGATGTTAAACCCGTGATTCCTGCAGCCCAGGAGCCGGTTGTCATCCAGCCAGTCGCGGGCACCTCCCGCACGGAAACTACCGGTGGCGTAAAGTTAAAATACGTCCCGATAGTCAACTACTTCTCTCGGGAAGAGAAGGCGAGCTGCGAAGTGGGACAGAGAATTGTAACGGAATTCCAGGAGTCCCAACGCGAGCTGGCGGTGGAGTATAACACCAAGATGTTAGGCCTGTTCACGCATGGCCTAAAGATTGCCCACCGGGAGGAGAAAGCATTGGTAGCTGTCGGCAATGCTGACTACTTGGCTAAAAAGTCAAGGGAAGCTGCTTCAGGTCAAAAGACTGCTGAGGCCGCCGCAGGGTTCGTTCAGCAAGAGAACGAGAAGTTAACCAAACGGTTACAGGACATGAACGTAAAATTTTACGGGGTGTTCGGCGTGACTATCGATACCTGGGATGGCACAACTGAGCACGCGCTTGCTTTAATGAGGGCAAGAGATGAACCTTTAGGTTAAAAAGACTAATAGAAGGTTCTGAGTCTATTTCTAATTCTTTTAGGAATAGAGGAGGGAACTATAATAGTTTCCGGATAGATTAATTGTTGTTTCATTTAATCTGACGTCATAAATTATTTATGACGGGGTATCCCTTTTGAGGGGAGGGGCATCTTTTTAGAGGCATATGGATCAACGCGGGGGGGAACCGTCCGTGGAAGCTCTGGACTTACCTAACTACTCAACTCTCAACTATAGCCTACCGATGGGGAATCAGGACTCCACCGGGAAGCTACCAAACTAACGTCCCTGAAACTAACTTTTGGGATACGTTACCATGATGTGTTCCTGATACTATTATGCTGAGTTATAAACTGTTCCCGTCCAAAGGATTACGTGTCAAACAGACAATGCTCGTGGTTCCAGATCTACTTATATATTTCATGAACATTCCTGGAGCTAGGATTACGTGTTAAACGGACAGTACTCGTGGTTTCCAGCCGGATTATAGTTATATATGTCATGAACTTTACTGGAGCGAGGACGGGATACTTATCGAGCTGTATACATATGAACTTACCTTCGGGTGATATTTATCCAAGAAACAGTATTAAGAAGAGGAGAGCACCTCACTCATTCGTCTATTAGAAGCGGAGAGCACCTTGACCACAACTAGATCACCAGTAAGCTATATTTAATTGTAAGGGTTTCCGGGTACACTGCCAGGTTACTCATTAAAACGTTTTTAATATATAAAATATATCATTATTATGTGATACATATCACCTCAGGTGTTCCAATAAGGTATTTTCATATTTACCTTATGAATCGGGTTTCATAATATGCTACATATGAAGATTGTATGATCTGATAAGCTAGGAAACGTGGCTACCCGTAATGTTTATATGAAGTCGTTAAGACTATGTGTATATACTAAATATACCGCCAGGTATTGTCGTGTGTGTTGACTCTGTTGTATATTGCGAGAGATATTAATACTCCGGTTATATAATCGGATTACCCGGCTTAAAACAAAGGCTGTGGTTACTGTTATCCATTGTGTGAATGTTTTCATTAAACCACAAATCAATGTAAGACGCTGGTGGTTGTGAGTCCTTATCAGGACTGGTTTTTAATAACTTTTCTGTTCAACTTAAATATGTACACACCCCACGCACATTTTTTAATAACCGAGTAAGGAAACTTCATAAGGAAGTCATATCGAAATGTGTCAAGCCGTTCGATTGTATGTATGATATTATATTCACTTGTCATAAAACATACCTAAATCATCTATTATGGTTGCTATTACAGTGTAATGCCATATTTATATTGAGTTCGATGATCTCGCTTGTGTAGTATGTCGTGATAATATGTTACGCCCCTAGTTACTGTATAGACAATAACTGTAAAGTCGTTGTTCTAAAAAGTTTTCTATGTACTAGGAAAACAGTATATATGTTCGTTACCACCTAGTTTTGTCTAGGGGGGGGTAGTGTAGGGGCATGATATTACATATTTATCTCATACACGGTATTTCCGGGTAACGTCTGTTTACTCGGCTTCTCCACCTGGAGCTAGTGCACACAGTTCCCGGGAGAGGGCGCAGGTCCTCTTCAGGTGACCGTGTGCCGCTCTCAGGTGGGCGGCCGACCCACCCACCTGGCCACGTGACCTAAGAGCCGGTGTTATATAAGACCCATGTGTTTACCTGGAACGGCAGTCAGTGCAGGCCCGACTGACGAGAGACTTCACATGTCCAACCGTGCGGACAGAGTTGTATGCTAAGAGTTGTATACTGACCGTTTCCTCTATTTATAGAGAAACCTGATCTACCTGTGTGTATTAATTCTATACTGATCGTTCCCTAGTAAAGGAACTAGAGTTGTTATTCTTGTGAATAAAGACAGATATATTCTCGCACCTGGAAACTGCCGTGATCGTTGTTCTTTAACCTAGAGTTAACTACGAACCACCACACTAGTATTAGTAGCATTAGTAATAGCAGCTACTCAGTCTCGTGCAGCACAAGCAGCAGCATCTGTCAGCAGCATCCGTGACATCGTCAGCAGCAGCAGCAGCTGCACGAGCAGCACAAGCAGCAGCATCTGTCAACAGCATCCGTGACATCGTCAGCAACTGCAGCAGCTGCACGAGCAGCACAAGCAGCAGCAGCTGTCAGCAGCTGCAGCAGCTGCACGAGCAGCACAAGCAGCAGCACCAACAGCAGCAGCAACAGCAAATCAGCAGCAGCAGCAGCAGCAGCAGCAGCAGCAGCAGCAGCAGCGGCGGTGTGGACCACTAAATTCGAGATGGCGACATGTCTGTTTCTTAGAATCGACATTCGACATGAGGCCTAGTGACATTTGACATGAAGCTTGAAAAACATAGTGACAGGTGACATGAGCAATTCTTAAAATCGACATGAGATATGAGCATAATTAAGCGACATCGACATGTGCCATGGCTATTTTTTTTTAAGACAAACGCCATAGACTCCTCATTCAAACCCCCACTAGTAGTGCTCTATAAGCGCAAGCTTTGCCTTAAGAGAGCTGTGGCTGTGAACCCTCTCCTCCCCCCGTACACACAGGTAAATATCAGAGTCAGCCAATGTCGCCAATACTACTCTCATACAAGGGTCAGGCACTGCTGGACTATAATGGATGGGTCAAGGACCATTCTACTGAGGGTCAGGCTAGGCTGGACATTCAATAACAGGCTGGACTTTGGCAAACTTGCTTGAAAGTCTGGCCAGCAAGAGTCCGTTGAAGGACTATACGGTAAAAAGGCTGCTGTTACAGTCAAGATACTCATATTTCAAGCCCAGAAAACTGTAATTAGCTTTCCAAGTTGTTTATTTAACAATATCCTGGCCTAGCAAGAAGCTGTCAGATGACATCTAAGAAAAATGGGGCTGTTAATTGATCAAGAGAGCTACATTGTTACAGAGTCCTATTCCTCTTTTGAGGTGGGACCAAATTTGAAAAAAGAATAAACTCAAAAAAAAAGCCTTAAGATTGAAACAGTTGTAGATGACAAATTTGATGAGGAAGTCGTATTAATTAGTTTACAAATAGCCGCTGCACGAGCAGCACAAGCAGCAGCTGACACTAGTGTCAGCTGCAGCTTGTGACAGGATATTGTTAAATAAACAACTTGGAAAGCTAATTACAGTTTTCTGGGCTTGAAATATGAGTATCTTGACTGTAACAGCAGCCTTTTTACCGTATAGTCCTTCAACGGACTCTTGCTGGCCAGACTTTCAAGCAAGTTTGCCAAAGTCCAGCCTGTTATTGAATGTCCAGCCTAGCCTGACCCTCAGTAGAATGGTCCTTGACCCATCTATTATAGTCCAGCAGTGCCTGACCCTTGTATGAGAGTAGTATTGGCGACATTGGCTGACTCTGATATTTACCTGTGTGTACGGGGGGAGGAGAGGGTTCACAGCCACAGCTCTCTTAAGGCAAAGCTTGCGCTTATAGAGCACTACTAGTGGGGGTTTGAATGAGGAGTCTATGGCGTTTGTCTTAAAAAAAAATAGCCATGGCACATGTCGATGTCGCTTAATTATGCTCATATCTCATGTCGATTTTAAGAATTGCTCATGTCACCTGTCACTATGTTTTTCAAGCTTCATGTCAAATGTCACTAGGCCTCATGTCGAATGTCGATTCTAAGAAACAGACATGTCGCCATCTCGAATTTAGTGGTCCACACCGCCGCTGCTGCTGCTGCTGCTGCTGCTGCTGCTGCTGCTGCTGCTGATTTGCTGTTGCTGCTGCTGTTGGTGCTGCTGCTTGTGCTGCTCGTGCAGCTGCTGCAGCTGCTGACAGCTGCTGCTGCTTGTGCTGTTCGTGCAGCTGCTGCAGTTGCTGACGATGTCACGGATGCTGTTGACAGATGCTGCTGCTTGTGCTGCTCGTGCAGCTGCTGCTGCTGCTGACGATGTCACGGATGCTGCTGACAGATGCTGCTGCTTGTGCTGCACGAGACTGAGTAGCTGCTATTACTAATGCTACTAATACTAGTATGAGAAAATACATTTAGTCAGTTGATTAAATCAAGGAGGTTTTCTGACTTCAGTGGATCGTTTAGCCATCGGCCACGGGCAAAACTTGAAACCATTTTATACATGGGACAATTGGCAGAGTCGAAACATGTTGGTACGATGGGATCGATCATGTTCATCATCAGTTCAGGCAAAGGAAGTGTGTCGACAGCACGCGAAAACTTCATGTCTGGATGTTTCAACACAAGGCCTTTTATCACACTCACACAGCTGCTTTGAAGAGTGAATCCTTGACCAAACTTGAGCTTTTCCAACACAGCTTTGGCCTCTTTCTGTGCAGTAAGGGATCTCTCTTTCGGGTTCATCTCAGTGCTGTCTAGCATGTCCTCAAAGTCTTTAACATAATGTTCCAACGGGCTACAAATGATGTACTCCAGATCATCGTCCGTATATGTCGTCTCCTCGCACCATATTGTGTCTTCTCCTGTTTCGAATTCCGTCATTTTCTGAACAATCTCCTCGTGAGTGCCTTGCATATATCGAAGCTCCTTCAAAGACCTGATAACTTCTATGGCGAAGACTGAACAAATACCTGAAGGAATTTCACCACAGTCAGGCCAAGTATACGGAGCTAAGAAAAATAGCTCCAACAAAATCTTCTCCCTCTGTCCAAATGAAACTACTTCCGTTCCGATGAAGTTGAAGCATGCTTCTATCCATTGCTCCTTGGTGACGTCCTTCCAATGTTTCTTTACCTCACATGCATCATAGGGCACTGTTTCTCTTCCTGCTTCAAGTGGAAGTTGCTTTTTCTTTCTTGGACTCATTTGGAGAGAGTTTCGATGCTCTGTAGCGTCAACACTTCGATAAGAAAAGTAGCTGAAAATAGCAGAACTAACCATCATAACATTCTGAGCGAGCGTAGAGTGGACGATGCTACGATGATGAAGGGCGGGTCGAGAAAGTGTGATGGGTGAGAGCGTCGTTTCACTCCTTATGTACCCTGTCCTAGATAATCCTCTTAAACGGCTGAAAAGACTCTCTCAGTACAGAGTCTCTACTCAATTAAGAGATCTGTTAAGTAAGTTTTCACATGCTACCTGACTACTGCAGGTGGGTTTAGACTTAAGCAGCTTAGTGCACACACGTGTCTGTTAGAAAGCTACCTGCACACCTGCCTTCCTTTTTCACTAGTATTTACCCCCTGCCGACTTATAAGGCGCCTATACACGTGTGAGCCTCCTTATATACACCTTCTTGCTTCTAGAGCTAAGCTACTTACCGTCGTTTTCAGCTGCCGCAGGCTGACTGGCAGCTATTTAAAAGAGAATACCCGTTACCTGTATAACGGATCAGGGGGTTATGAGATTAGAGTGTGTATACAAAAAAAGCTACAGGGGTCGTGAAGCAAGCGAGAGGGTGTCTGTCTGTGAGGTAGAGACGAGTACATGTGGTAAGCGACTTAAGTGTAAAACAAAAGCACCTCCTCTTGCCGTGGTGAGTGGAGCGGACGGCAGCTGGCTAGTTGAATAAGCGTCAGCTTAGAAGATAATCCGTCCACGGGCTGGCGCGTCACACCTGTCGTTAATCACCTCCTGTAGTCTTTGTATACACAGTTGACCTGGCTTTATCTCTTCACCAGCTATAATCCCATATACATGTAGCGCACGTTACACTTTTTATCCCTCTTTTCATGCTGATGGATGAGGGGTGGAAGGGTCCAGGTGAAAAGCAATTTGATTCCTCTCTGGAAGAGGGTGGGGCTCTAGGTGAAAACAAGCTTAGAACATCCGGATTAGCCGCTCTCTCAGCTATATAAAGAGCCTCAATTTTTCTTGGAACAGTACTTCACCTCTGCCCACTTCGTCTTGTTGTACACTATCAGTCACGAGGCAGACGCTCGAAGTAGCAGATCTTTGCAGTATGGTTTATACAGGGGTTACCTGCTAATAGGAGTTTGTCTAAAAAAAATGGGTGAGTAGATCGCTTTTTTCTAAAAAAACACTTAGAACACGGGTATGAATATGTAGCACTGTAAATAGTTAGTGTGAGTACACAGTAGAATCTACGGTACTATAGTCTTAACTGTCTAAAGACTGTGGAGCGCGTTAATGTGCGGTCTCCTTACTAATTTCACTTGACCAGGCTGGCAGGGTCAACTAGTCTAGGTAATTGCAACCACAAGGGTGGCTACTCAAGATCCAAGTAGACCTACTACTACGAGATTGTCTTTTGACCACTCTGCCGCCTGGTGATTACATGCTCTAGTCTAGCTCGCCATACCCTAGTATAGTTCTCCGCTCTTTTCGTCAGATGGCGCCACAATAGGATTTTTGTACATTTCTACGATACTCGCGAACATTTTAAACGCATAATGAACTATATAAGCAACAAAGCACACTTCTAATATATTGAATATAAAAAACCGCGCTCATCATCCCTCTAATCGCATTTTCCAGCCGCCGGCCAGCTGACTGCTGACGACAGGAGAGGGTGATTTTTTTTCTTTAGATTTAAGCCGCTTACCACACGCGCGCCCTCTAGTCACAGACAGAGTGACAGAAAGGGAGGGGGTCGCTTTGTTCACGCTACCTGTAGTTGTTTTTCTATACACACTCTAAGCCCATGACCTGCTAATCCTTTATACAGGTAACACGTGTTCAACTAATTACACTATTGTATGACAGTCGGTACACGGATTAATTTTAAACCACCCTCCCATCTGGATCCATGTCTGGTGGGTGGAAGGATCCAGCTGAAAAGCGTGATTAGGGCTTTTGTTTCTCTTATGATAGCAGCAGGTCAGCATGCGACAGCTGAAAATGTCAGACTAAGTCGAATTGTTTGTTTACAAACAGTCACGTGTCACGTGGTGTTGTTTACAAACAAGAGAGCCACGTGGTGTTGTTTACAAACAAACCCTAAGTAGGTCACGTTACCCTAGTTACCAGAATGCCGGCTTCTGATTGGCTGAGCCTAAGTAGGTCACGTGACGTAAGTAAGTCACGTTACCATGGTTACCAGAATGCCGGCCTCTGATTGGCTGAGAGCTTCTAAGTAGGTCAGTAGGTTACCCAGAATGCACCACTAATCCCCTAAGTAGGTCACTTCCGGTCACGTGACCAAATGGAGGCCTCTGATTGGCTGCAGGGTTACCCAGAATGCACCACTAATCCCCTAAGTAGGTCACTTCCGGTCACGTGACCAAATGGAGGCCTCTGATTGGCTGCAGGTCGATTGAGTAATAAACAGTACTTAACTATAGTCCCGTTCCGATACATACTATACTACTTACTATGACTAAATTTTAATTATGGTACCAGGTCGAAAAGTCGCCTGGAAAACAGCCCAGTTCGCAAGGTCGCTGAAAACCCCTCTGCAGTCACATTATTTATATCATGTGAACCCATGCCAACCCGCGATGGTACAATGCTACATGGTTCCGCCAATGGGAAGGAAGTAAACTGAACCAAGGCTCAGAGTATCCCGAATGGCCTGTCCTATCTGTCATATCTAGGTGATACGTTTAGAGGAGCTTTTGTAACAGGAGGTGTTCTTTCTTAAAACCACTAAATTAAGATATTTAAACACCAATCCCACCTACTTTCATCCAAGAGAGAAGCCAACACTTGATCATGTCTATACTAATTGCCGATTTGTGAGCGAAAATGGGGTGATTAATAACCTAAATGGAGATCACACCCTTATTTATGTGGTGAAGAAACAGAAACCAGTAAGCATTGAGAGGCTCGATAAAGAGATCAAAGGCCGATCCTATACGTCTCTACAAACCTTCACTGACACTGTTGATTGGAATGATGTTAATAAACTTGATGATGGTGACCTGGTGGAGTTGGCTACATCGACCTTGACTACTTACCTGGATTAAAACCATCCTGTAAAAACTTTCAAGGTTAATGCTTTACAACGAGAGGGCTTCACCCCAGATGTTGTTAGACTAATCAAGAGAAAAAACAGCTTGTTGAGAAAATCCAGGAAGGTCAAGGTCGGTGTCATACATTTTTTTCTCCCAAAGGTTAAAAGCATAGAGAGACATATGAAGGCTCTAATGATAAAACACATGAAAGATGAAATCAGGTCCAGACTGGCGAGATGCAATGGTGACCCTAGACGTTTCTGGGTAGAGGTAAACAAACATTGATATAACACGAGATTTGTTTGTACTATCACAAGTAAATGTCGAGTTTCTTAGTGAAATAATTAAGAAAATTAAGACTAACAAATCAACATCAATACCTCATCTTAGAGCCAATGTACTAAAAGACATGTTGTTACATAAGCCTGAGATATTGATGGATGTGGTAAACATGTCAATAACAGACAGCATTTTCCCAGACAAACTGAAAAATGCACGCGTGGTTCCGCTGCCAAAGGCTGGTGACCTCACAAAGGTGACCAACTGGAGACCAGTGAGCCAGCTGAATATATTCTAGAAGCTCATAGAGAAAGTGGTTCACCAACAACTGATGACCTATTTAATCAGAAATGATATGATTGATAGACTTCAGTTTGGTTTTATGCCGGGTCGATCCACCTCAGACGCGGTCTTCGGACTAGTATCTGAGCTGTTTGAGCACAGAAAGAGGGGGTAGTGTGTGTCAATTGTCTTCCTTGATCTGAGGAAGGCTTTTGATGCATCTAATGCATATATTGGATATACAAAGGTTACATAACATGTAATATAAATACATATGACATCTTAGGACACTCACACTTGAGATTTATTATCAGATATCTGCATAGATAAAATACCAATTGCAACTCCATTTACACCCAGTATAGAAAACCCCAATATCAGGATTTCCCAGCCAACACACCCAAATGGGCCCCATATGGGCGTGTCTCTGGGCACCATGGGCTAGCCTTTATCTGGGTATTAACTGGTAACAATTTGGTCACAATTTGGTAAGGTAGGCCAAAAAGCGAAACAACAACATTTGCCCAGACCTACTCACTTGAACTCACACAATCTCTGAGCAACCACTAAGTCCTTCTGTTTGCGAGAGTCATAGGTGTCCGATAAGTACAACAGTACTGCCCAGCTCTTCCAGTCCCCATAGTTCTTCACATCATGTAGGGGAATGAAAGTTGACAAGAATGAAGCCGATCCATGACAAACACTGTGAGTGGAGTAGTGCCCCACCAAAACCCACTGCTTTGCATGCAGCCTTGAGTCTAGTGTTGTATGAACTATAAGTGTACATGAACAAGGGCTGAGTACCCTTACTGCTGGTCCTGGATGTTTCAATAGTCATAATTGTCCAGAATGAGATGGTAAACTTTGAAGAACTTCACAGCTTTATTATAAGCCAACATACACGCACGCGGTGCGCGGCCCAGACTAGCGATTCTGCAACACCCGTACAACCATACATTGTCACATCCTCTCCTGATACAGAAACAAAGAATAACACAATAGTGACTGAACATGTCAACACAATATGTATATAATCTAGAAGCCAAATGTCAATGGGCTAAATGAAGTCTTTCTTAGGTGAATGGGTCTCACTGATGTTTGTGATTTAAAACATAGTCATTAAGATGATGGGGTGTCACAGATGTTCTGCCAGAACGTCGTACTGATCGGTTTCGAGGTGATTCCGGTGTTTGAGTGGCTACAGGCAGATCCCCAGTCGGGATCTGATTGGTGTTGAGAGGCTCATCCACTGGGGGTGCTGTTGGTGGTGTCTCAGTGTGTTCAATATTATTGACTTTCTCCAAGTCATGCGATGCCCGTAGCTGAACACGGTTTCTCCTGAGTGACTGGCCTGCATCTGTGTGGATCTCATATGACCTATCATCCAGTCTCTGTAATATGGTCGCAGTCTTCCATGACTTGTCTCCAAGCTGGTAGGGTTTGGCTCTTACCCTATCACCCTCCTCAAGAGCTTTGAGAGGCTTGGCTGTCCTGTCATGGTAGAATTTCTGTCTAGCTTGGCTGAACTTCAGCTTCTCAGTGATGTCAGGGGGTTGACTTGGCCTCAGTAGCAAAGCTGTTGTCGGGAGTAGAGTTTTCGTCCGGCGACCCATAAGCCGCTGTGCAGGGCTTAGGTCGATACCTTGCTGAGGGGTATTACGTAGGCTCAGGATGGCCAGGTATGGATCTTCGCCAGTCCTGTTTGTTCTTTTGAGTAGTCTCTTGGCAGCCTTTACCGCAGACTCTGCCTTTCCATTAGATTGAGCATGATGTGGGGAGCTGGTGACATGTGTCACTCTCCACTTCTTAATGAATCTTAGAAATTCAGACCCAATGAATTGTGGGCCATTGTCCGTAACGATCTCGTCCGGACTTCCATAGCTCGCACATCGGGCTTTTATCTTTTGGGTCACCACCTTTGATGTGGTGTCATACAGTCTGTCAATTTCCCTTGAGCGTAAACAAGTCCGCCCCGATCCTCTGCCATGGGCCCGTCGGGATCTCATGGGGCATGAGCGGTTCCTTCTGCTGTGCCCGCTCATATTCCTGACACACGTCACAGTTCTGGGTGGACTTTTTTACATCCTCATTCATGCCAGGCCAGTACACTGCCTCACGTGCTTGGCGTAGTGAACTCTCCACGCCTGTATGTCCCGTGTGGAGCTCAGTCAGCATTTCCCCACACAGCTCGTTGGGAATAACCAGTCTTTCACCACGAAAGACCAGTCCATCAGTCACAGCAAGTTCATCCTGGAAGCCATAGTATCCGCCGATCAGAAGCGGAACATCTTCCTTGCTAGGCCAACCATTCTGAATGGTAGCCTTGAGAAGAGAGAGAATTGGATCACTGCTAGTCGCTGCTCTAATCCTTGTCACATGATAGTCATTCATTGCCAGGTGTGTGACAGCATTGACTGATTCAAATTCAGCCTCATTCAGGTTCTCTTTCAAGCCTTTCAAGTAGGCACGACTTAAGGTGTCGGCTATCAACATCTTCTTACCTTCAAGGTATTGTGCATCGGCATCATATGCCAGAGCACGGATAAGCATGCTCTGTAACCTCTTTGGGGCTCTATCTAAGGGTTTTTTCGAGATAGAGAACAGCGGCTTGTGATCTGAGTGGACAATCACAGGACGCCCATAGGTGAATTGATGCCATTTCTCCAGCGAATAGACTATAGCAAGCATCTCCTTCTTGATTGTGGCATATCTAGTCTCAGTGGGAGTGAGGGCCCTACTTGCATATGCCAGAGGTCTGCCTTCCTGCATCAGGGCAGCCCCCAGCCCACTACCACTAGCGTCACATTGTATGACCAGGTCACAATCCTTGTTGTAGAAGGCGAGCACTGGAGCCTCAGTGAGCAGCTTCTTCAGAGTGTTGAATGCCTCCTCCTGCGGAGCACTCCAACACCATTCAGTGTCCTTGTGAGTCAGCATTGTGATAGGCTTCATCATGTCTGCCAGGTTTGGAACATATCTGGCAAGGTATGTGACAGTGCCTTTCAGTTGTTGCACAGCTGCAACATCAGTGGGTCTTTCCATTTTTGTGATGGCCTCGACTTTCTCAGGATCCACTTTCAAGCCAGAGGCAGAAACAATATGTCCTAGGAACTTGATCTCAGAAACGTTGAACTGACACTTGTCCTTGTTGAGCTTTATGCCATGCAGTTGGCATCGTGTCAAGAGACTGCGTAGATTACAGTTGTGCTCCTCTTGGCTACTTCCGTAGACAATGACGTCGTCAGCCACACACTGGATGCCTTGTAGGCCCTCCAGTGCCAGGAACAGCCATTTTGGAATATCTCAGAGCTCACATTCAGACCAAAGGGCAGTCTCAGCCACCTGTAGCGACCGAAGGATGTAGCAAATGTTGTCAGGTAGCTTGACTCCTCGTCTAACTCGACGTGATGGTATCCTTGTTTGAGATCACACACAGAGAACACCTTTGCACCAGCCAGCTTCGGGAGCACATCATCCAAGACAGGTAATCTGTAATGCTCCCGTTTCAGTGCAGTATTTAAGGACCGTGGATTCACACACACTCAAATATCACCTGACTTCTTCTTTACAATGGACATTTGGTTGACCCAGTCAGTTGGTATATCAACCTTACACATAGTACCTTCATTGATATGTCTTTCTAGCTCCTTGCATACATCATCATTAAGAGACTCAGGTAGAGTGCGAGCATGCCGGATGACGGGGTCAATATCATTGTTCACAGTCAGATGAACAGGACCACCAGGCAGGCAGCCCAATTTGTCGTCGAACACACTTGAGAATTCAGACAGGATGTCAGATTTGACGGTACATACCTCAAATGTGTCATAATTCACAGTGATCAGACTCATGCTTTCAGCGGCATTGCGACTAAGTAGAGGCATAAATGTATCGTCCTTAACTACTACGTAGTCCACATTCCAGTACTTTTTGGTTTTGGGGTTCTTCACCTTGATCTTAACCCGGCCCAAGGCAGCCTCACAGGTGCCGTTCCACATTCGCAGTGTTACTGATTCATTTCTGATAGGCCTACCCCCAACATATTTGACAGGATGGATACAAACAGTTGCACCAGGATCGATTTGATGGATGACCTCAGTAGAATCTATGACCATCTTACAATAAATTGCCTTAGACTTACTCACGGCAGACACATCGGCAACAACACTTACAGAACCTTCAGTGGACGACCCATCAGAATCAGGTTGTACTTGATGAACCTTTTTATGAGAGTGATATTTCTTCTTGTTTTTACCATGAGAACCTTTGTGTACTGGATGAAGTCTACTACACTCTTTAGAACCAGCAAAGTGGTTCTCCTTTTGACAAGCATTACATATCTTGCCCTATGAGGGACAGTGTGATCGCCCCATTATGTGAGAGTTCCCACAGAAGTTACACTGTTTTATATCCTTATCACCACCTCTATTGTCAGATCGAGGGACGAGTGACAACTTCGCCACTCCGGCCTCCATGTTACCGTCAACTACTTTCTGTGTTTTGTCAGGTATGACCGGCGTGTCCGGCGCTGCAGGCGCCCGCGTTCCAAGCCGACGGCGGCAGACGCTACTCCCGCCGCCGGCCCACGCAGGCGCGCGCCGGTCCGCCGCACACACCGGCGCCGAGCGCATCCTGTCGGTTAGATAGGGGTACATTGTTCTCCGCCAGAGAGAACGACAATTGTATTGTACTATGCCTGAGAGAATGCCAATTGTATTGTCCTGATCCACATGCCCATAGGGGAGTAGTGTTAACTGACACTAACATGTGGATGCCAACTAACAAGCCATGCTGGTGGCCTACCCACCATAAAAGGGGTCAGGTCCCAGCACTGGGCATCTCCATCCTCACTCTACACATGGACTCCACTGAGCAAGGACCTCTCCACTGACTGAGAACAAGGCTATAGGCTATGCCCTACTAAGCCCAACTATCAGACATGGTGTAGGACCCCCTTGGCTCTAGTCCATCATTACTTAACCTCAGGATTCTTAAGTATACTTACCAAGACCTATACTATTGTGTGGATAGGTGTAACTGAGTGGAACCTACTTGTCCTTACTGTACTGTTGCTGTCAACTTGTAATAAATACCAACTATACTACAAGACCTCAAGACTTACTCAGATTCATACATATTAAAGGAGTCTCCCAACTAAGGGGATTCCTCGTATGACAGTTTCATCATCGAGCTCTTCAGATCTACATATGATCAGGACCGCAGCAAGGTCCAATGTCTTTTTCGATCGCATTTTGTCTCTCACTTTCGTACTCCTGTGCCCATCGATAATCCTGTCCATGATACGTGCATCCCTACATGCGGGATTACAAAAGTTACATGTGCTTGCCAGAAACCGCAATGCAGACAGAAATTGCTTAAATGTCTCCTGCGGCTCCTGCTTGCGACGTGAGAAGACAAGTCGCTCGATAAAGTCCCTTGTTTCACTTACAAAGTACTCATCATATTTCTCAATAAGCACCTTCGGGTCAGTTTTATCCTCATTGGCGGAGTAAACAAATCCCTTATAGATTTTCCGGGCTTCAAGCCCAATGGACTGGAGCAGAGCAGAAGATTGGAATAGCAGAGACTGCTGGCCAGCACCAGACAGAAGCAGGTATCTCTATAAGTCTTCTCTCCAATCCAGCCATCTTTCCCTCATGCCAGTAGAGTCCATGTCAAGTTCATGAGGCAGCTGAATATTTGGGAGGTATGGAGGAGGAGCAACCACATTCCGATTGGGAGGAGCTTGGTCATAATCACCAGGCATGATGCACACTTGTGTAGAAGCAGATTTCCAAGATATATGGGCCTATATAGATATCACACAGTGACCAAGTTATTTAGGTCTAGGCCTACTATCCAGTTTCCTTTGACAATGTAGCAGTTGAATATAGATGAGGAGTGACAACACACTGATATAGGTCTACTTCAGGTAAGTTGACTTGAATTCAGGGCAGACACAATATCACAGTGATAATGTTGTCATTGACAGTTCAGTAGATCTCAGTAGATCTATACTCTGGGCAGATTCACAGTACTCACAGAAGGCATAGACAGTCTGTTACACATAGGCCTACAAGGTTCAGGGTTCTCCTTGTTGACAGGACTGAATAATCATAGTTGACAGAGGCAGGGATCATAGATTACATTGACTGACAGTTCAGTTTTGACTTTGTGATTTTTGTTTGTTTTGGGAATGACACAGTTTCAATTCACATCACTTGACAGAATAACAGTGGGTCATCATTTTCAATACTCACAAGTCTACAGTGTATCCCAGCACCTATTACCATGTTTCAATAGTCATAATTGTCCAGAATGAGATGGTAAACTTTGAAGAACTTCACAGCTTTATTATAAGCCAACATACACGCACGCGGTGCGCGGCCCAGACTAGCGATTCTGCAACACCCGTACAACCATACATTGTCACACTGGATAGATATAGCTTGAGATAATACACGGGGCATAGTACACTGCCCTCTGACTGGATAACTGGAATACGGTTAACACGCTCCTGATGCTGGATAGTTTTAGAACTCGAGATGACCACATCCATACCCGAGTCATTAAAGTTGATGTCCCTCGCCTGAAGCTGATGGGGCAACGACACTATATGCCCCACCCTAAGCAGGCAATGGAAAGACAAGGTTAAGGCTGTCCAGAACTTTAAGTCCGCTAGCTCTGCCAAGTTCAGTGTCCTGAATATATGGTTGAGATCCTCCGGCGAGAGAGGCAATGCTGGAAGTGTAGACTGAATTAGGAACATGGATGGGTCAGGGTGAACATAACCTAGGTGACAGTGAAGTGCCCACAGACCTGCCACATAGTGAGTTATTGTAATATAAGCAACTGACTCCATAAGATGAGTCACAAACAGACACACCATCTCCGGTGTAGACGGTAATGGCTCCAAGTCATAGTTCATGCAGAATCCAAAGTAGCGGCGCCACTGAGACAGCAAGTCTAGACCTACAACACAAATCAAAGTCCACAATTAAGTCGGCACACACTGTCACGCTATCCGGATTCTTGAGACGTGACAGGCAGTCTGCAGTCTTCTGAGCAGATCCAAGTGGGAACAAGATAAATATTGTACTTGGCAACAGTCCAGAAGCTTTCCCGCAACCCCCTTCCAGTATGGATTTCATGGTTATCCGTAACAACCTCTACTACACAGTCTCTCCATGTGGTGCAGCAGCGGTGCAAGGCTGTCAGCACTGGCCACAATTCCCCCACATTTATGTTGTCTTGGTATATCGGTTCTGTCGGGGCTTTAGCTTGGTGACCGCATATCTGATTGTGGTCCCCCCAAACCCCCAGAAATAGTCGTCTTGAGAGTGACCTCCAAACCCTGTGGTAGATGCATCGGTGGTGAGAGTCACATACTTGCAGTCCTTGTTGAACATCCGGGCCTTGCCATTGAAGAACATAACAAAAGTAGCCCACCATCTCAAGTCCAGCCTGGCGAGCTCACCCAGAGCAATGCGTTTGCATTCAGGCCCTTTGTCCCAGAGCAGGTTATATATCCGACGGGTGTAAGTTCTGCCCCCCCCCCTCACCACAATCGCACAATGTGCCAGAAGGCCGGCAGTCTGCTCTAGCAGCGTTCTTGAACACCAATGTTTGTCCTTCAGTGCAGACACGCTCCTCACTACACGATCCAGTTTGTCCTGTCCAATTGACAAGGTTAGAGCGACAGTGTCAATAACAATACCTAGGTACGTGACGACTTGACATGGAGGAATGACCTTCTTAGAAGCCACTTTGAAGCCTATTTTATTCAGAACCCCATGGAGTAACCCTTGGGCCTGCATACATTCCTGCTGGTTTTTCCCCACAACAAGGTAGTCATCAAGATAATTGACACACATACTCACTCCGTCTAACAAAGCACATTTCAAGACAAAGTCACTGACCTGGGTACAGATCCATGGAGCTGAGCGCAGCCCAAAACAGATACACAGATCTTGGAACCATACATCCCCCGTACCAATGTCCCACCTAAACCCCTGGTACTCTCTATGGCTAGGAATCACATTGCAAGACCTGTATGCTGAAGCAATGTCAGAGACAGCACAGATTTCACCCCCCTCCAGGAGGTTAACCACATCATCAACAGTCTAATATTTAAACTTGGAACAAGAAGCATCCATGTACAAGTTAGTGTTGATATCCTCTGGGGACAAACAATCTGTGATCGGGCGAAGACTTTATCACACCCCCTGGGAATGTACACACTTGGGCTTGCTCGTCACCTGGAGGACCTTGTCACTATCCAATTCATTCAGAATTTTTTCAGTCATTTCAACACCGAACGTAACTTTGGTAATAGAACTGTAATTCTCACAATGATAACTTGTGTCACAATCTTTGTCAAGAACCCCTGCACGCACCTGTGAGAACATAACAATCTTGTTTGGATACCGTGGCAAACTTACACACATAACTAGCCACTTGACAGGGTCTCAATTGGGTAACGACCCCCTGTAGAATGTAGGTGCAATCGCAAACTCCGGCCAAACCGATTGCTGATTGTCGCAACCCCTTGTCACTGACAGGGGGAAGGCTGACAATCTCATCTAATTCACATTCACGAGTATCGCCATCCTCTGTGGCTGAGAGACCAACATTGTCACTACAATCCCTATTACAATCAATATCAATTGCGTTGACTAATTCTACGACATTGTCATCAGAACCATTAATTGAGACAGGAATATTCACGCCAACGTCATTGACGTTATTGACAACAACGTCATTGATGTTATTGCTGACAGTGCATTCCGCTGCGACGCGGGGGGTATATACATTACTCCCCTCACTGACATTGACACCACCAACTACTTCTAGGGTCATACGCTGGCTGGGTTCTACTTCCGTAAACCCATCCACCGCTGAGTAACCTAGTCAGCCAGAGTTTACGACAGCCTTGTCGGTGTGAGCACATTTCAACATGCCGTGGGTGGCGGCCATACATGTCGCACATTCGTGTTTGAATGCACACCCACCGCAATCCTGGCCGCTGGAGAACGCAAAGCAGCAGTCCTTGTCGGCTGCGATGCGCTTCCAACCCGAGAAGCTCGGGCCCCGCGACCGATCGGATTTACCCCGACAGTCCCCCTGGCGTTTACCACTACTCGCCGAGGAGTTTTTACCACTAGCCCCTACTAGTCTGGCGTGCTTAGTACCCGCGTACCCAAGGTGAAAATTAGAGAGAGCGGTATCTACCCCTACAAACGGGTCCTCCCCCTCATCAACAACACACTTGTCGGCCTTGGCCCGAATGGCCGCACCATAGTTAACCAAGGCCCTGAGATCATAAATCCCCTCGCTAGACATGGTAGCAACATAAATCATGTGAGCACGAAGACCCTTGGAAGGGACACCTTTATCAACTAACTCATCAATGACAGCAAAACAAGAAGGTTGGCCTTTTTCCTGTCACCCTCAGGCAGAAATTTGATAATATCAAACTTACTCCTCCGCTTCTCAGTTTGGCGGAGAAGCTGGGCTACCAGGTCACCACCCTGGTTTTCCTGGTCAGAGTAGTCGGGGGTGAAGTAGTCATGTTGGTGTTGACTAATGCCATGCTGAAGGTGGCTGCGTTGATGTAGAGTAGGCCTATCCCTGGCCTGAGATCTGTCTAACTGGGTCTGCAACTGCTGCATCTGCAACTGCATTTGCTGCAACTGTTGCTGTTGCTGTATATACAGAGGGTGCTGAGTGACTACAGGGGACAGCTGTGTATGCTGTATAGAACCATGGCCAGTGGCAGCTCGATCAGCTGATCGTGCCCCGGCTGCTTTACTAGAATCCAAATTGCCAAAGCTAGCGCCCTCAACAAGGCCACTCCCCGGGGGCTGAGTGCTACGTCCCGGCTGCTTCGCGCTAGCTCGCGGGGGTGGAGGAGACTCAGAATGTACATATTTACCAGATTGTTGCCTTTTGAAGGGTGTTGATGTCCGCGGCCGCGTTCGAGTCCGCACTGTGGTGAGGGCTAATGTCCGCTGGCTCCCCGCTGTCCGCGTGCCATCAGCCAGCCACCAGTGTTGCCTCCGCGCTATTGTCGCTCACTGGGGTTGACTTTTTAACATCGAACTCCTCCCGGATGCCTTGCAGGTACACTGCACCCTGTGTGACTTGACTGTTTATCGCAGCATTTGCCGCACGAGCCTCCTCCAGCTGAATCTGGAAGTCTCTCACCTTCCTTTGTCGCATAAGAACAATTTTCCTCTGCTTTTCCTGACCGACAGCGTGGATCAGGTTGTTTACTGTCGCAGAGTACACATCATCCGATGTGACTTTGTCACTGGCAGGATCATAGTCGTCTGGCTCCGGAGTCTGCCGCCCCGCCCCCGAAGTCTATTGACGGGGACCCGTGCTCTACTCCCCGAGGGCTGCTTCACTGCCGGTCTCGTCACGATCCGCTGAGCCGCCACCTGCTGCGTCGTCTTGGCCCGACCTGGTCATGGTCGGGGACGTTGGCTGATCCGGAATCTGCTGTTTCCTAGCACCATTAGGTTATCATTAATGTGGGGTAATTCATTGTAAAGTTCTGTGCCCACTGACCCCCCTGGGGGAATAGTGGTGAGGATGTGGGGGGGGGGGGTAGGCAACCGATTTATCAAAGCAGATTATAATGTAAAATAAACATCGGTTGCCTAATATCATTGACCGAAACTGGAAACACGAATGGCCGACTTATCATATACAGATAAAGAGCAATTAAAATGGTCCTAACACAATTAGCGGCCGATAGGTGAATGCCCGACTTATCAGAGACCGGGATATGGAGGCCTGACTGTATAAAGTCATGTGATTTTTCAGCAATTTCAGGGAAATTCATGATTTTTATCAACTCGTGTGGTATCATATAATATTTCTAAATTATAAACACTGCCTGGAATTTTTGTTTACCATATTGGCCTATGGCTATAACATAAACCAACTTGATATATAAAAGAACTTTTGTGTGGTGTTGATTTGAAGATTGTTCATTTCCACAGTTTTGGGACATTGGGAAAATTAGCGTTTACCTCATTTTAGAAGATTCTAAAGTCAACCTCGGTAATCCAGATCAGTGAAAAAATAGGCACACTCTCCGTGACTCATACAAAGGATACCTACACCAAAAGGATATCTGCCATATTGGTAAAATAAGACTCTTAATATAATTATAAGACTCTTAATGTAATATATTGACATTTTGAGGATCTATAAAAATATAAATTGAAGTCTGCACTTACTCAGGCTTCATTGAGTAAGGGAGATATATATGGTGACTAGGGATCAAGCATTTTCGAGGATCTATTTATTTGTTCAGGGATTCCAGAATGCTTACAATATACCCACATAATCTAATGGGGACCAAGGTCTGAAATTGGCCAAACAACATTTTTACATTTTGAAATGGCTGTCAAATCCAAACCGCTGGACCGATTTGTATGATATTTAAACTGTTTTCATCATTGAACATGGTCTATCCATCTAACCCATTTCCACATGTGTAACACTATTATCTGAAAATGACCTGGAGGGTGTTTTTCCCCATTGGTCCAATACGGAACGAATACGGACACAAAATGCGGACCGTATACAGGACCCGCATTGGGAAGACGAAAAACTTACTTTTTTTCCCCTCCGTATGACGACCGTATGTGTCTAGGAATTGAATTTTTTTTCGCTGCTTACGGGTTACCAATGCGGGATACCGTATTGGTCTGCCCGTATTTGTACCCATACGGGACTATGCGACATTGAAAGCGGGAAGCGACTGAGGAAAACGGGGATACCCCTAGGGAATTCCCTGTCTGACGTCACTTCCGGAATCCGCCATTTGCAATCTGCCGACTGCTACCAAACTTTACCAAACGACAACAAGTATAGGAAAACGATGCCAAAAGCCACTAAAAAGGTAAGGACAGCATGTCATATGATGCATTATGGTACAATGTTACACATACTAATCTATGTCGATCCGTTCTGTCATGTATGATGCTATTTTCATTCAATTTTCTCTTCTTTTCACCGGTCCCTGCTCCCGCGGTGACCGATGTGTCAGTGTTCACGTACTGTTTCGCTTTATTTCAATGCAAATGCTATCATGAATTTTTGTTCAGAAGGTGTACACGCTATGTGTTGTTTATTTCAATATTGTTGTATGGGCAAAAGAAGTACCTTAGCTATACGGGGGGGGGGGGGGGGGTGTCATGGCAGCATATCCAGCTCCCTGACGTTGCCTTTTTTCCTTCTTTTATCATGGGATCACATTCAATTTTTCAGAAACCCTGACCAGATGCATCCGAAGAATCGGAAGATGAGGTGGAGGAAGGGCACCAGGGGTTGGAGCAGTTGTTCCCAAGCAGTTTTCCAGGCATGGGGGGGTCCCAGATGATTGGGTACATTGAAAAAATGTTGGCCGAAATGAGGAGATCAGAAGTGCGCCAAAAGGGAAAAGCCCCGTCCAGTGAGCACCATACCAACACCGGTGCCCCCCCCCCCACATAAAAAGCAGAAACAGATACCCAAGGAGGACAGGAAGCGCGATCCTACGTATACACCTGATGCATCCAGTTCCACCGCAAAAAGCGCAAAGAAGCCATCAGCCAGGGCCAAATCAAAACCAACGAAAAAACAATATGTGGGACAGATCTTACCGGGTTATGCAACATTTCCCCCACATATGTGTGGGCAGTGTATACATTTCACATGTGTATGGTATACAGTGTTTTTTTTTGTTTTTTTTTTTGTAGTACCGGTGACAGAGGAAAGGCCGGAGGACATGCGGGACTACGAGCAAGATGGCACTTACATAGAAACGGAGGAGGGTGAGATAGTTCGGGAGGAAGAAGAGGAAGAAGAGGTGCAGGTGCAGGATGCACCACCCAGTGACTCAGACGAGGAGTCCAGCGCCCCGGTCCCTTTTGAAGGTTTTACTAGGGCTCAACTTCTGAGGCGTGTCTCCTCACAACATCAGAAACTGAAAGCTGCTCGCAACGTGGTACATCCAGCACAACGCCCCACTGCCGCTGCCGTATCTGCTGCCATGTTGGCCGTGGACAAGATAAAAGTACCCAACGCTCCAGTCAAAAAGGTGTCATTGTTTTCAACTAAACATAAACCCCTTGTTCTACCCAGTACTCAGAGTTCAAACAACTCCAGCAAAAAAGACAAGTTGTACAGCGAACATGAGGTACAAGAGTTGATACAAAAGAGGAAGAAAGCTGCTCCTGCCACCACTTCTCTATACACAGAGGAAGAAGTACCGGATTTCCTGAAAGAAAGCATAGAACAAGAAACCCCTCCTCCCACCCCTGTAGTGAAGACGGGCCGTACCATGTACTCAGCAGAGGAGGTAGAACAACTACTGCTACAGCAGAGAAGTCAGCCCAAAAAGGATACCTCCCACATGCCGCCACCCAGGCCGACCATGTACACAGAACAGCAGGTGCATGAATTCCTTAAGGATAACAAACCGGAAGAGAAAAAACCTGAACCCTCATCAAATGAACCCCATTCTAGCACTTATACGGAACAGGAGGTACAGGAATTACTGAAAAGCCAAAAAAAAGAACAAGATAAACCTCCCACCCCCGTAAAGAAACCAACAGTTAAAAGTTAGACAGAGGAGGAGGTACAGGAAATGCTCCTGCAGAAAAGAACTGAAGTAAAGGAAGCTGCGACCCGTATTCAGCCACCCGGACCGACAAGGTATACTAAGCAGCAGGTGGAGGAAATGCTGAAGGAAAGCAAAGCAGAACAAAGTAAACCTCACACCCCTGTGAAGAAAATACCACACCAAACAGAGGAAGAGGAGGAAACTCATATATTCACCACTAGCACACCCACCAAAATATCCCCTATACGGGAATGCTTCCCCCTTCCTAACCCCCCCCCCCCCCCCCCCCCGTGAGAAGACAGAAATTACACATTTCCCCGCTTTCACCCCCGGATGAGGACATATTCCAATCCCCTGTTTTCAAGAAAAGAAGAAGGGAACCTGTTCCTGACTTCTCAGCGTTTGATACCTTGACATCCAAAATAACAGAATTTGCTAACCACATGGCCACTACACTACAGGAAAACATGCATGTGATGGCTAACTCCAGCAAAAAGGCACTGGAGAAGCAGGCCGAGGTGGAAATGGCCATCACTACAGCCACAAAACGTATGGGAGACCGCTATGAATCATATGAACTCAAACTGGGACAATGCATTAAAACTTGCACAGAAAAACAGGAGGAATCTATGTCTGGGATCGCATTGGTGGATGAAAAAGTTGTAGACCACATACTGAAAAAGAACTTGGCTGTATTGAAAAATATGGACTCGTTCAGTAACATGCTGACTACCAACACGCGATCAGTAGCAGAAGCCCAGACTACATTGTCTACAGGGATAGTCCAAGTTGCCGAGAATTTGACGGGCATGACTAAGTTAGCTAGCATTTTAGGACGTAATCATCAGAAACTGCAAGCAGTGATGCAGAAAGCAGACAGCGTCATATCCACATTGGTCACAAACATGGAGACCTTGTCTTTGTCTCAACAACGTATAATCGAGCGGAACATAATTCCCCTTCTGGCCTCCAACCCAGGTAACTCAATTTTTATATCTCTGAATAACATACGGGATATGAATTGTGTTCAGCTAATTTGTTCTTTTATATGGTAAAATAAAATCAATGTACAAGAAAAACAATTATGTGCCTTATATTTTTCAAATCATATAGATACCATGTAACAAATGTCCTGTCCCACCGCGCTTCCGCCACATTTTTAAAAATAGAAATACCGCTATTTCTGTGCTTGCAGGAGTTCAGGATGTCCCGGTGGCTGGTGCATCCGGAATGGCACAGGATAAAGCTGAAGTGGACAAAGCGGGGGAGGAGGAAGAAAAACCGGGGGAAGAGCAGAAGGAGTCGCAGCTGCCCGACGTAGAACAAGACGATGCTGTGTGTCACAATATAGAGGAACAGCCTACCACTTCTGCCTACCTGACACATCAGGAACCACCCAAAGGTAGATATTACTCCTCCCTGTCTTTTACGTGTCATTAAGGGATGTTACTATATTATATTATTTTAACCCTTGCTTTAAAAAAAAAGTATTTATCCTGCAACACAACATCTCTCTTTTTTATGTCAGAAAGAATTAGTTTTTTCTTGTTAAAAAAATTCATTTATATTTTGTTTGATGTTTCCAGGTCAGGAGGAGGCAGCTTACTGCATGAAGTCCCCAGTCCATTCTCCTGATGGCACATACATCCAGGTGGATGGGCAGCTCAAATATGTCCTCAATGGAGCAGGTAATTTAAAATATATGTTGTCCCATTACATATAAAATTAAACAGTGCTAAAGAACAGAAAAATGTAACACATTCCATCTGTATGAGAAATGCTGTGAAACAAGATAATTTATTGCTACTTCATATTGTAACGCATAAATATATGTCACGGTAGAAAATATAACATTTAAATAGTTGATGGAACATGCTATGTTTCTCATTTTATTCAGCTATTCTTCAGCACCCGCCAGCAATGGATGGCCTGCCTAATTTCTCTGTGCTCGGGGGAGAGGAGTGTGTGATACTACAAGACCGAGTGGACCTGCAGGAGGTACAGTCTAATGGTAGCGAGCAGGGGGATGATCCCGGTAGTCCTAACAAACCCAAGCTGAAACGATCTCTCCGGCTCAAAAGTAAACCCAAGACTTAAACATGTATATGGCCATGTGGTACAGATATATGAATGTAAAAGTGTTCATGTTTCATTACATCTCCGGTTGTATTATACAGTTCAACTTTAAACCATGAAAACTTGAATCAGGGTACTGTTTTTAAATATATCACTCCATATGTGTGCAGGTGTTGTTTATCCCTGGCATGTTTCTAGATTTTAATGTATTTCTATGTACACTTATCAGACATTGCATGCAAATGTATACTTATATTTTACTTTATACATTAGTATTACATTAGCGTTGTTATACGGATAAGTCACTGCATCCATGTTGGTGCTAAAAACTGATACAATGTGTAGCAAGGGCAGCGGCTGTCTATTGTATGGTATAATACTACATTCCCCCCAAAAAATACCGGTATTATGTTATTTTATTATATTTATGTACATATAACAGACATATCAGAATATGGGTGTAGATCATAGTTCATATGGAGGGATTATTTATCCTTCTTCTCCAGGTGGTCGTTCTGGAAATGGGTCTGAATGAAGGTCTTCCTCATGTGTGTGAACAAGCCAGTAGGTTTGCGTCCCAGGTTTGCGGGTTGGACAGCAGCAGCCTGTTTCTTCTTGTAACGGTCCTTAGCCCGGGGATTGTCCTTCAACAGCTTGACTTTACCGAGCTTAGCACAGTTATGGAGGCAGCAGCAGGTTTCTATGATCCGGGCTGCCCGCACAGGATCCTGCATGAGATACCCTCCACTACTGTCCATGCATCTGAAATTAGGTGATATTTTTTGTAAAGCTATATCCAAATACGTTCATTCCTGCACCAATATGGGGAAATTTATACTGTCATATGTCTCATGTATAGAAGTGAAATGTTGTGTTAACATACTTCATACAAAGTTGGTGCTGTGATAAATTTGTGCATGTTACTGTTTACATTGTTGTGTTACTGTATTTAAGGTATTGTGCAAAGAGCTTGAAGTTACCTTAATCTCTGCTTCACCTGTCCTATGATCCGTTCAATCAGGGACCTCGTCTTACGGTGCCACTTGTTGTAGTTGGCCTCCGCCTGAGTACTCTCCACCCTGACCGGGGTCAGAATGTAGTCAGTCAGAACATATCTGAAAATATAAAGGTAGCATAAAGTAGACCATCACTTACAGGTATGTCATATAGTTTTTTCAGCTGCTTTTCCTGCTTAGCAAAAGGGAAAAAGTACATTGGTTTATTTTGTGGAAAACGCGATGTGACATATGTAATGTGGAAAAATTGAAACTTTATATTGTAAGGACAGACATGTGGGGAACAGAATGTATTGATTGAGATACTGCCTGTTGAAAAATATACCTACCCAGAATCTCCAAGCAGGTAGAAACCTTTGAAGTCACCACGGTCCCCGAGGTATTTAAGCTGACTGCCGTTCAATACATAGATGTCGTTACATGTTCCCGGATTGGCTGCGTTGACATGCATGATCATCCCGTCATAGTCGCCCACGATCTGTAGAGAGAAAAGATATAAAAAATTAAATATTTGTTAAGACGTTATGTGCTGTTGCTTTGAATACTTTACCATAAAAGATGACAAGTTATATGTCCTATAATGTCAGATAATATAATAAGAAGTCAATTATTTTATTTCTTATGAAGAGGGAAAAACAAGATAGAATATGTGTGTTAGGACTATATTGAATTTAAATTTACCATTGCGTTGATGGAGTAGTACCCCTTGTAGCAGAAGTACTGGTTTTCGTCCTTCACCAGTCCTTTAGGGCAACCGATGGGGACGTGGGTGCCATCAACCAAACCAAAGCACCTTGGCTTTTTGGTTTTCAGGTAGAAGGGTAACGCCTTGATCGTCTTTTCCGTTTTACTGTCCGGCCATTGGATGTAGTCCTGTATGTTGTTGTGGAAAAATTCGCTGACCTGTTGCACCGATTTACACACAACCGACTTGGACACCCCATGGCAATCACCTATGGTGAGGTACGTTGCACCCGTTGCGAAATAACGCAAAGCTGTCAGGAACTGAAATAAAGGTATAGGCCAATTAGGGTAGAATAAAATTAAGGTAGGCAGGTTTAACAGTGTAGGTTCATATAAATGTATAGAAAAGAAGATGAACATGGTACTCTATACAACTCTTTGTTTCTGTACTCAATATGATTGAGATATGGGAGGTGTGGGGTATAAAATACAGTATATACAGAATAACAGTGGTAGCAGTGGTACAGGAGTACAACATGTATACATACCCTAAGGCTGTGTGGGACTGCATGTTTACCACGCAGAATCTTCTTTGAGCGGGTGGCGACGTAGCTCTTCACCAGAATCCCGCAGACATCTTTACTAAGCCTGTACCGGGCTATGAACTTCTTTTCGGAATACCTGCTGAAGGGGTCCACTCTCTGAAAGTATTCCCTCTTCTCCTTCTGCGTCCACCCCACACCATGTTGAATTTTTGGTGGGAAAGCAGAGAGTGGGCCAAGGTGAAGGTCATGCAACATACCTACACCGCATGCGGGTACTGTATTACCTATGCGGGAATTGAAGTACCCGCATGCAGCATACGGGCCACTTTTTTTGAATTTATGCTGCTCTGATGGCTCAGGAATTGAGGAGACTTATACGGACAGGATGTGGAAAAATAATCCGTATAGGATACGGGATTCTGCTTTTTGGTAAAAAATGTCCATATCCGATGAGGAAAAACACTTTTTGCCCGTATGGGATGCCGGGACCCCCGTATGACACATACGGACCCCAAAACCAATGGGGAAAAACAGCCTCCAGGGATACCTACTTAAAGACTCTGTATTGTCCTTCAAGGATGAGTGTAATGAGGTCATAAAGACTTGTCCCTACTATTGTTTAAGCAAATGATACTAGGTACATTCGACTATGGGGATTTTGTATTGGAGAGTAGTACAAATAATTTGACAGAAGAGATTGAAACAATTCAGAATCACTGCCTTAGTAGTGGAGGGCCAATTGCAGGAAAACCTAGCCCCGTAGGAATTTCATGATCATTTTAGTTTCTCTACTGGATTCTATGCTTTGAAGGGTGCTGAAAAAGATAGGATGACCGCTTCAATTTACATTTCACTTTTTAGGCCGTTTCTAGGCAAATCAAAAAAGTTGCCAACCAGTTAATTCGGGCTATAGCTCTACAGGAAATTGAGCTATCCAAATTCTAAAGATACCAACCCCCCTAAAGTGAGTCCAAGGAATCCACTGGTATCAACAGTTTTTATCTGTGCTCATTGGGTGCCTAGCAACGGGCTCTTATTGCTATTTTTCCATAGCAACCAAATGGTATTGGGACTATAGTTCATGTGCTTCTCACCTGGGACAGCACAATCACTGATATTTCGGATTTGAGGTCTCATGGAGTGGCTCCAACTAAACAAAGTAATAAATAATTAAATATAGCTCTACGGGAGTTACTTTTAAATAGGAAGTCAGTTAACATACCTAGGTACCTGTTTAGAATAGGGAGATTGCCAATTGAAAACCTCCGGATATGGTCTTTAAGATGATAACACTCTAATAAAGCAGTGCTAGTTGCCTAGCAACACACATCCCATGTATTTCTTTCCTTAGCAACCTCTGCCATATTGGACAAAATCCAGGTATCCGGCCTAGAAAGGTCAATAAATATGAGTAGATACTGAACTGCCTAACTTGGTGTGTTATACAGCATTTTGGAGGCTTTGGGGGGGGGGGGGCACAGGGTATAGTTCCCCTATATATAAAACGGCATTAGTTGGCACCAGCGAAACACCCCATTGAAATAGCATTGAGTGCTCACCGGGAACAGGTAAACCAAAAGAGGCTAGATGAAATCATGTTTTTTTTTCAAAGCTAACTAGATTATTGTAACCAAATTTCTTCAATTAATATTTTGATACCTGTATGTATGGTAAACGTTCTCACTATGGAACTAATCCTTAGAATTTCATTGTAAATGAAGGAAAATCAACATTAATGATACAAATACTCTCGTACTGTGGCCATATAGGAACAAGAGGCAGATAATCCTTGAGAATTCCGCCATCTTTTTGCTGCACAAAAAGTATGTAAAAAAAGCATGTCTCTAAGAGGAAAGTGATAAAACACAACGGAATTCCATAGATAACACCCATTTAATGTTGTCTGTTGAATATTCTGTTATAAATCATTAAAATGGGTGAGATAATCGAGCCTTAAGTTACCAATCGACCATCCCTTGTTGACAAGGGCGGGGTCAAAGGTCAGGTCACGTCACGTCACTAAGCAACATCACGTCACTAAGCAAAACCACGTCACCAGGCAGTTCTATTGTATCCCGTCAGAGGGCGCCACCTCCATTGTTTACCGCCCTGAGAAAGGGCACAGTTTGCCGTGAGAAAGGGCACAGTTTGCCATGAGAATAGGGCACAGTTTGCCGTGAGAAAAGGGCACAGTTTGCCGTGAGAAAAGGCCACAGTTTGCCGTGAGAATAGCCACAGTTTGCCGTGAGAAAAGGCCACAGTTTGCCATGAGAAAAGGCCACGGTTTGCCGTGACAAAAGCCCTGTTTGCCGTGACATATATTTTCCCCAAAATCCAGGCGCCGAAGGCGCTGGTACAGCTATAATATGTACAAATGTTATGGTTAGTTAAAGGTCATAAATCACAGAAACTGTGCTTATGGGATTTTTACACTTCCGCAGGCCAGCATTCTTAGGATATTCATTTTTTAATGATTTCTTTTGCCTTATAATAGGCGGATGAGTTCTTGATGTTACATATGGGTTTCCATGGTTAATTATCATTATTTAGGGCTCCAGGGGCCTGAAATAGGCGGAAAATGACCGAAAATTTGTCCCAAAACCAAAAGTAAATACATATTTTATCAAAATTTCAGGAAAATACCCTCGATGTGTGTGGTTCCATATGATTTACTTAAACTATGAGTTCTTGCGGTAAATCTGGACCTAAAATTCTATTAGTGGGTGCATTTTTTCTATATTTTTCGAGGAATATGTATTTTGTGAAATGGAATGTCCGGGCGAATTTTGAGCAGCATATCCCCCCCCTACTCATTACATATAATACCTATGGGTTGATTTTGTCATTAAAAGGTAGAGGTCTATGGTTGCTTCTGTATGGTGAAAAAAAAATTGGATTACCTCTGTAATTTTCTTCCTGAGAGGGCTAGGCCTATCCCTGGAAACAAATTCACGTGAATTCCCCCTAAATAAGACGGGTTGAACTAGGGTCAGACCCGGGATTTACTCGGGTTGAATTCCCGTTATATCACGGGATTTTGTGAGCAAATATTCCCGTTATATCACGGGATTTCATGGTCAGGCATAAAGATGTGGGTTCGAATCCCCAGTGCCCCATAGTACACTGTGTTTAGAACAATTTACAAAACGTTCACTCAAGATTACAAAAAAATCCTTGTACTGCATGTACACATATTCCCATGGACCAGGGTAATTTACTGGGACTTGAACTTGCGTCCTTCAGATTAGGAGACGACTGCCCTACTGAGTGAGCTAGGCTGGCAGGTATCTGAAGGTGGTGGGTACGGACCTCTTATGCAGAATAGTCTAAAAAAGAAGACAGCTGAATGGTGGTCACATAGCTAACAAGAACACTTATGTTTTTAAAATATTTATATAGAACCTAGATCTGCTCAGCAACCTTTATATTGATTTTACATGATTAAAAAAATCATTAAGAAACCACTAAATACATTGAAAAACATTTACAGATCGAAACACGTTGTTTGACCCAATCTCCTTCAAGGAAATCCTAGTAATTACCATGGACTGAAAGACTGTTGATCTGATAAATTCCCACTCGGAATGATTAGTACTATCTTGGCATTTTTTTGAAAAACAGATATTTACAATCTGCCCACACCTAGTTCCGAACCCACATGGGTGATAGGACTAACCATGAGGCCACAGCGCCAGTATATCTGCCAGGGTGAGAGTACATACCTGCCGGCTAGGGCTATGGATGTACAAGCTGTGGGGTTACTACATAAGTCGGGATATTTAGCAACCCTAATAGGGACCTTTAGCAACCACGTAAAAGCTCATTAAACGCAGACGTAGCAGTGCTGAAAGTATAGGATACGTCTGGGTTAAATGAGCTACGTCGGGTTTGCTATTAAAAGTTCCCTATTATAGATATTAGTGATGTTTCCATTTTCTCCATATGCAGGGTTTGTTAAAGGTCCCTAGTATATAGTACAGAACAAATTGGCGATGTTCAGAACCCCTGTATGGCTTATAATTATGGTTTATCAAATGTAGGGGTGTGTGTTGTACGCAATTCATATAGGGCACCTTAGTTCGGGGACCTTACAATCTAAGGAGGGGGTGCACTGGGGGTGGGAAATGGTGTCTGTATCATTATAGTAAGTAGCAATGTGCATAAGAGGTCCGTACCCACCACCTTCACATACCTGCCAGCCTAGCTCACTCAGTAGGGCAGTTGTCTCCTAATGTGAATGACGCAAGTTCAAGTCCCAGTAAGTCCCTCTGGACGAATTATATCCTATTCTAAATTGAGTATTTAATTTTTTTAGCAGATCGACTTTTGAAGTTTTATGCATATGATAGAGAGATATTTTCTTGCAATCCCTATTTCCCTTTGTATATTCATTCAATTTCAAGGCATGAGAGCGGGTAGAGTGAGAGAGGGTAGAGTATGATATGAACAGTTTATTAGCTTCCACTACCAATGTAAGCATCACTATCTCAAGAAGCCCTGTTGCCTCAGTTTGTAAAGCATAGCACTATGAATCCCAAGGAAGTGAGATCGAATCCCCATTGGACTTTTGTCTTACATTAATGTTTAACAACGTTTTATACAGTGCACAGTCATGTCTAATTTTTGGCTAAATTGTGTTTAACAATCTTTTGTGTAAGATCATCTATGCGCTATGTATGTGGGGGGGGGGAGGGACTAATTCTAGATCATGGATGTTTAGCACTCTGGGGAGTCGAACCCAGGTCCTACAGCTTGACTGGGGTAAATCCCGTGAATTAACGAGATTATACATGTAAAATCACGTCTTAAATCTCGTGATATGACGGGAAAATCTGCTCACAGAATCCCCAAAAAATCCCGGGAATTTCTCGTTATTTGTTCCCAGGGTATGAGTGGTTTTCCATTTAAATAGCCATTTTTGTCAACTGGACACCTAAATCACATTATTCCTGTCCCTATTTACCAATGATGTATTTAACTATTTTAAATATGCCAATTATTACCCCCCTACATATATCTAACTGCCCAGTGCATAACACATTTGTTTCTGTGTCTTAGTCTGGAGCAGCAGGGGGGAAGGTTTAGAATGTCCGGGCGATATGTCCTAGAAGTCTACACGGAATTTCACACAGTAGTATTAAGTCTACAGAGATGGCAGACCTTCCTCCTGAAAGAGGAATATGTCTGTGATGCTATGAAAAAATCTGCATCTTGATATCTGCTATAGATCGATCAATATAATATGTGACAGCTAGGGGAGGTTGTGGAATAGAGAATTAGCATTTAGCATAGCAGAGTTTAACAGAATTTACCATAACGAATGTATACATACAGGTCTGTCCAGTCTTGAGTTTTGATTGAACGATCACAATTTTCTCTTTCATGACCCCCACCCCCCCCCCCCATCCCCCCATGTATGGTAAGATGGTAATATGGTAAGGGGCCGCCTGTAGGGGAAGATCTTGTGTGCAAAACACTGCTGAGTAGCCACAACGCTGCGGGTATTGCCTAGGTTTGGGGTCCGACGCCCAACAGGTTAAGCAGCATAGTCCCCGAGCAGAGAGCGGGAAAATACCCATTCACAGTATCCAGTTTTGTGGCCCACCCTTATTATGTATAGCCCTTTATATCTACTGATATATATACACACACAATTATACATACATACATACATACAACAGGGCACGGCATGTAATCACCTGTCCGACCTATGGTTACCAGTCCATCCACTGTCCGTCCTGTGGTCACCTGTCCAGATTTAGCTAAAAGTAATCTTAAATATCTGGTCGAAGGAACATATCTGGATATTTGGGGGGTCTAGGCTCCCAGAGAGAGTAGGAAAACATTAAAAGGAAACATGAAAAAAAGTTCTGATCATAGTTGATCCATCCTAGACCACTGCATTTAACCCTAGGAAACATTTTATGTAAAAATGTCCGCCCGAGTGATATTTTGTCATAATAACAAGGCATTTTGAGTGAACATTTAGAGGTATACACAGATTTTTGCCCCACTAAAGCTATGTACCACCTAAAAGTATATGCCATGGGGGTTGTATTTCATGTAATTGGTAGTATCTACCCGACTGGGTACTTCTGTTAGCCAAAACGACAAGTAATGTATATTTAGGGGGCTGAGATTAAGGTAAAATTTATGTCATGCCCTCATACAAAATGACCAAATTCCAAGAAATATATTAATTATGCATAGCACAAAACACTCAAAAACTGACCACTAGGACCTCCATTAACCACAAAAAAATATATAAATGGGGAACAAACACAGATAAGAAGTTACATGGCTACCTCTTGAGAAAAATACCCCAAATGTCACTCGCCCGGACATTGTTTCCAGTGTATCTAGGTTCCAGGCGTTGCCATAGCAACGTTTTTCATATTTAACTCATACCACTTCAGGAGCAGGTGACCCAACACCTACACATTACTCACAAGAAACAACTTTGAGATACTCCAAGATTTTATCTCAGACCCCCTCATACACCCCCAAGCCCCATATGCACAGTTTCTGTGAGAAGTGACCTAAAGCGACCCTATTATTTGAGCAAGTATTTATTAATGCATAAGGCCACTTTAAGACGATTATCAGCTTTGCGGATACTTTTTTGTAAAAAAAAGAAAAGGGTGGGTTTATTTTGTTTTTGTTGTACTTTTTTTTGTGGTGCGGTAGAGCCTTTTTCATTGTCATTTACTCTCAGCACATGAAAACAAGGCTAAAAAGACTGTTTGAATTGTGTTTCTACCCTAAATATATTGATAGTATTGTAAATGCATTGCTGATCTTTTCCTCCATGCACCTTTTTTTATTTTTTTTTACTAAAAACATGGGGAAAATGTATTCTTTAAGCTGTTAATCGTATTTATGTGGCCTAATAATTACACATTATTTTGAAGGATAATGGATTTGTGCCAAATAAAAATATTTCAAACTCAAACTCAAACTCATGGGGGGCAGGTAACCAGTGCCAAGCAAACAAAACTATACATGTATTATAATCATTTAGGGGAAGGTGAGGAACACAATAATGTAAAGGCTTTGTTTGCCCACACTGTGACGTACCAGAACTCTATTATTATATGTAAGTTATAACCTTCCCTATAGGAAGAGGTGGGGGAGGGGATAGCAGGAGGGCCTGCGAGTGTCCATGCACGTGTGATGAGCTTACCACTCCCACATACACATGCATGAGGGCCGTGGGGAAAATGTCCAGACTTTAAAAAAAAATTGTTCAGAACAACATAAAATATCCACTTCTAGATGTGGAAATAGCCATGGATTCTATTTCTAAAATTCATGTACACGAATTAGGAGTTACGTAAACCCCTTATTCTCCCATGAAGGGTGTCAAACTGAAGCCAGTAAGAGTCTTTAATTACCTTGGTGTGTTAATAGATTCGGTGCACTGTGCAAGGGTCATCAAATCTCGAAACCTGAAATTGTATAGCTTAAGCAACCTATGTAAATACATGGATGTGGATCTCTCTCTATTGTTGTACAAACAACTGATACGAGGTGTATTAGAATATGATGACTTTGTAATTGGATCAAGTAATGATGACCTAGTCGCCGAGATTGAGACCATTCAGAACAATTGTCTGCATGCTTGCCTAAAGATCCGTGATTGCAGGACAATAGCCTTGAGTAGAAAGGTGTGGCTGTAAAAGCCTGGTTGCTAGATGTACACTGCAAAAAAGGTGTTTAGATCCTAAACACAATCCTGCCCCGTATTTGTCCACACAATATGTTCCTAAACATGTTTAGATCAATAATATGTTTAGCTTAGTGCCTAGAAATTTATGTGTTTAAATCAATGTGTTTAAGAGAATGAAGTGTTTAGAATTCAGCATATTACCATGTTTAGCACATTATTGTGTTTATATGTCAAGTGTTTAAGAATGAAAGTGGTGTCTAGAGACATGTAGATTATTATTATGCTAGATACTGATATTTGAATAAATTCCTAATTTATATATATATATACCGTATTCGACGTAATAAGCGCACACCCCCTAATAAGCACACACCCCCTGTTTTTGGCCGATTCTTATACTAGAAATAACCAAAAATATTTCAATTTTTGACCCCATTTAAACTCTTAAGTACTAAAAGGTGTCCATAATAATTTGTTAAGCGCACTGTGCGCTTATTACATCGAATACGGTATATATATTTATTTCATGGTGAATACGCCACTCCCATTGACTTAACCAAGGAAGGCCGTATCTAACACCCCCCGTGAAATAACCCTTCCCCGTATTTCACGGCCTGTCAAATCACCAAAATTGTTGATCTAACCATGATAAATTTGCTTTTTCAGAGCAATTAAGTGGAATTTTAATGACTTGTTAATGATAACATGAAATAAACACAAAGGAACACTCGTAGAGTTCCCCACTGAGGGCGAAGCCTCGTGAAATAACCCTCAGGGAAGAACTCTTCTCGTGCACCTTTGTCTTTATATATATATATATGTATATATATATATATATATATGTATATATATATATATATATATATATATATATATATATAGTGTCTTGAAGAGACTTCTAGCAGCCCCCCCCCCCAATGAGCCAATGTACATGCATCACTATTTCACATAGGCCTCTACTTTCACATAGACACAACCTTGAGTCAATACAACAGACCTTCAGGGAAAATAATGCTTAATCCATTCTTAGAGTTCTTAAAAGAGGTGTCTATGTAGCAGATGTCGTGATCATCGTGAAGTAGCCTTCTACCCTTGAATCCTACAATGTGTATTATTATCCTTTTGTATCCCACGAAATTTTGATTAATTTACTCAGATTTAAGCATTTGTAGGACAATAATAATGTTAATTGAGTGGTTGTAGAAACTACAGTCAGGCACAGAGCTGCCATCTGGTATGCATTTAATATACTATGATCTAAACACTACATCTTTACATCCTAAACACCAATTCTCCATACTGTTTAAATATTAAACATCTAAACAATTCAACATAAATATTTAGGTGTTTAGAATAAAAGTATTTAATTCCTAAACAGAAGGATTCAAAAACACAAACCTAGTAAAATGTTTAGACTTTAAACATGTTTAGACCTAAACATGTTTAAGACCTAAGCACCCTTTTTGCAGTGTAGAATGTTTCTGCTTTGTTTGGTGTACAAATATGCCAGTAAACCGGGTAATGTAGTCGTAACAGTACGAGTTTTATGAGGCAACGCCAAAATTAAGTTGAAACTGCAGCGGCCCAAAGGTAATTACAAGAAAGGGCCTCTCTACCGTGGAATGGTGGAATGGGACAAGTTAGACTGTGACGTCCAAAAGTCTGTATGTTACAGTAAATTTGTTAGCAAGATCAAAACCTGAATGCTGTAACATTTATGGAAATCTAACAAACAGGTATGATATTGTATGAGTGTTATATTATTTTTTGAAGTATACTACTTTTGTACGGTGTTTTATGCATGTTTGTATGATGTTTGATTACTTATTGATGAAGATGTAGCATTCTACAAGTGATGTGATACAGATATTACTACGAGCAAAGCCCTGAACATTACCCTGCGACTGCTAACTAATAGACTGAGAATATAATTGTGTTGTAAGATGAATACCTATAAATAGAGAGTGTGGGATATAGGCTGTTTTTGGTACATAGAGTTACATACCTAAGAGAACTAATATGTTGTTGATTGCTAATAATTCACTGGTATTAACCCTGGCAGATATATATATATATATATATATATATATATATATATATATATATATATATATATATATATTTAACCAGAAATGAATGTCACTATATAATAAGTACCCTGGGGGCTGTCCATAAAGGACGTCATGCTGGAGGGGGGGAGGGGGGTACCATGTACCATGACCAAACATGACAAGGTGGGGAGTGGGGGGGGGGGGTCATGTGGTGCATGACGACATGTTTGAAAAACGAGAAGGACATAAGGACATGCATCGTTTGTAAACAAATGTGGCTAGCCCTGTGTCAGACATGGGCCATTAGCCTATTAAACCCACATATACACATATATATTCTATTGCCTTCATCTTTATAACGTGTATGTACTTCATCTTTAAATCACCCCATATGTGCATATAACTATGAGTAACCAATTACATCCCTATAGTCACTTGTCAGGTAGACAGGCCAGCTCCTGACAGCAACCTGTTACACCCCTATAGCACCCAGTCTGACAGACAGGGGACATGGCCACCTCCTCACCGTAACCCATTACACCCCTATAGCCCCAAGTCAGACAGACAGCGGACATGGCCACCTCCTCACAGTAACCTGTTACACCCCTATAGCCCTGGTCAGACAGACAGGAGACTCATATGACCACCTCCTCACAGTAACCTGTTACACCCCTTTAGCCCCCAGTAAGAGAGGCAGGGGGACATGGCCATCTCCTCACAGTAACCTGTTACACCCCTATAGCATCCAGTTGAATAGATAGGGGCACATGGCCACCTCCTCACAGTAACCTGTTACACCCCTATAGCCCCCGGTCAGACAGACAGGGGACATGACCACCTCCTCACAGTAACCCATTACATCCCTATAGCCACTTGTCAGGCAGACAGGGGGACATGGCCACCTCCTAACAGTAACCTGTTACACCCCAATATCACCCAGTTTAACAGACAGGGGGACATGGTCACCTCCTCACAGTAACCTGTTACACCCCTATAGCCCCCGGTCAGACAGACAGGGGACATGGCCACTTCCTAACAGTAATCTGTTACACCCCTATAGCCACTCGTCAGGCAGACAGGGGGACATGGCCACCTCCTAACAGTAACCTACTACACCCCTATAACCCCCAGTCAGAGAGGCAGGGGGACATGGCCATCTCCTCACAGTAACCTGTTACACCCCTATAGCATCCAGTTTAACAGACAGGGGGACATGGCCACCTCCTCACAGTAACCTGTTTCACCCCTATAGCCCCCGGTCAGACAGACAGGGGACATGACCACCTCCTCACAGTAACCCATTACATCCCTATAGCCACTTGTCAGGCAGACAGGGGGACATGGCCACCTCCTAACAGTAACCTGTTACACCCCTATAGCACCCAGTTTAACCCTTTAAGGGCCGCTGCTGCCTCTGGGCAGCACCTAAAATACCCCTGAAAACCCGTTGCTGCCATATGGCAGCAAAAATGCTGGCCTATGGCAGCAATAGTACTGAACTCGCGTATAAGCCGCACCCCGAGTTTGGGCAGATCCTATAAGCCGCATAGACCCTCTGAATGATACCTGGGAAAAACTCGCGTATTAGCCGCACCCCAAACTTTAGCCTAAGGTTATGTAGGCTGGACTACCTGCCTGGCCGCTCACACTATGTTCCAACTCTAGGTATGCGGGTGAGGCTCACAGTGGAGGTTTTATCCCCTGAATACCGCCATGATGCTGTCACCCCCCCCTCTCCCCAGGGACATGTGAGCCAGGAAAGCTCTCACACCTCAGCCCTCCCTCTCTCCACCCCCCGCCCCACCTCATAATACACATTAGCGGATTGGTGGTGGTCTGCATTGTCTTCACAGTGAAGTGCAAATGTAAGGCATTGACACTGCCCACTCACATTTTATTTGTCTGGTGGAGGTGTTGAGGCTAGCCAAGGGTGGGGGGGGGGGTGGGCATTGAGCGCTATTCATTGATTTTAGAAATATATATTTGGAAAAATCTCGCATACTAGCCGCACCCCAACTTTGGGCCAATCCTACAAGCCGCACTGGCAATCTGATTCGTGTACTAGCCGCGGCTAGTACGCGAGGTTTTACGGTATGTCCCTTTCTCAGAAAGGTGTAAATTATGTGTCCAATACAACTTATTTCACTCCCTATCCATTATCCCAGGGGGCACATTCTTGCAAAGTTGCATATTCCTATGGCTAAGGGCCGGTGGTTAAGGCCCAAATTACATTTTTCAAGGCCAGCAGGGAAAGGGTTAACAGACAGGAGGACATGGTCACCTCCTCACACTAACCCATTACGCCCCTATAGCCCCCAGTCAGACAGACAGGGGACTCATATGACCACCTCCTCACAGTAACCTGTTACTCCCCTATAGCCACTCGTCGGGCAGACAGGGGGACATGGCCACCGCCTAACAGTAACCTGTTACACCCCCATAGCCCCCAGTCAGACCCCTATAGCCCCCAGTCAGACAGACAGGGGACATGGCCACCTCCTTACAGTAACCCATTACACCCCTATAGCACCCAGTTTAACAGACAGGGGACATGGCCACCTCCTTACAGTAACCCATTACACCCCTATAGCACCAAGTTTAACAGACAGGAGGACATGGTCACCTCCTCACAGTAACCCATTACACCCCTATAGCCCTCGGTCAGACAGACAGGGTACTCATATGACCACCTCCTCACAGTAACCTGTTGCATCCCTATAGCCACTCGTCAGACAACAGGCGGACATGGGCACCTCCTAACAGTAACCTGTTACACCCCTATAGCCCCCAGTGAGAGAGACAGGGGGAAATGGCCACCTCCTCACAGTAACCTGTTACATCCCTATAGCACCCGGACAGGCAGACAGGGGGACATGGCCACCTCCTAACAGTTATCTGTTACACCCCTATAGCCACTCGTCAGGCAGACAGGGGGACATGGCCACCTCCTAACAGTAACCTACTACACCCCTATAACCCCCAGTCAGAGAGGCAGGGGGACATGGCCACCTCCTCACAGTAACCTGTTACACCCCTATAGCCCCCGGTCAGACAGACAGGGGACATGACCACCTCCTCACAGTAACCCATTACATCCCTATAGCCACTTGTCAGGCAGACAGGGGGACATGGCCACCTCCTAACAGTAACGTGTTACACCCCTATAGCACCCAGTTTAACAGACAGGGGGACATGGTCACCTCCTCACAGTAACCTGTTACACCCCTATAGCCCCCGGTCAGACAGACAGGGGACATGGCCACCTCCTCACAGTAACCCATTACACCCCTATATCCAGCTAACAAAAAAACGTTATTTTACGTCAAAATAACGTTATAAAATTTGGTATAACGTTATGCCATAGTAAGGAGCCTTAGAGAAACGTTATATAACGTTATATAACGTTATAACATGTTCTATAACGTTTTTTGTTTACTGGGTAGCCACTCTTCACGCAGACAGGGGGATATGGCCACCTCCTCACAATGACCTGTTACACCCCTATAGCACCCAGTTTAACCCTTTTAGGGTCGCTGCTGCCTCTGGGCAGCACCTAAACGACCCCTGAAAACCCGCTGCTGCCATATGGCAGCAAAAATGCTGGCCTATGGCAGCAATAGTACTGAATTATAACTCCTGCTATGAAGCAAAGAATAAGAATTTTTGAATCAATCCAAAAATATTTAACATGTATACTACCGTAAAACCTCGCGTATAAGCCTAACTCGCGTATTAGCCGCACCCCGAGTTTGGGCCGATCCTATAAGCCGCATAGACCCTCTGAATGATACCTGGGAAAAACTCGCGTATAAGCCGCACCCCAAACTTTAGCCTAAGGTTATGTGGGCTGGACTACCTGCCTGGCCGCTCACACTATGTTCCAACTCTAGGTATGCGGGTGAGGCTCACAGTGGAGGTTTTATCCCCTGAATACCACCATGATGCTGTCACCCCCCCCCCCCCCTCTCCCCAGGGACATGTGAGCCAGGAAAGCTCTCACACCTCAGCCCCCCCACTCTCCACCCCCTGCCCCACCTCATAATACACATTAGCGGATTGGTGGTGGTCTGCATTGTCTTCACAGTGAAGTGCGAATGTAAGGCATTGACACTGCCCACTCACATTTTATTTGTCTGGTGGAGGTGTTGCGGCTAGCCAAGGGTGGGGGGGATGGGCATTGAGCGCTATTTCACTCCCTATCCACTATCTCAGGGGGCACATTCTTGCAAAGTTGCATATTTCTATGGCTAAGGGCCGGTGGTTAAGGCCCAAACAACATTTTTCAAGGCCAGCAGGGAAAGGGTTAACAGACAGGAGGACATGGTCACCTCCTCACACTGACCCATTACGCCCCTATAGCCCCCAGTCAGACAGACAGGGGACTCATATGACCACCTCCTCACAGTAACCTGTTACTCCCCTATAGCCACTCGTCAGGCAGACAGGGGGACATGGCCAGCTCCTAACAGTAACCTGTTACACCCCCATAGCCCCCAGTCAGACCCCTATAGCCCCCAGTCAGACAGACAGGGGACATGGCCACCTCCTTACAGTAACCCATTACACCCCTATAGCACCCAGTTTAACAGACAGGAGGACATGGTCACCTCCTCACAGTAACCCATTACACCCCTATAGCCCTCGGTCAGACAAACAGGGTACTCATATGACCACCTCCTCACAGTAACCTGTTACACCCCTAAAGCCACTCTTCACGCAGACAGGGGGATATGGCCACCTCCTAACAGTAACATGTTACACCCCTATAGCCCCCAGTGAGAGAGACAGGGGGAAATGGCCACCTCCTCACAGTAACCTGTTACATCCCTATAGCACCCGGACAGGCAGACAGGGGGACATGGCCACCTCCTAACAGTAACCTGTTACACCCCTATAGCCACTCGTCAGGCAGACAGGGGGACATGGCCACCTCCTAACAGTAACCTACTACACCCCTATAACCCCCAGTCAGAGAGACAGGGGGACATGGCCACCTCCTCACAGTAACCTGTTACACCCCTATAGCATCCATTTTAACAGACAGGGGGACTTGGCCACCTCCTCACAGTAACCTGTTACACCCCTATAGCCCCCAGTCAGAGAGACAGGGGGACATGGCCACCTCCTCACAGTAACCTGTTACACCCCTATAGCCCCCGGTCAGACAGACAGGGGACATGGCCACCTCCTCACAGTAACCCATTACACCCCTATAGCCACTCGTCAGGCAGACAGGGGGACATGGACATTGGCAGCTGTCTGGTTTAACCACTCCCCATCATCCCATGATTGACAGCTGGACCACGTGCTTGGTGATGGGCAGTCCAAGCTTCTCATGGCATGCCTTATCAGCTCAGCAGGGAGCCCTTGCGTTGTTTCCCAGGCACAAGTAGTAGAGGAGGAGTCTGCAGGATACCCCCTATTTTTAATTGGTTAAAAAAAGTAGTCAAAATTCAACAGAATTTCCCTACTGGTGACCTACTTAAATTCATGTCCAGCATATCATTGACTTACAATGACATATTAACTTAAATTAGACTAATTGACCTAGATACAAAGGGGGTACCCTGCCGACTCCTCCTCTACTACTGGCACATCTGTTTGGAGGACTGGTGGGAGATGTAAGCTAGTATGGACAGGCTCACCAAGACGCGTGGACATTCATTTCAGAACAGGTTAGAAGAGTGTAACCAAATTATATTGAGGAGATGAATGTCTACGCACATGATGAGCTGCCCTATATTAAATTACCAGTCGTGTGCAGTCCTCACATACCGCCATACTTCAAAGGGGCTCAGTTATGAAATCACTATGAAAGAGAAATGGCTAGGCCACAGGGGCTCAAACATATTTAAGACCCAGGACCTATTGAGCCCCGGCCTAGCCATAAAAGTCTTGCGTATAAGCCCAAACTCGATCCCAACATCACTTGGCGGGACCAAGTGTACTCAGCCTGTTGGCTTCGCCGATTTCCCTGGGCACGAGTGTGGTATAAGCCACAACCTGTTTTAATTTGATACCAACCATGGCTATATAGGTGGCTCCAGATGGGTCAAAAGCGACACTGCAACCTGAGCTGTTTTCAAGGCGACCTGGTGCAATAATATATAAGCGACCTGGCAATTTTTAGAAAGGTTTGACAATAGCATAGATAGTCCAAAAAAGCGACTCTATGACCTGGGGCCCTTAATTTCAGCAACTTTCCCACCTGAGGGGGGGGGGGCCCTCTGCACCCCCATATAGGGTGCAGCTTATATGAGGGTTTTTGAATGTATACTGCAGTACTAAAGTTGCCAAGCATCCACTATAGTCATCATAACTCTATGAGATTGAGTTGCATCCTCCAGGGAACCTTTTTGCAAAACACCTCAACCCATCACCAGCAAATACAATATTTGGTCGGAAGTAAGGAAAGGAAAGTCAAAGGGAAACAGGAAATATTAGTGAATAATTTGCCATTATAGATTTATCCAAAATTATCTGCAGGGAGGGGGCAGTCACCTCTTGAATTTCACAATTTTCATCAATACAATTCCCTCTATGAGGCCCTGTCACAGTATTCCCAAAAGTTCTCTAATTGGGCTTAAAGTTGTGGGACCCAGGAATTTGAAAAGGGGACATCCAGTTTATAGTTATAAGAACTCAAAATGTAATGATATCAAAATATGTCATTCGAAAATATAAATTCATACTCTGACTTTTTGCAATAGTCTTCAGAATTCTATGTAGCGGAGTATGGGGGCACTTGGTGCATATTATAGAGAACAACCTTGACTCTACTTTTAATTTGCTGCCACCAGTCAGGGGTAAATCCTCTACTGCTCCTGTTCCCCCTTCTCAATGATTCCCTCATCCTGCATTAATTACATTGGCCCATCCCCTCAGGGGAGTGGGGTGGAGGGGATTCTGGAGCATAATACTATCAGGATTGTAGGGAACTTATCTAGTCATACAATTCCTTTGCGGGAGCCTACTGTAATTTGGTTGGTCATAGGTAATTATGTAAATACTATGGTATTGGAGGCTGAACTGTGTATTTGAGCTTCTTCGCAATCTCTATGCTTTGTAGTCAGGCAGCTCTTAAGCTGGCAAGGGGATAGGTGCAGGCAGGCAGGCTGGAGGCACGCAGGAGGCAGGCAGGAGGTGTGTTCCTATGGACAGACAGCAGTGGACTGAGGGGCTCACACTGCCTTCCGCAGTGCTGGTCATGTGAGCCTCTGATTGGCTGAGGGGTCAGTACTGCATTGACCACCATGGAGTGCACATGGGGAGGCAGGAGTATCATATTTTACTTAAACCCCATTAAACCCCATTGCAATTTGGGGTAATATCTTACTTAAATCTCAATAAATCCCATGCCAAAAATAAAATAAAATGAAATAAACAAAACATCAAAAATGACTCTCAGTAGAGTAGGAATCCCTGGGGGGGGGGGGGGGGGCTCGTAGCCGATCTGGAGGCTAGCAGGGCGAGTAGGAAGCACTGGAGTGGCCGGATTAAGAATATCTATGAAGACTAATCTATATTTGTTTAATGAATGAATTATATAAAAATAAATGAATAGCGGGGGTAACAACATTCACCACTTGCATATACTATAGTATAAATTGTAGAGGAGAGTGGAGAAGGTGTACACGGAATACAGTGATCTACTCTGTACATATAGTATCGTAAAAATACTGCTTTATGGCTTCCTCTAGTGGATGTATGTGCATGTTATGTACATGTATCATAACCTATGACCTACATAGCTGTCCCTTTTGTTGTACACAAAATGTACATAGATATGTGTGCATTTTGTCATTAGGCCAAGAGAAAATAAAGTTGTGTTCACGTATCCCGACACAGAAAACTTAGGAATATGGTTTGATGGACAGTAGAGGGTCATATATTTCCCTAACTTCCTAGTTAATTCCTAAACGAATAAAAAAATGACACAGTGATGTGCTCTGTCTCTCCTAAAAATTGATGTGGTGATGCGCCCAAAAACTTGGAGACCCATGTAGAGGCACTATATTGTACAAAGGGTGCGGCTTATACGATTCTTTTGATGAATGTATTCGTATGTTATATGTCAGTCTATCGATTTGACAGTTATTAATCGGGAATTATGTTATCAGACATTGTGCTAATTTCTTAGTGGTATAATCTACCAGCGTTTTGAAAATTTGACATCATGTGATAATCGTATCAACATGAGTGTTATGTCTCTTGCTTGTACGACCAAAAATTGAGATTACATGACGAATCACAAAGTTAAAAGTCAAGGACTCTGCTGGAGAGCGATTATCATTAGCTGGATGTGGCAGCAAACGCAAAAAAAATTCCTCAAAACCACAGGAGTTTCAGTGGTTTCAGTTTAATCTAAAGGAGCACCTTTTTGTAAGTTTCCATCATTAGGGAGCCGTTTTGGACAAAGATACATGCAATGACGCCATCAGAAGCCTACCATACAAGGGATGTGGTAGGGCTTCGGAGGCGGAGTGTTACATGCAGGCTTAAGGCTTGATGGACAGGAGGAGCAGCTCAGGAGGAGGTGAGCAGCTCCTATATATATAATGACACCACTGCATGCTGCACACACTGCTGCCTGTGAGGCTGTAGTGGACACCACTTGCTGCAGCTGATACAGCGTCTACTCCTCTAACACTCACACCTACGGCGTCTGCACCATAAACACGGCACAACCAGGGCGCCAAGACCTTTACCACAATAAGAACACATTCTACAGGCCTATACTGTAAGCTCATACTTATTTCAGACTTTCTACAGGATTTTATTTCCAACTATTTCTATCGGACTTTAAAAGTATATATACACGGACAAAGAGGCTCAGAAACAGGATTATACTACTGATTGCAAAAACATCCAACCCCCCATTTCTGTTTAGTTTATAACTGCAGCAAGACAAAACTATATATACAACACCGGCCACAACTAACTCTGTTCATAGTTATTTTGGAACTGAAAGTCGCAGGTATATACGCCATTATGGCCACCTCCAGAAGGTAACTGGAGAGAGACACGCATTGACGAGAGATTGAGTCTACTCAGAGGTCAAGACCTTCAGTGACTATACTGCAGATATGAACGCAGCACTTTGAAAGCCCAACTCTTGCTACCCCACACTACCGTAAGAAGCGGAGTGGACTAACAGCCGAGGCCTGCCCCTTGTATCTCATATAAATCAGATGCGAACTTCCCGAAGGCATTCAGTGTATGCTTTCTATTTGAAATCTCACTCGTTATCACACCAACTTTAAGACGGGTGAACCACACCGCAGCCTTTGTATTGGTATTATGACTGGCACTACAGCACTGCATCGAACAATGTTACTCTAATATAGCACATTATAAGGCATATATATACAGTGAAAACAGCTATCTGTGCCTCCAACCGATACTACTGACCTCCATATATGATGGCTAACCAGACGGACCCCTGGTATCTGTTATCTAACACCACAGCACCCACCACACCTGATAACGCGTCCAATACCCTGCTAGTCGTCACCACCAGCCGCCTCCCCCTGCCCTCAGAGTTCCTCGTCATCTACTTTATCCTCCAGGGCATGGAGCTGACCTTGGCGGCTATCGGCAACTTTCTTACTATAGTGGCCATAGCGCGCTTTAAGGACCTGCACACGGCGACCAACCTGCTCCTCGCCTCCCTCGCCATGGCCGACCTCTCGGCCGTCATAGCCCTGCCCTTCGAGCTGTGGACCTTCGGCGAGACGCGACCCGAGGCGTGGAACCAGCTTTGCCTCGTCTCGCAGATTCTCGGCCGGACGTCGACGCTCGGGAACTGCGTGTTCACGACGCTGGTGGCGTTGGACCGCTTCGTGTTCATCAACCACCCGCTCAACTACCACACGTGGGTCACGTGGGAGCGGGCGCGGGCCGGGGTGCTGCTCAGCTGGGCCGGGCTGTGCGGCACCGTGCTCGCGCTGTACGCCGGGGCCCACGTGGAGAGGGCGCCCGACGGCTACTGCTTTGACGTCAACAACCTGCATCGAATGGGTAAACTGGTGTTCTTCGTGCTGCTTGTAGGCACGTTCCTGCTGACCCTGGGGCTGTATGGTAAGGTGGCTATGGTGGCACGACGGCACCAGCGGCAGATCGAGGCGGAGCAGCGGCAGTACGGGGTGACGTACCCTGTGGGCAAGGAGCGGCGCATCACCTCCACCATGGGCACCATCCTGGGCTTCTACGTCGTCACCACCGTGCCTACCCTCACTCTGGGGCCCCTGTTCCAGGTAAGGCATTATCTGTATCTCCCCCTGTACCACCGTGCCTACCCTCACCCTGGGGCCCCTGTTCCAGGTAAGGCATTATCTGTTTCTCCCCCTGTACCACCGTGCCTACCCTCACCCTGGGGCCCCTGCCCGGGGGGGGGTACTCAATTTTTTTTTGACACGGGTGTGCGGCTGGCCCTTTGACAACCCTTACCCTTGGTGAGGGGGATTTTGGTCAGAAGTGACCCTTGGTGAGGGGGATTTTGGTCAAAGGTGACCCTTGCTGAGGGGGATTTTTGACAAAAGTGCCTAGGTTTTAGCAATTTTCCCCGAGGAGTCGGCCTTGGTGTAAGAATTTTGGCCAAAAGTGACCCTTGTTGCAAAGAATTTTGGCAAAATGTGATCCCTTTTGGGGATATTTGTTGAATTTTCCGAAAAGTGACCCTTGGTGAGGGGGATTTTGGTGAAAATTGACCCTTGGTGAGGGGGATTTTGGTGAAAAGCAGACCCTTGGTGAGGGGGATTTTGCTCAAAAAGTGCCCTTCCCAGCCGCACACCTGTGTATACAAAATATATGAAGTGCCCCCCCCGGGGGCCCCTGTTCCAGGTAAGGCATTATCTGTATCTCCCCCTGTACCACCGTGCCCACCCTCACCCTGGGGCCCCTGTTCCAGGTAAGGCATTATCTGTATCTCCCCCCGTACCACCGTGCCCACCCTCACCCTGGGGCCCCTGTTCCAGGTAAGGCATTATCTGTATCTCCCCCTGTACCACCGTGCCCACCCTCACCCTGGGGCCCCTGTTCCAGGTAAGGCATTATCTGTATCTCCCCCTGTACCACCGTGCCCACCCTCACCCTGGGGCCCCTGTTCCAGGTAAGGCATTATCTGTATCTCCCCCTGTACCACCGTGCCCACCCTCACCCTGGGGCCCCTGTTCCAGGTAAGGCATTATCTGTATCTCCCCCTGTACCACCGTGCCCACCCTCACCCTGGGGCCCCTGTTCCAGGTAAGGCATTATCTGTATCTCCCCCCGTACCACCGTGCCCACCCCCCTCACCCTGGGGCCCCTGTTCCAGGTAAGGCATTATCTGTATCTCCCCCTATAACACCATGCCCTGGGGACCATGTTTGAGGTGAGGCATTTTCTCCCCCCCCCCCCCCCTCCTACCCCTATACCACCGTGCCTACCCTCACCCTGGGGCCCCTGTTCTAGGTGAGGCATTATCTGTATCTCCCCCTATAACACCATGCCCTGGGGACCATGTTTGAGGTGAGACATTTTCTTCCCCCCCCCCCTCCTACCCCTATACCACCCTGCCCATCCTCACCCTGGGGTCCCTGTTCCAGGTGAGGCACTATCTGTATCTCCCCTCCCCTGTACCACTGTGCCCGCCCTCACTTTTGCTGGGACTAGTGTAGTACGTTGTTAACCCGGGGGTTCATAGAGTCTATCCCGGTTACAATCAAAACATAGACAATTGGTATACTAGTACATTTGCATACTAATGCGAAGGCCGGAAGCTACCTGATAAAAGAATCTCAAATAACCTTGATACAGATGAGATTTTCCCGAAGTGGACTGATACGCTACTTCTGACTGAGGCCTATGGGTTTCCATATTTGACAAAATCTATTTAATAATAATGTGTAAGACTACCTCGCCCATTTGCTGCACCAAGACTTTGGGCTGATCATATAAGCCACATTGGCAATCGATATCTTTTGAGGGGACCTGGCACCTATTCAAGGCCCGGCACCTATTGATTTCAAAGCCCTATTACCCCCGGCTCCTTTTCAAGGGAGGCTCCTATTCAAAACCCGGCACCTATATGCGGCTATAAGGTACACCCATACAACATGCTCTAGTACCATGTACCCCCACGACCATGTGATGCAGTGAAATCTATAGACAAAGGCCAGAGGATATGTTGGTATTGTTCCCCCAGAGGTGGGGCTGGGGCCGCATCCCATGAAGCCACAGGCTGAGTTGGATGCAGCCCCAGCCCCACCAAGGGGGGGGGGGGATACCAAAAATCCTCTGGCTATGGGCATTTGCCTTTATTTCATGGTTTTTACTCTTCAGAATATGTTTAATTGCATATAAATGGCCATGATAATTTGAACAAATGATGATGTCACAGGCCATGGGATATGGGAACACCATATTCCATGGGGGGGATGGGATACAGGATTTCTAGTACTTAAGCATAGTGGTCATTGTATTCACCATGACATAAACACCCATACCATGTGATCTAGTGACATGTACACCCATACCACGTTATCTAATGACATGTACACCAATACCATGTGATCTAGTGACATGTACACCCATGATAAGTTATCTAGTGACATGTACAACAATACCATCTGATCTAGTGACATGTACACCCATACCACGTTATCTAGTGACATGTACACCCATACCACGTTATCTAGTGACATGTACACTCATACCACGTATCTAGTGGTATGTACACCAATACCTTGAACCATGTGCTCCCACACCATGCGATCTAGTACTATGTATTCCCCCATACCACATGATTTAGTACCATATACACCCATATCATGTGACCTAGTACCATGTACGCCCAAAACACCATAATAAATTCAAGTACGAGATACTTCACTGCAACACAATAGACAATATGTTCTGGTACCTTCATATAAGATATCGTTACTGGGGACCACAACATGTTACATATCATTACTGGGGACCTAAATATATGTGATGTCATTACTATGGACCACAACATGTTCTAAAACGTTTTAAGAACACTATACTATACATAATATCATTCTGCCATAACATTCTCATAAGGGTTTATCTTCAATCTGTAGTATTAGAACAGCATAGATATATCACTCTGCCATAATGTTCTAAAACGTTTTACCATCAGATTGTAATATAATAGCACTATAAATATCACTCTGCCATAATGTTCTAAAACGTTCTACCATCGATTTGTAGTATAAGAACACTATAGATATCACTCTGCCATAACGTTCTAAAAAGTTTTACCATCAATTTGTAGTATAAGGTGTCACCACCCTAAATCGGGTCACTTCCGGGTTTACTGGCCAAAGAGTCCCTTTTGAACTTTGTTATTTTGCGGAATTTAGCCTATAGGGGAGGGAAAGAAGGGTTAAATACATGGTTATTTGTTATTAGGGTGATCAGAAAGTGTTTATTTATAGTCCTAAAAGAAGGATTTATCTACTCCCTATAAACAGTGTAGGTTTATGGGGGTGAAACGGCCCTATAGTGTATCTATACGCTGCGTAGGCCTCACTGTACAAAACCACTACCCCGTTACCATGGCGATTCATGCAAAATCTAGCCTGACTTTTTGGGGTCACACCCGATATATATTTTTCTGCATGTCAAAAGCTAAAATTTGGTATAGGTGGCTAAACACTGTGAGAGTTTTAAGTGTCTCAAATGGCAGGTCGACGGTGTTCAATATTGAATTTCCGAACGCGGCCTAGTGCTTTAGGGTGGTGACACCTTAAAGGGAGGGCCTTGCATTGGTGGAAATAGTAGGCAGGGACTCATTTTTTTCATTGATTTTCTTAATTTTTTTGGAATATTATGCAGTAGGAGTGAAGTGTATTCACTGTGCTTGCTTATTATGGCTTTAGGTAGCACATTCCATTGGTTACTATGGGTTGCTATGGTAAATAAACAACAATGATAGGCCCCCGGGGCCTAATTTGGGGCCAAAACTGGTGATTTTGACATGAAAATCATCCACATACTTGCCCTCTGGCTCTCTCTAGCCTTGTCTGTAACTCTCACAGGGCTTAGGGGGGTATACTTTCTGAAACCTCATGTCTTAAGCTTAATTTGGAGTGGTATTTGTATAAACTAAGTCAGGCTAGATTTTTCGGTGAGTTCGTCGAGAAAGAACTCGCTTTAACGGCTGCAATTTTTGTCGATTTTGGCTAGTTGCAGGACCCCCGGGGATATTTTTTTGGCCAAAATAAAGCTAAAATATGTGAGTTAGACCTGATATAGTGTTTTTTTATTGTTAAGGACGCTCTAATGTGTCATTTAAAAAAATGTTTACTCGTAACCATGGCAACCCGTCTTTGTTTAAGAACACTATAAATATCACTCTGCCATAACGTTCTAAAACGTTTTACCTTCATGCTGAACGTACCAAAACGTTTTTCTGGCATCCTATGTATGCCACAGACAGGAATGCCAAGTCCTACTAATGTGTATTAGGAATAAATGCTAATTAGCGTGAAATTCATCATATTACATGGTATAACATATCAAATCCTGATGTGATACTAAACCTTAAGTGTTCCATCATACTTAGAACTCAAAATAATGTTGATTGAGATAATAATATCATCACAAGATGCGGTACTATATGTGACATGTTATTTCGAATATTGCTAAATTATGAGATAACCGATTTTCAATGTTAATTACTCTAAACAAATCATAAAATTGTGTAGTATAGGAAGACAGTAGTCCTGATACCTTATATCATAGATGTATGTTCCAAAAGAAAATCTGATAATTAAGTGTAATTTAGTAAATGTGTTTCAGTCCTCTCCCACCCTAGACTGAAGTTGAAGTTGAAGTTGTTTATTGTACGAATAGTTCCCAGGGAACTGTTTTCATCGCACACATATGGGATTGACAATGAATCCATGGGTTCACCATACGGTGCTAACTAAACTAACTCATTGTGCCCTTTCCAATTAAAGATATGTACAAAACTTTATATATTTCTAAGCTTCCCTCCTCCCTGGACTTTCCTCCTGGCTCCAGGACGCTACTCCCGGCCCATGGGCGTGCCTTCCGGTCCCCTGGGCTAATAATTAGTCAAAATAACTAATTATATCTGAAAATAAACTGGAATTAAATATCATAAACACGGGGGGGTCTGGGAATCTGTATAATTATTACATTGAATCAGATTAATCATGTACAATGTGTAATATTTTAAGCTGTTAAACTTATAAATGATACTGTGATAAAAGAACTATGGTACGATGTGGAAGGAGCAGACGACTGTGGTCTTGGATGATTCAATACTGTTTATTAATAGGCTCACACCCAGGCTTCTCATCTGGGAATCCGCAATTCGTATCAGCGCTGGCCGGTTGCTGTAGAACAAGCTGCAGGTGCAGTCCATCTCCCGTATTGAACCCTCTGTAGTCTGCCTCATGTACCTGGATGACATTACATCAAATGTGAGTGAAATGTCCAGAAAATAACTAGAATACATGAACAAAAAGTGCAGTACACTCTCGTGTATATGCCTAGCATAGAGGCTGCACCCTAACATTGGGAAAGCAAATAAGCCGTAGAGAGGTATTGATATTGGCGAACGCAGCACTGTAGCATACTTCTATACACGCGTATAAATCGTACTTGACTAACAGTGGCTATGTGACTCATGTATTCGCTGTAGCTTCTACATGGGAATTATCTGTGGTATTTGTAAATTCATCAACTACAATATTTTCTGATAATACTATACTTGCACAATATAATGCCGGTGCACTCAGGCTATTGTGAAATCTTTCATCCAAGTCCAATAGAAACATGCCCTGGGGACCATGTTTGAGGTGAGGCATTTTCTTCCCCCCCCCCCTCCTACCCCAATAGAACCAATTTTAAATTTTTAACCTTTTATTTGAGTCTCTAATTTGATTAGAAGCAAAGATAGACACTTTTCCAGTTTTCAGCCATGTTCCCGTGGCCATTTCTTAAATTGCTCAAGGGTGAGAGTTCAACATCCACCTAAATATTTTTACCTCGACCCTATAGATGCATAATCAGCAGAGAAAAAAACATTAACAGACGAAACATGGTTGCTGTTGGCTTCTAGACTATAAAGCTTAATTAGCATAAGTTATGCAAAACTGAGGATATCTGCATAATATCACTCTCAAGATACCAGGTGATAAAAGCACCTGATTCACTCCAGGAAAAAATCTCAAATTTTGCACACACATTCCCTTGGTCTTGAAAAGCAATTATAAATTTGGGGACATAGCAGATATAGACTGGTGCCATTCTTACAGCCATATTTAAATATGGCTGTTACTGAAAATTTCTAAATCAATTATCTCCTCTTCTACTCAACTTAGAATCATGATTCCAAATGCTAAATATACATTTCTGAGGTCAAGGAATGCAATGGTGTTCATTTTGAGGAGATGGATGGCAGCCATCTTGGATTTTCATAAGGTTATCCCTAGAAAACCTTTTAATTAGCTGATTTTCTTTATCAATTTCTCTCTTTCATTGCAGTGATATATGTAATAACCTGAGCACCATGTTAGATTTGATGGTGTTTTAGACATGGTAGCCATCTTCTAGTCTATACAAAATCCTGCCGGACACTGGCTATAGCAATCTAGGGGTCCTTGCCTTCATATCATTTTTTACGGCTTGTAAATCGGACCATTATTAATGTTTCTACAGTGTAAAACAGAAAGCTTGAATATTTTCTGTATTGTTCTTCAGTAATTTACATGTTAAAACGATGAATATTATTGTAGCAAACAGAGGAACTGTATTCATGTATCCCTATCTGTATAAACACCTGCTTTATACTTAATTCTTAAATAGCAAGATGGCACGTTGAAGCCGGGCGGGCAAAAAGATATTTTTGCAGGCCCGAATGTCCTGCATGGTGAAAAGGTTTTGTATAGACTGATCTTTATAGGTGCACTTTAGTGAGTATCAGTTGGTGCGAGACAGCAACAGCCTCTTGGTCGGCCGACAGCATTTGCAATTTTATAGTCTAGGTTGTAGGCACAGCATATATGGGATAAGATACTGGTCAAAGTGGCAGTGGCTGTAATGAAACCATTTAAATCTCTGTCGGGTTGAGGCATCCACTATCAACATGTTGATAGGTTACAAGATATGTAATGTATGTATTTGTGTCTTTTTTTGTTGTAACCCAATCTTGGCAATATCTAAGGCCCTTATCAGCAGAAATGGGTACCTGTTTTAGCCCATTCAAAGCATCTTATTGATCATTGTCAAAGTATAAATTATAGACATTGAGATGAGCATAGCCTATATTCATAGCTAACCTGCTGATGTAGGCATTGTGCTGTGTTGACACTGAGCCCATTCCTTGCACTCTCCAGCCCTGAATGACATGCCCACACTGTAAAAAAAATGTCGTCAAAATGACGGTGAATCACCGGCAACTTTCGGGACATCGCTTTCACCGTTTTTTTAACGGGGACCTGTCCCCGTTAAATTGACGGAGATTCAACGTTCTCAATTTACAGAGATTCTGCGTTTATTTAGCAGTGGTATTACGGTAACTCAATGTTTTAATATACGGTTATTCACTGTTTTATCGAACAACTACAATGAATCAGCGTTTTGTTTCCACAAGAAGTGACTAATAATTAACATGATTTTACGGTAAACCTATGTCTGTTCAACGAGGTCCCAGTTTTTACGGCACAGATTCACCGTTATTTGGACGACTTATTTCCTTGTTTTTTACCACTGTCCACTTTTCTTGCTAGCCATATGTGGGATGTTCTGTGAAATGGGGCCTTATTGCAGGGTTCATTACGGGTTCCTTTTCCTGGACCATGTCATATATATTGCTGAATAATTTATATTCTGGCGGATGATTAAGCGCTATTCTAAGTGTGGAAAGGCTATATAGAAAATAATACAGCAAAAAGAACACAGCATACAACTTATGCAACAGTTTATTCCAATTTTAGCACACACACACATATATATATATATATATATATATAATATCATATAGATTGGCTGGTGCTCACTCCTATATCCAAGTAATCAACTTGATATTTGTGTGACAAATATTGTTGGGGTGGCATTATGGGAGTGCTCATTTTTTAACAACAGGGGTGGGGGTTTTCATTGGCGGATTTGAGGTTGGGAGGGGGGGAACAAACAGATATTTGGGGCCCTTTTTAAGGTAGGGTTTCAGGGTTTGTAATAATTAAATATCAATTTCGGTATTAAATTAGTACTTAATCAGTGCCTTGAGAAAACTTCACATATTAGACATCATTGGATTGGATTCTTTTCGTTAAACAGATTACTGGGTACAATCTAGGGTATTGGTGTCGTGGAATGAAACAAGAGTGGAAATAGATCAAAAATGTTCTTTTTAAGGATTTTGACTGATATATGCCTACTTTGTTGCCTCCATATATGACTAAATCCAGTAATATTAAAAAAATGTAAACATCAAGTGAGAATTCAAAAAGATTCATATCATGTACCCTTTATAGAAAAATTATCAGTTCATAATTCAAAAACTTTAAAAAGAATGCTTTTGTTCTACTCCCATGATATTTGCATTCCATAATACTTGAGCTAAAATGTTATATCCATAAACCTGTTGAACGAAAATATTCTGATTGAATGATGTCTGATATGTCTAATTCTATCAAAGCAATGATTTGATATCAATTTAATACCAAAATCAATCTATAAACAAATTTTTTTTGGACCCCTTGACCGTGGGGGGGGGGGCAAAAAAATTTGGACCCCTCTTGAGGGGGGGTCAAAAGGATTTAACCTGTTTTGAGCCAAAAAGCCCGCGCGTTACCATGCTTCAAAGGGCCCGCGCGTGAGCCAATTTTCGATCCTAAGGGGGGGGGGGGAAATTGTGACCTCTTGACCGGAGGGGTGTAAAAAATTTCGCGCTCTCCGCGCGGAATGCCCTGTTGTTAAAAAATGATCACTCCCTTATTTATATTCCATGACCTTCAAATCAAATAATAGAGGAAACTTGAAAACAGCTTAATAGATGGTTAAGCAGATGTACAATATGTACATATTTAATACATATCTCCTGCATTATAGATGCTAAAATGTCTCTTTGATTCTGCCTATTGGGACCCTTTAAGAAAGATGTGGACTGAATAACCCTTTACTCAGTCCACATCTTGGTTATTAAAGTTAGAATCCGATGGTGGGGGGGGGGGGGGGCTGCCACCGCCTTCTTCTTGGCATATTTTGATCCACCAGTCGGGTTGATTTTCAGGAAACATCTGAAAATGAAATGAGGGTGAGGTATGATTCATTCAGCTTGGACAGAACATTTGTTATAATTTACAAACCAAGCAGTCCACTGAAGAAGCATGTCATTATCAATTAATTTGATTATTTGTAACTAATGTACTTAAAATGGACTGTAAGAATATTGAGATATATGTTTGCAATCTAACACATATTCTTTTTACATATTGAACTACATTTACTGTTGATATAGAGTTTGATCTTAGAGCTTTTGCTAATCTTCTATTTCATATCTTTTACCTGTTAAAACCACACCAGGAAATGCATTGTCACTCTTCATCTAATAACTGTTGCCCAATTATGATATACCATTAATGGAGCACAAAAGTCATGCATAAAGAAAGTACAAGGGGTTAAAGCATTATGCTAACCTTAGGCCACTCAAAAAAAAAAAGTTGTTTCTCATCACCGCGCGCATCATAAAAATCGTGATTTGGGGAAAACTTTTTTTTTTTTTTTTTACATTTTGATGAAAAATATGTTAAAATTGCCCAGCTATTGGCAAATTTTGTATCAAATTAAAGCTTATGCTGTCAGCAATGCAATTAGCTAGGTGGAACTTGCATTCTTACACCTTTTGCTGATCAATAAACTCCAAATTACTAAAATTAGAAAATTGATCGCGAAATGTCCAAATTTCCCTATGTAAATTGCCCCGAGTAAAAAAAAAAAAAAAAATTTAATAAAAAACGCCCTCGTCATATTTTTCATTGCTTGGTGATGAGAAACAATTTTTTTTTTTTGAGTGGCCTTAAATGGTCAGCATAAAGTCATTTATATGATGTTTCTTCTTATCTTATCAAACTATTAGTAAAGTTTCATATGTCAAAGCATCTTTTAACTAATACCTTTGGATGAATTCAAGTGTGCAGCCACATTCTCTGGGTAATGGATGTTTAGATTGTAGAGCAGTCCACAGAGCATCCCCAATGCTGTTTGAAAGTGGCCACCTGCATGGTGACCACTCCATCTGTGGCCACCATGAACCGACTTGCAGTCAAGACCTCCCCTGGAACAGAATAGACTTATTCATTATGATCATTATCATTATCATCACCTCATATACCGGAGTTTGCCCGCATGAAGCCAATAATTGGGCAACATTATATTGACAGTGGCTGTTGGTCCACTGTTTAAATGGGAAGTGCATGGCGGACCATGATACATGACTTGCAACACATTATAAGTAAGATTTGGAATTCAGAAAAAAAAGTCTGATATAGCCACTTTAACTGGTATATTCCATCTATGTACCACTAACCTGATACACTCCTATAGCCATATGTCCCCTACACCATACTACGAGTACCTAATGCACTTCTCAGCCTAGATAACCCCCCCCCCCCCCCCCGCCTCCACTTTTTAGGGAAATTTCACAGTTTTCAGGTTTTTGAACATTTTTCTCGCCAAACCAGCGATTTTTAGGGAAATTTCACTTTCTCACGTTTTCAAACTTTTTTCTCGCCAAACTAGCCATTTTTAGGGAAATTTCACTTTTTTCCGTCTTTGAATTTTTTCTCACCAAACTACCCATTTTGAGGGAAATTTCACCTTTTTGAATTTTGCGATTTCACACTTTTTCTCGCCAAGTAGGGCGTTTTTAGGGCAATTTCACTTTTTTTGCGATTTCAAACTTTTTTCTCGCCAAGTATCATGTTTTTAGGGAAATTTCACTTTTTTTCTCGCCAAATAGGGTGTTTCTAGGGAAATTTCACTTTTTTGCGATTCCGAACGTTTTTCTCGCCAAATAGGGTGTTTTTAGGGAAATTTCACCTTTTTGCGATTTCGAACTTTTTTCTCGCCAAATGGGGTGTTTTTAGGGAAATTTCACTTTTTTGCAATTTCGAACTTTTTTCTCGCCAAATAGGGTGTTTTTAGGGAAATTTCACTTTTTTGCGATTTCGAACTTTTTTCTCGCCAAATGGGGTGTTTTTAGGGAAATTTCACTTTTTTGAGATTTCAAACTTTTTTCTCGCCAAATAGGGTGTTTTTAGGGAAATTTCACTTTTTTGCGATTCCGAACTTTTTCTTGCCAAATAGGGTGTTTTTAGGGAAATTTCACTTTTTTGCGATTTCGAACTTTTTTCTCGCCAAATTGGCTTTTTGTTAGACAAATATTCCCACTTCCCTATATTCCCCCCACTCGGGGTTGTATACTTTAGACATGTATATGTACCGCTCTGGCTGTACAGTGAGATCTCCAGGTTTAGTACTAATGCCACCTCCTCCTCCCACCCTTACACCTGTGCACTCTTCAGTGGGGGACTATACTCAGGGAAAACCCAAATATAATTTGCCCTCCAATGGTCTCCTGTTAGGCAGATTCTACATAATTCTTCACTCAGCATAATCTTCAAGAACCTAACTTCCATTGCAGAATGTTTCTGGTTCAAAATAAGCCATACATTGATGGATGCATGTAGATTTACTTACCTGCTTTATTATAATAGCCCCTGTCCATTGCTGCCTGAGGGGATTCCCTAAGTTGATGACATCACTTCCTGTGTAGGGGATTCCCAAATCAAAATCTGTGGCAGAATATAACTTATGTGGCTCCACCTGATGGTATACTCAAAAAACGCAAACTACGTTGAATCCCGGTTATTTGAATCTCCTATACAAGATGTAGCCACATTACACTGATTTACCGTAATCTGGTTGCTATTTACAATGCTTCAATGTATTCAGAATAACGGTGAATCAGTGTAGCGTTTTACATTGGACCCCTGTTGAAAGTACATCTATTTTTTACAGTGCATGCGTTCCCAAATACTAAGTATGCTAAATTAGATTCATTGTCAAAGGCAGGGTTCGCGCTAGCCGCTTGCCAAATCGCCAATGGCGAATCAAAGTTAAATTTGGCTAATGCCACCTACTGAAAATTCGCCAAATTGGCTAATTGAGTCTGTGAGACATTCAACATAATTATGCACTATAGTCATGTTATATATCATTGGAAAGAGGACATTAAGGAGATATTAGCCAGTTTCATTATATTCTGATATTCTAAATGTACTCGTGAATATTTCCAAAAGAAAAATGATTCTAGGGCAATAGATTTAGCTACTGATTGACAGATCTTCGGGACTATGGGTCAGGGTATAACCTACAACTAGAAATATGAGTGTCCCCTTATGATAGCTTGTGATAAAGGAAAGGGGAAATCTGATCCAAGCCCTAATTTCATGTGAGAGGGGTAGTTTGGGAGGTTTGGGGACAGGAATAAGTGAAGAGAAGGACTGGAGGAGGGCACACTGCGTATTATCAGATATTTTGATTGAGTGAAAATATACCATTTTGGCTTGAAATCATGCCCGCTTGTCTATGGAAAACGTTAAAAATAACCCTCTGTTTGCAATATGAGATTTTTCTAATTTTCTCTAAGTTCATTGTCATGTTCCCTTGGAATCACTGTATCATAAATAGTGCAAAAGTCGTGCTAAGCAAGAATTTATATAAAAAAAGGTTTGGCTAACCAAGGCTGAATTTGGCTAATCAAAATTGGTACAAATTCGCCAAATTGGCTTACTGAATACCTGCCCTAGCGCAAACCCAGAAAGGGGTGATCTGTACATGAGTTTGGGCGAATTGATAAAAAGGTTATGTCGCACAGATAGAGTAATCAACTCTCAATTCGGTGTGTAACTGTTACAAAACTACCTATGTATAAGCTTTGTACTTGATGCCAAGAACTCAATATGGTTTTACCTGGTATATTGGAATGCTCAACAATAGATAGCACCTACAGAAAGTCATTAACAAAGGCCTGCCCTCTGTGGTGGTCTTATCTGATCCCTGGAAGGCATTGACAGGTCCAACAAGTACACATTACTAAGGCAATTAGAACAGTGTGGTATCCCGGGAATCACGCCATGGTTATTCAAGTGTTATCTACATCCACAAGCAATCAACACTTGCAAACAACATGTCAGAGCAGGTGTCAATTCCCACAAGGATCAGTGTGGGGTCCCTCTTTTGTTGGCTAGGTTACATTGGTACTTAGTTCACATACCACATCAAATTTACAACATTTCTGCAAGACCAAAAATATGGAATTGTGCACTGTGCAGTGCATGGAACCTTAGCAGCTTTATTTCCTCTGTGTATGCCCAATTAATAAACAAACATGTCTCCCATGATCCTGTATAGGACCTCATTTCTTGTATCAGATACAATAATTGATAGTACATACAGGAACTGAAGCCACAGGTTAAATCTCAACCATGACTCACTAATGACATCTGGTGTTAGGATGTAGCATCTTGGCAATAGGTTTACATAGTGATATGAAGCAGTGCCATAGACACTAGCATTTTACTGTATGTGTCTGTAGGGTTACAGGGTGATACATACTCTTATCTGATGTCCATGGGATTCCCCTTTCATTTAATACTATGTTATGCCTGTTTTGTGAGGGGTGCTATGAATTTCAAATTTCAAATTTTGAGTTGTGGGACCCCGATCTATAGATGCTACACTAGCAACAAATTAGTATCACCAATGGATTCCCTGGTAGCAATATACAGGGGTAGGTAAGCTTGGAAATGTGCTAGAGGGTGAGAAAACCAGTGTTGCTAAGCAAATAAACAATTAGAGTGTTCGTTGCTAGGCAACCACTTATTCTAGCAACACACCAATATCACCAATGGATTCCCTGGTATCAATATAGTGGGGATAGGTAATGTTAGAAGTCTGCTAGGACCAATATTAACACAACACAGAACGTCATTCTGATTTTTTGGTGGCCATCTTGGATTTTGCCCATTACACCCCCTAGAGGTAAATTAAAGTCACTGCAAAACTATGGCATGCCCCAATCCCCCAAGGTATTTGGCCTATTACAATGAAAACTAAAATCTATATCACACATTTTTTAAGGCCCAAAGGCGCCGGAGGGGCCCTGGTGGTGAGCCTGCAAGCTACCAGGTTGAGGCCTTATATTGTTTTTACTATACAGGAAGTCAGTATGGGTGCCGCCATTTTGTTTTAAGGTGTCACAACACAAATCTATGCATCTGTGATAAAATTAATATTAATTTACATTTGATAGGTCCTGAGGTTGATTATAATCATACCTATCCCCCCTAAAATGGACCCGAGGAATTCAATGGTTCTATTGGTTTGTTTCTAAGACAGCTGGTTGCCTAGCAGCAGCTATTCTAATTGTATATCTGCCTAGCAACACACATTTCTATGCTACTGAGGTTGATTTTAATCATATCTATCCCCCTAAAATGGACCCAAGGAATTCAATGGTTCTATTGGTTTGTTGCTGAGACAGCAGGTTGCCTAGCAACAGCTACTCTACGTTTTTAATTTGCCCAGCAACACACATTACCATTCTCCTGAGGTTGATTATAATCATATCTACCCCCATAAAAAGGACCCAAGGAATTCAATGGTTCTATTGGTTTGTTGCTGAGACAGCAGGTTGCCTAGCAACAGCTATTCTAATTGTTTATCTGCCTAGCAACACACATTACCATGGTCCGGAGATTGTTTACAATCATATCAACCCCCTTAATATGGACCCAAGGAATTCATAGGAACTACCATATTAAAAGTAATATTATCCTCCTCCCCCCTGTTTATTTGGTGCCTTGAATGGGTCCCCTTCAAATATACCAACCATGTAGACATTATGTTCCTTCGAATGCAAGAATTACGGTTGTTGCAGCGTATATTTTATTTTTTTATTTTATGCAGCAGCAACCGCAATTCTTGTTATCACATAGTTGCATAATAAAAGCCATATGCAAAAGTAAACCTTTCATGACGTGATACTAATTCCTTTCTTTTAAACAATAGTTCCTGGGGCTGAGCTAAACTGTGTTGTGTTCCCTTGTACTTGTGATAGTACTTGTGGTGCGCTGCAAAGTGACCCCAGAGTATTTATAAGTCATAAAGTAACAAAGGTGTGTGGTATATCCAAATAAAGGCACATTGAAGTGGGATAGAACCCAGAACAGCAAGCTTTGTGTTTGTGTGAATGACAGAAAAAGACAGCTGCTTCTTACGGTCATTGTGAGACCAACACAAGTCTTTGTCCCATTGTATGCTATGTTTGTCCTAGACCTAATGATCTCAGTATATTAAATAGAGGAATGAGTAGTTTGACCTGGATTGAAATGAATCAATTAGATTTTTGATTAATTAAGATTTTCTGTGTACAAAACGTTGGGAAATGTGTTTTTTTTGCCCATGGCAGCCATCTTGGATCTTACAAAACTTTCAAAATGACCCAATTTGGTGTGATTTTTAAGAAGTAATGTCCTGAAGCGTAGCCCAGCTAACAAAAAAACACGTTATCTGACATTACAATAATGTTTTCTGAAGGTTTGGTAAACGTTATAGAATGACAAAAATATGACGTTATCTGACGTTATCTGACGTCAAAATAACATTATATTAACATTATATAAAATGTTAGAATGTATAGCGTTATGACAACATCATATTACATCTTTTTGGGGTTTTGAATAGACTCAAGCTAAATCCCCAGTGCATAAAAACCAACAGCTCAGAAGGGATTTCATCTCTTTTTAAAGACACTTATGAAACATTGATGGGGAGGTCAGAGAAAAAAAAAGATGTTGTATAGGCATTGATACACGAATCCAGCCCTTGTGGGTTCGAATCCCAAAGCATTCCCAATGCTTTTCTAACACTAAAAACATCTCACAATATGACTTCAAATTCATTTATCTTGCATTGGTCACGTTCTGTGCTCATGCAGTGTCATTAGATATTTGCAGACCACCCTACTAGCACACTATAACGGTGGTTGTGAATCCTAGACATACACAGGGTCACCTGGAGCCTGGAATTCGGTCACACCACCCCCCCCCCCCCCCCCGGTGTTAAAACAATACAAACAATGGGAATTGACACAGCACACCTCGCATCAATTGATTTGAGTCGTGCCTATCGCAATTTCAGGTCATGCACTGCTGACCTGTGTCTGCTTGTAATCAAGCATAGAGGCCAATATTACATCGGGAGCAGAATGAGCTCATACTACATGCAATCTGTAGCAAATTACATAACCAGGGCACTCAAGGAGAAGGGCATAACTGCCCACATGTACCTTGACGACGTACTACTTGTGGGAAAGGACCTCTAGGCCACCCAGGAGGCCTATGACATAACTTTGGCTCTCCTCAGGGAACTGGGCCTACCTGTGACAGAACGCAAATTAATACCACCCACAAGGAAACTTATCTGACCGGGAGACAAAAACATTGCACCAAGGTCGTGAGACACAGCCTTAGACACACCCCACGCAGAGCACTGGCTCTTAATCCCACTGACATTATTTCAATAGTCAAACATCTAAAGTCTGTGCCCAATGGACATAATATGATGGCACTAGCTGTGGTGCTGATGTTTCAAGCATTTCTAAGACAGAGTAATCTCTTCCCCAAGACAGTGAAATCATTTGATCCAACACGTCAATTCACTGTTTCTGACGTTAGGATAACTGGAAGGGCAGTCAACTTAAGGGTTAAGTGGTAAAAGACACTCCAGACATAATTTATGGTGACTCACAGGACATCACGTTACACGCCATACCAGGGTCCCCCCTCTGCCCCGCTGCTGCCTTTGCTGCAGTTGGGTGGGAGGCATGTTCCCGTCACTCAACATGCCCACTGATAGCCTTCCCAGACGGGTCATTCTCACACCCTTCATAGTTATAGTTTTATTATAACATAATAATAGGGTCATCTCCTAATTAATCAAGTAGATATTATATAAGCAATCAGGCTATATCATATCTAGGTATTTTGTACCAACTGGTATTATATCAAAACGTGCATGTCTCATAGTTACATGTCAACCATTTTATAATAGTGTGTTTTCCAGATGATATCCAACAATAAACATATTGTACAGTGTGGTCTCTTATTTTTTATCTAATGATTTAAAAAAAATCCAAAACTAGAATGAAAAGCCACACAAACCATGCGCGATATATCAATATTTAGGTTAACAATTTATCCCCCCCCCCTTCTACAATGAAGTCATGAATTATCAAATAGACTGTATTTGATTATGCCCCTCCCCCCAGCATAGAGGCTTATCAACTGTTGCCCCCCCCCCCCCCCCCCCACCGAGGGCTTGTTACTCAGGATAATCCTCCCGATATCCACCAAGCCCCACTAGCTGGTAATAAATGAATCAGCACTGAGTGAACTGTAACCCCTGCTTCTTTGTAACAATTATGTATGTATTAATGCTATCTTTTAAGGGAGCCATATTAATCTCCTTATATTTCTTTGATTACCTTGTCATCCTTCCCCCCTACGGAAATCCTTATAGTCTGTACAATGTGTGAAGTACGTCACCACCTCAAGACATATGAACTTTTGCATTGTGTTATATGCTCATACCTGTACTATTGAATTGATATTATATGTAATTCATCCTCATCTCATCCCTCATCAAAAGATAACAAAGACTAATTACTTTTTGGGTTCTTTTTCTTGTCGAAATGTATTATATTAAGACGCCATTACACAAATAGTCAGATAGTAATTATAACCATTAGACGGCCTGGACAGCATAACGGCATTGCCGAGTCCAGAGGCAGATTATGTATTTACATAATAACTGTATACCTTAATAAAAACACTCTTTTTAAAAAGTAGGTACAGAAATAACCAATGCATCATTTTAGATCAGACACATGCAGGGGTAGACACTAACGCTAGTCCGGGAGCCAATGGCCCGTAGTTATTGGTCCAGGCCCGTAGTATTCTGCAAAATAGCATTCCCACGGGCCCGGGTGGCCCACAGGAGTATTTGGAAGACATTTAAAGAAAGTTTGCCTGACAACTATAGTCATGCAATATATTGTTGGAAAGATCAAAATGTGCCCGAATCAATAATATTGATTTCAGTCTTTCATGGAACAATCAGAAATATACTTTTTTTTTCTCTTAAAGAAAAAAATAATTTTGACCATTGGCCCACAGATCTTGGTCTGGGCCCGTAGTTTTCTAGAGCTACGGGGCCGGGTGGCACGGCTGTCTACCCCTGCCCATGTGCCTTCAGTTTACCTCACCGTAGTGTCTGACAGGTGTCATCCTCATCTCCTCACCATGATCAAGTTTTTCTCCCTCACCTCATATAGATATAAAATCCCTCATCTTTCACAGCCAAAAATAATTATCTCATTGTAAGAAAATAAGATTACTAAAATCGTCTGGCGGACAGGCCACTTGTTTTTAAGAGAATACTATTTTCTTAAAACAAGTGATTTGTCCGCCAGTCGAGTTCAATAATCTTATTTTCTTGAAATGAGGTAATTATTCTTGGCTGTGTATAGATGTGATCATGCATGGATGTGGTTACTGATGTATTGGGCAAGCAGCATGTAAATGATTGATCCTACTGCTGGCCACACCACCACTTCTTGTGAATGACTTCTGGCTAACTTCAACTTGAGGCAAGCACGTATTGGGTACTTAACGGTGGCGGGAACGTTAAACTGTTAAATCAATTAACTTCAAATACATAATATCATGTTTTTTATTTTGCAGGCATACAACTCAGTGACCGGCGACATTGTCACCCGCTGCTTCGCACTGCTCAAAAAGGGTAACACGTTCATCAATCCCATAGTGTATGCATGGAGAAGTCCAGAATTCCGCCAAGCATTCCTCAAGATTCTACGCATGCGAACTACACAAGTGGCCAGTTCTTCAGGCTCCCAAAATGTCTCCAATGTGCAGATTATTTATGGCTGAGACTTTACCCCAGGATACTCGTAGCATGAACTACCCGCTCAACAAAAAAACGTTATTTTGCCCCGGAATGGTAAAAGTTTATAAAACGTTTGTTTTTAACGTTCTATATAGGTAAAAACGTTGATTCCAAATAATGTAAATTAACGTTTTGTGCAAACGTTTTGAAGTGCAATCTTATTGCCATGTTAAATAATGTTTTTCAATGATCAATATAATATTTTTAATTTCTATCAGCCAGAGGGCACCGAACCCAGCTGCAAAATTAGCATACTTGCATCATATATTTTAGGTTTTATTTATGTTATAATTTAATTCTCATTTTGTTGATTCATATAGACTTTCTTCTGGACATGTAATAGTAAATCCTCTATTTACTTTTATTTCCTAATCATTCATACAACCGTCAGTTAGCAAATACTACCTTCAGTAAGCCGCACAAAGAAGCCTTTGATACATGAACAGTAGGTATGACACATAATCATTTTAAGTGGTGTGATTATATCTTTTTAAAATACCCACTAAATGTACAGATATATTCAGATCTTTGACTGCATAAATACCGTTCATCTTGCTGCTATTCTATAAAAAAATGGTTTTGATATGAAATTTCGCAATTGGCCAAAAAATGTTAGGATTATTATAATTGTGGCACTTTTAGATGAGATAATGCGCTGAAGCACAAGCAAAAACCATCAAATGGATAGTGCTGCCTCCTGGTTGCAGATACTGGAATCAATAGAAACGTTAATAAACATCTAAATAACGTTTTTGATAAAAACGTTTTTTTCCAGACCATGTATAAATGTCCAATAACGTTTTGGATGTAAACGTTTTCATCTAAACCATACAGAAATGTTTAATAACGTTAACTTTAAGATACTAACGTTTTCATTTTAACCCTGTAGAAACATTAAATGACATTATAGAAACAAACATTCTTCTCTAAACCTTCTACAAATGTTAAATAACGTTCTAGATAGCAACGTTTGTATTATGAACTATGTAGAAACTTTTAAACAATGTCATTTAAGAAACGTTCCCCTGCAAACCCAATGAAAACGTTTACAAATGTTAAATAACGTTTTTTGTTGAGTGGGTATACACAGGTGTATGCACCTGTAATGACCAAGAACAAATATTTACCCTGTAATGGCCACTTAGTGCTTTAATCTCCGATGCCCTATGGGCCGGCATGATGCATAAATGCAGTCCTTAGCATTAGAGTAATTATCCAAGGCTGCATTCGTGTATAATACGGACCCTGTGCAGAGTTGGCATTATGCTTGAGTGCAGCACTGGCAAGTTACTTGCCAGGTCTGTATTGGCAAGTTATTCAACAGGACTTTATTCATACATCATTATTCTACTTTATGACCTCACCTACTGCTGCCTTCTCCCATGCTATGCTAGACTTACAACATACCAAAGGCCTGTCCCTCTCACACCATGTCTTTGTGCTGTCAGAGGGGAACCTTTGCTTCGGTAAATATTTAGGAGTGGGAGTCCTGTTTTCCAGCTCATCTCATAGATTTGATTATCCTAGATAGATTAGATACTGAAATAAACTAAATCCTTACTATTTACTGGACATTGTATACAGGATCAGCCAAGGTTCCTGATAGAAAACATGTATTTTCCATTACCCATGTGTGATATGATCATCCATGAAAAATAACCATTGCTTTGATAATTTAATGATTAACACGTTATGATAAAGCAACATTGAATCATTTGGGTATCAACCGGCAGAAGGGGAAATTTAGGCATTTAATGGTCCAACCCCAATGCTATAGTTGATAAATACAGTTCCAAGGTTTAGTAAATTGTGTACCAAAATGTATCAGACAGGTTTAGTATATCATATAGGAAAAAGCATCAGAGCCCACCATTTTGAGGTCCAGATATTTTCAAAGTTTTTACCCCATTTTGATCCGTTCTTACCCATGCCCTCCAGACATCCTGGACCTTATCCCCCCCCCCGCCCTCCCCTTAACTTTCAAATGGTTCTGCCACCCCAAATTTCGAAATTCCCGAAGTGGCAGGAGGTGTCATCCCCACTACACCCTAGCTAATTAATGTATTTCCTCCAGGTACTTTGTAAATGCCTAGATCCAAAGATCTTTAGGTTTTCACTAGAATTTCCCACATGCCAACCCTGCTATGGAATTCATTGGCTACAACTTTGAGAAACTAACTTCTCTGTTTTCAAGAGCCATCTAAAAGAAGACTTAAAAGGACTTGTGTGTATCAGAAATGTGGTACTTATCAATCTTGATATGTTATACTCCATCTATGTTTTTTATATTTGTGTACATACATGTGAAATGAGAGAGCATACGTAGATTTATACGGTGCATGGGTAAAATCAATAGTTACTTGTATTTTGTCCTGTTTTTCTGAAGCTCTATTCCTTATGAATGCTAGGACACATAGAATCCTATTGGAACAAGGTGAGCCCACAGCGGCAGTCATTTCAGTGTTAGAGCATGTAGAAATCCTGGCCGAAAAAAGCCTTAAAAGCTGTGAGATCCAGGGCTAATGTTGAAGCGGTGATCTTTGGTAGGGTCAGGAATATGGATGTCCTAAGGCATTTCAGTTTTGGTGCTTCAATAGTGGCCAGTAAAAGCAGCAACTCCAAGAAGGCATCAGGTGGTGCCAGCAGGTCACATGATAAGAGAACTTGTTCCATGTACAACCGAGAGGAGGGCTGCAAAATGAACCCATGTGAATTCCCACATGTATGCTCAGTCACAAAGACGAGCAGTTAGGAAGTGATGAGCAGGTGTGAGCATTTGGTGGTCGTCAACAAAAAATGTCAATGTAAGGTCTCTGTCAGTACAACAGGTGATTCCCATAGAAATGTGTAAATCCCACTCGCTCAGGAATTTATTCCTTGTAAGGCTAATAATAACATATCAAATCCCCTAGCTGATGTATTTGTGTCAGGGAGCCTTCAGGTTAGTGATAAGAGCAGGTTGAGTGTGGTTGGTGACGACCAGCCTCAGGGAAGGCGTCTGAAGTAGTATATGATATTGTTGACCTGCAGCAGGCAACTCCGGCTGTAAGTAGTATAGAGTAAGGAGCACGTGGAGTTGGGGCTTTGCAGCAGGCGACTTAAATTTCTAATTTTATTGGTGATCTATTTTGGGCAGATCTACCCAGCGTTGGTTCAGTAGACAGCGCTATGGGTAGGAACCTCCTTTATTCTGTTGATGGTATCAACGGATTGCCAGACGTTCATGTATATGAAGATTGCTTGGCAGGGTCTTGTTCTTGCTCCCATATTATTGGGTGTGAATTTTCTTGCAGATTCACTTTATTTCCAGTAAAGGGAATGTAGGGAAACCTGATAGGGCTAGGTATATGTGAGAGGGGGTTGTTCAAGGCTTCAAAATTGTCGATGAGTCATGTGATACCTCTTATAACTGTAGGAATTATAAAATTATTTAAGAGGGCGATTTTTTTAAACAAAGTG
>OX381711.1:26785076-26878232 GCA_947462335.1 Harmothoe impar
AACAAAGTGTGTGATATAGTTGCTCAAGAGACCAGGGATGCTTTTGTTACTAAAGTAGTTCGTCCCCCTAGGTGTGTCCATACCCTTGGGGGTGTGGAAGAATCCAATGGGAAACTTTCTCTTACAACTCGGTCATTTCGGTTGTAGATATACTTGAAAAGGTCATGTATTCTTGTGTCATAGATTTGAAATGTGCATATCGCAGTGTAAGTGTACTCGGCCCCCATGTTCACTTTCAGGGTTTCTCTTGGGACCAGGGGCAGGGGCTAGAATATTATGTCAGCCTTTAAGAACGGCATGATGCTTTGAGGCATGATGCCCTTGATCGTCATGATGCATGAATGCAGCTCTGTTGAGTAACTCGCCAGTGCTACACTCAAGCATCATGCTGACCCTTTGGGGTTGAGACACTCCCATAGGGTCGACAAGTTTCTCGCCGGGGCTGCATTAGTGCATCATGACGACAAATGTCATTTAATTCCCTCTCTGATTTCATTCGCTATGGCTAAAGGATATGGAGTAGAATACATTATTGATTGTCAATTATCTTGACCATTTTATCATTTTAGCTAGGGGTGAGGGTGAGTGTAGGAGACAGGGATATCCTTATAGATGTAATACACTTTTGGGGTTTCCAGGTGTCCTTTAACAAGTAGACCAGATTATTGACAACGTTATTTAATCATGGCACAAGCATATTCTAAGATGGAAAAGTACAAGACCTCTACCAGAGTTACCGTTAAACCGTGCATATTGTGCCATCACGATAATGTGTTAGAGTGCTAGAGTGCTCTTTTTCAAGAGAGGCCCTTTTTTAAGAGAGGCTGTTATCCAAGGTCCTGTGTTGGCACTTTCCATAAATTCCTGCTGGTTATACGCGAACCAAACCTCTAGTGCGGGTTATACAATATTCTCAAAGTCTATGTGCGGGTAATACAAGGGTTTTTGAAAGTATAGAATAGTACTACAATCAGAATGTTCAGACCCCAGGTGCGGTTTACAGGGTTCTCCCAAAGTTGGGTGCGGGTTATACGGGAGGTGCGGGTTATACGCAGGAATTTACAGTGTTAAAGATTTGGAGACCCTTATACTTCAGGTGCTTATTCAAGACCATTGCTCTTTTAAGAGCAGCCACATGATGGCAATGGTATGGTATATAGGCCAAGAGCTGTGCTTTTATAAATAATCTCATGAGCCACAAACAGCTTATTCACAAGGTTTAATGATAAATGGAACAAAAATAAAACAATTAAGGAGGAGCAAATTCTTATCGGTAGAGAGGGTTCTAAATACACTGATTTTTTTTTTTTTTTGGGGGGGGGGGCATTTCCCAAACTCCGAACATAATGAGGGTTGAGGGGGGGGGGGGCATTTCTCAAAATCTGAACATAATGGATGTGGGGAGGGGGTTCAAGATTATTTCTGATTGATTGGTGGGGGGGGTGGGGGGGAAATGTGGTGTCTGGAAAATCCACCAAACCATGTACCCCCCCCCCCCCCCCCCCAGCTAGTAATTAGTGACTCAGCCCTTAGAAGTGTTTGTTGATATCAAGTATCTATACCTATTTTAGGGTTTTCCTCATTGGACCTTGTACCTGTTTTAATTTACGATCAAGGGGGGTGTAGCTCCTTGTGTGACATCACGCCTAGAGTTGGGGGGTCAACAAAACGGGACAAAACATGACATGGGGGGATGGGGGGGGGGGGTCAAAAGCGGGCCAAAAAAGTGTGACATCGTTTATGGATGGCCCCTTAGAAGAAACCTCCACCAGTCTTCAGATGAGGGCTTCAAGTTAGAGTCTGCCCCCTGCGCCTATCTAAAGAAAAGTATATATGGACTTTGTCTGCTATTTCAGTATTTTTGGTATTTATAATGATATTATATTTGTGAATTATTGAGATTCATGAATATTTGTGAAACCTGATGATATTGATTGATATTTGTGATATTTGTGATATTGATAGTATCTATTATTCTGTCAATATTTATTGCTGGATATATCCGACGGGGTGCTGTTTTAATTGTCAAGTGTTATTGCGATACAGGACTTTAGGAGTGTAAAGTCCTCAATGTTTTTGTTGGGTATCTAAGTATATTGGGTCTTGTCAGGAAAAAGGATGAGTGTGACTTTCATTATTTTCGTGATGTACCATTCTTAAATTCTCTAGTTCTGAGTGTGTATGGTCTAGACTTATCAGATTAATCATACTGTGTTATGAGAAGTATGTTTTGTTATTATAATGGCGTTGGAAGAGCCACAGTCCAGTAAACAAAAAAAACACGTTATAAAACGTTTCTCTAAGGCTCCTTACTATATCATAACGTTATATAAAGTTTTAAAACGTTATCTTGACGTAAAATAGCGTTTGTTTTGTTTGCTGGGAGTTCATTGAAACATATGATGTGATATAATATGATATTGATAGCTCATAGACTAAACTATGTTCAATGTAACAAATTGCATTACAATTCATAATTTATTGTACAAGATAAGACATCCTTATAGTATTATAAATCATTGAATTATACTTATGTTTATCTTTATCTTATCGCACAGCTTGCTGCAGCAAAAGCTAACACTGTCATATTTTACTGCAGCAAGTAGTTGCGGCAAGCTGTAGCAAGTTGCAATTGTTAGCCTGTTACACTAGCTGCATCTGTCGCACAGCAGGGTCTGCGGCAGATGCAGTGCAGCAGTTGCCGCTAGTGTAACAGGCCCTTAAGTATACAAAGGATTTATAAAATGTGAACAAATGAGATGATACACTTGTAAATATACCGTTGGACTTGAAAACAAATAAACGTATTGAGCTTAAACTTCGTTTGACTAATGTGTACATATGAACACAGACAAAACAATACCCAGGTAACATAAGTAGATGGGCCATGATTGGGCCAATATAGCACTAAAAATTGACATTGGCCCACCACTAGTTTGACTACTGGTGCAATAATGGCCAATGCTTGCAGATAGTGATATTGATTTAATGCTGCCCAATGTTGGGCCAATAATTATTTCAATGCTTTAACATTTTTTCAAGGTTAGAAATTAAACATCGGGCCAACCTTGTAATACATATGTTGCCCCGACATAATAGTTTTCAATATAGGACTACTGCAACAATCACTGAAATTAAACAATACTATTTTTATTTGTATAATTGAATATGCAAGCATACTTAAGACATGACAGTTTGTATGATGTCTAACCATTTTGGGATTGAGATTAAGATGGATTGAAAAGATAGAAATGGCTTTTCTAAACTGATATGATACTTGACAGTCATTACTGGGCCAGCGGTCAAACCAGCGGTGGGCCAATATCAAAATATCGGATGGCCCATTTTTTAGTGGTATATTGGCCCAATCATGGCCCAATGTACTTATGCTACCTGGGAATAATAGATCCAGCTTGAGCATCATTAAACCACAGTATTTGATTCGCTCATAACAAATATAAAATATTAGCTACTGCCGACTGATTTCAACATCAACATCAAGAGTATGGTATGCATTGTGATTTTATCAATGAAGGATATATCTAAAGTACTAACAATATTATGTAATGTACCAAAGGGAACGTTCAACAATCATGTCACTGCTAGGGGGTGGGAATGGGGATATTTTAGTCCAGCAAATACATGGTGATACTGTTTATAACAGTGACAAAGAGGTGGTTTGGTCCTGAAAATGTCCCAATAAAAAGTGACATAATTGTTGAACGTTCCCCAAACTGTCTTGCTATGACGTGCCACCCCTCTATAATTATGCACAGGTAACTTGATCTATCTTGCGTCTGTATGCTCTGGAATAATAATCGGGCCCTTCAGCTAATGGAGGATGGCACTGTGCAACACAATTATATCAGCTTTGTTAAAGTGCAGCTTCACAGAGAAAAGAAGAAGGATCATGGTTACTCCCAAATGGGAGTCTGGACACGATCACTGAGGTAACACTCCCCATGACTCTAAAGTGACTCCCAATCATTAGGGAGTCTTAGAATAGGAGGCATTAAAGAGTTGTTATTAATATAGAGTTCTGCTACTGTTATTAGGGAGCCACTTAAGAGTGCTTGGGAGAGCTACCTGAGTGATCAAGTCGGGAGTCACAGTGATTCTACTTCTTTTCTCCGTATTGAGTACACATCTGAACACAGCTTATTGGGGTATGGCTATAGAGTTAAAATATGGATAGTGGCAAGAATGGTGCTTTGGACGTAATGTGTATAACAAAGGGGACCTAAACGCATAAACAATTTAATTTTTGAGGAAATGATATTTAAAAAAATATGTTTCGAAGTTGCATTCACCTATCCTTGGGAGAGCTACCTGAGTGATCAAGTCGGAAGTCACAGTGATTCCACCTCTTTTCTCCGTATTGAGTACACATCTGAACACAGCTTATTGGGGTATGGCTATAGAGTTAAAATATGGATAGTGGCAAGAATGGTGCTTTGGACGTAATGTGTATAACAAAGGGGACCTAAACGCATAAACAATTTAATTTTTGAGGAAATGATATTTAAAAAAATATGTTTCGAAGTTGCATTCACCTATCCCTGCCTTGTATCTTTGTCATACTTTGCTGCGTATTTTTCAAAACGGCACTTATAAATTGTGTCTTGGAACCAAACTCTCCCTAATATAGTCAAGTATAATGTACTCACTATTACATAGCAATGTCTGATTATACGTTTGTATCAGAGAGTTTTATCAATCAGATTTATTTTTATTTTGGATGTATCCGTGTGTTTTGGGTTAGTATGCTATTGGCTAGTTTAACCCTTTAAGGGCCGCATAGTTTTAATATTATGCCAATTATTTTCATGGTGCATGAATGCGGCGTTGGAAAGTAGACTCACAAAAGGATGCATTTATGTATCATGACGACAAATTACAAAGTACATTAAAGCATCAGGTTACCTTTAAAGGGTTGGCATGATGTGGGACATTTCATGTGAAACCAAATATATGTACTTACACAAAATACAAGAAAGTTTAAATGTGACCCTTGCGCCAGTAAACAGTATTATTGCGCAAATTACATACTGAACACATAGGTAGAGCAGATGTAGAGCCAGAAGAAGGCATTCTCCTAATGAATCTAATACCTGATAACAACAGTACAATGTGTGATTATTAAAATACCTTCATAATGAATCTTTGGCAACAAGGGACGAACTTGCGGAGTCACTAGACGCCGCCCATTCTGTGCGCAATCTTAAATCTCCACTTCTGGCATAATCTTAAAGTCTTAATAGTACTCACCATTATTAAAGAAGGGAAAAAAAGGAAAAGAAGAACGGGGGTTGGGGAGCAGAGCACACCTATTAGGACTAGATTGAGATTCGTGATTAAGATTACGGGAAAAGTGGGCCTTTTAAGATTACACACAGAACGGGCGGCATCTAGTGACTCCGCAAGTTCGTGGGTGTCCGTTGGGGGGGGGGGGGTGTCTGAGAGCAGCCTTAGCCGGCGTATTTTAACCCCATGATTTTAACACTGTAAATATACTGTACATGTACAGCATGCAGTCATTTTACAGTATCTAACGCCGAAGGCGCTAGTATATACCAAACAACAAGCGCTACATAATGTACTTGAGGAGTGTGGGCGTGCTCCGTGTAGGTGCTAATGCTATTGGTGAAGCATTGGTGTTGAAGGTCGACGCAGGCAGGAGCTCCCACGGCTTCATCAGAACTGTCAATGATACTTAAGACATTCACTGGCAGCTGACGCTGTACTAGGAAAACAAGGTACATTTTACACATTCGGTTGATGACCTTCAAACTTTCTATAATTCATACTATTAAGGGAGTGCTATTTGTTGTGTATTTTTACAATGGGGGTGGGTGGTGGAATTTTGCGCTTTAACCCCTTAAACCATACACCCCTACCGTCCTTTATAAAGGACGCCTACATACACCACTTTGATGATCACTGAAATCATATTTAAATTAAAGTTACATTGTTTTAAACTATTTTCAAAATTGTGACTCTTACATGGCTTATGAATGTGCAATAAATGCATACATTTTCAATATTTTTGCCTATAACATGTCAAATTAATGGTATAGAGGCTATTTTTGCACTAAAAAACCTGTAATTAGTTTAACCCCTATGTTAGGGATGATTGTTTAAAAGCGTCCTATGAAAAGGACGGTAGGAGAATATGGGGTCAAATTTCATAGGGAAGGTCATTATTCAATATTTTTCATGTCAGTTCTCAACGGATGGTATTGGTATCACTTTCAATTGAAAATATTATTTTTTGAAATGTGAATGAGTGATAATTGCCTAGCAACCAGATTAAAAAAGAAAAATCCAATGCCTAGCAACGAGCAAATGAAATGGCACTTAGAGAGTGTTTAATTAACCTAACCCCAGTTTGCACACCCAAAGATACCTGTGGTACTTTTTAATGTTTTAAAAAAAATCAATATGTTGCCTATCCATGACATTTAAAAATGTTCTGTGACTAGCAATAAGCATGTGGTTTGGCCTTAACAGCCTAGCAACGACATTCAAAAACATTCAATGCCTAGCTACGAGCATGTGGAATGGCTTTAAGGGTGCTTAAGATACACCTTACCCCAGTATGTAGAGCTAAGGAACCTGTAATCATTTTGTTGTTGTTTTGAAGGGATATGTTGCCATTCCACTGACATTCAAAAACATTCTGTGCCTAGCAACAAGTGTGTGCCTTGCAACAACGTGCAACATTTTACAGGTGCCTGGCAATGAGCATATGAAATGGCTCTAGAAGAGATTTAACAAAGAAATCACAAGAACATTCTTATTTTTATTCATTATAAGTCAGTATGTTGCCTAGCAACAGCACAGACAATCATAGCTCATATTGCAATAATACACAATGTAAGGATGATAGTCTCCTGTTCATGCTGATGAGGGTTTCTTCCTTCCCTTGGAGGAAGTATTGCTTGGCGAAGGCTCATCGGATAACTCGTACCCCCTTTTTTTCAGGCACAAAGATAACCCACTCCTCCCAGGGTGGGCCCACGACTGCTGTGGGCTCTGACTTAGGCTTCCCGTTTGGGGGACTCAGGTCAAAGGGATAAGGCAAGCCCACTCAACAAAAAACGTTTAATAACATTTGCAAACGTTTGTACAGCGTTTGTAGGAAAACGTTTGTTTAAAATCGTTTCATAAACGTTCCTACATAGTTCATGATACAAACGTTGTTATCTAAAACGTTATTTAACCTTTCTAGAAGGTTTAAATGGGGACACTTTTTTCCGAAGCGTTTTTGAACATTTCTCTATGGTTTGGATGAAAACGTTTGCATCTAGAATGTCATCAAACGTTTCTACATGGTTTTGGACAAATCAACGTTTTTATCTACAATAATATTGAACATTTCTTAATGGTTTGGACAAAAACGTTTGCATTCAACACATTATTAAATGTTTCCACATGGTTTGGAATAAACTTTAGTAGAAAAACGTTATTTTAACGTTAATAAACGTTTCTGTTGATTCAGGTATCTGCTGCCAGGAGGCAGCACTATCTCTCTGATGGGATTTAGCTTGGTCTTAACCTGATTATCCTAATCAAGAGGTGTCATTACAATAGTTTTACTATCATATCTTAATTACTGTAGTTGTAACATTCCATATCAAATATGAATTTTACAAATAATGTCCAAAAGAATGATTGTAATACAATTTATAGAGGGTATGGTGATGCAAACACCCATAATGTGAAATTGAGAATTACTTATAGCAACTTGGAACCAAGCCTGTGCTAATCATATATCCTTTGCATCTCTTCTAATCAAGGAGGTAAAAAGATGGTGCGGAGGGACTTGGCTGGATAGCTGTGGGTCCTACTGTTATATTTGCAGAAGGAACTCTACCAGGATGGAAGAAATAAAAAAGAATTGCCAATATGAAATAAAATGAAATCAGTATACTTATTTTATCGCTGGATTGAGTGTAGAAGGGTCATAAAAAAGACGTTATTTTTACCATAATTCTTTTTATTTTGACCATAAAAAAATGTTATTTAACATGAGGATAAGGTTCCAGATCCAAACGTTTTTCTAAAGGGTTTATATACGTTATTTGGAGTCAACGTTTATACGTAAAACAAACGTTAAAAACGAACGTTTTGCAATCCTTTAGGAAACGTTTTTTCCAGGGCAAAGTAACGTCTTTTTGTTGAGTGGGAGGGCACTGGGTAAGTCCCCTCCAATGTTTTGACACTACCAACCACCAGTGGCTATGGATCCTGGGTCTGTCTGCTGAAACGCTTTCCATAACCCCCAGGGGAATTGGGTGCTCTTTCCTTCAAGTTGGGAAAGTAGGAAAGGCCTCTGTCACTGGAGCTGTACAGGAGTGCCCCCGCTCTGCATGCCAAAGGACCCATCTCTAAATCCAATGTGGGCAGCCTCTCTTGTGGCAACAAATGTCCCCCTTCTGCCTGAGAGGGGGGGGCGCTGCGCATCATCTGGCCCAGCCAACCCCGGTGCCAGTGTAGTGCTTTGTCCTCCCATGGGTGGCGCAACCAGTGCGACCAGGGGACTACCGCCCCCATTTCTTCCCACTCAGTGTGGGTGACTGGTTGCGACTCTCTTGCGGTGTTAAACGCCGTTGCTGCCCTTTTAAAAAAGTTTTATACACAGCCCAGCTACCATTAGGACAATGAAGGTTAGGGGACAGAGAAGGTAGGGCCGTAAGAATGGAAGGGAACTGATGAGATAATAGCTGGGAAATGGGATTGGAAAATTGGGAAAATATTGAAGTCAAATGATGTTTTCTGGTGCAATTTAAAAATGATTGTAACTTTGGTTCTATTTGGAATATTTTCAAAATTTTGGTTTTGGAAAGCTTGCAACCAGGAGAAGGCTTGTCGCAAATTTCAAGGCCAGTGTCGCCACTTTTTGGCGACATGGCGACAGCTGGCCAGCCCTGTCCCCCCCTTTCTGAAAATCCTGGATCTGCCCGTAAATGTATCAGTGGGGTATCAGTTTCAAACAAGAAGGGGGGAAAAGAAAGAAAGAAAGAAAGAAAAGGGGTGCAGGCCAGAGCACCCGATATATATACAGCAATGTTGCGAACTTACGGTAACACTATCTAAAGGATAGACCTCAAAATGATTGAGACTACCGGAAATATGAACTTTTTAAGAAAACAGGGAAACATGTGCACCGCTTGTCACTTGGTCAGTTCGTCCCAACGTGCGTTAAGCCCTAGGGATGCAGAGGTCCTTATCGTTTAGTGAAACTGAGAACAGTGGTGTCAAAGCCAGCTCATCTAGAGGGTCTCATGAGAGGAGAGGGACAGGAAGTAAATTGTCCAGTGACTGTAGTGCTTTGTTATTTCTCAGCGCATCTAAAGTTACAGGCCATTGGCTCCCGGGCCAGCAATAGTCTACCCCTGATGTCACATAGAATACAAAAGACTAATAGCACAATAGCTAATGGAGGTATAGAAAAGTAGTATTGTGATAAAAAAAGACTAGGCCCTGAAAGGGAAAGAACAGACAACCCGGCCGGGACTTTTTCTTTGGGGGCAGACGGTGTTGTGACTTTCCCGGGTGTAAATGGGTCCACCTCGGAGGCGGGAAGGACGGAGACATCCGAGTCACATCTGATGACATGTTGAGCGGTAGCTCGACCTTTAGACGCCTGAGATGTTAACCCAGCTACACTGTTACCTCAGGTAGACAAGAATATTAGCCAATCAGGAGCCTCTTCCCACAGCAGCAGATGCTGGGGTGACAGCTACTGCAACCAAGATTTTCTAGACCTTGATTCACTGCACACATTGGGTGGTATCTCATATTCTGGGTAGAATTATGAAATATACTTTTATCTCAATGGCCAAATTATCAACATATTGAGACAGACATACCAAAATACTGCTAATATTGACTCATTGTACATGTATCAACTTGCATGACAAAGCCTGTGTTGTCAGTGTCCCAGGTCTATGTACCTGTGGTGCACAGGGACATCGTGGAAGGACATCTTCTGTACATGTGGTACAGTAGCAATACCTTGCATCTTTGAGATACACTTGGAGCAGTCCCTTCTGTACCTGAGATACACTAGCAGTCCCCTGGCAAATCTTGATAAAGTACAGTCTGAATTATTTTAGACCTACTCAGTTATAATCAATACATAGATAAGGGGGCGGCAGCATTTCACTGTGTACCTGAGGTACAAAAGGATGACCACTGCGTACCTGAGGTATACATTAGGGCCATTGTGTAGGCTACCTGAGGTATGCTAGGGTATCACTGTGTACCTGAGGTACAGAGGGATGACTTCGGTGTACCTGGGGTACAGTAGGGCCATTGTGTACCTGAGATACAGAAGGATGATCACTGTGTACCTGGGGTACAGAAAAACAACTACTGTGTACCTGAGGTACAGTAGGGCCATTGTGTACCTGAGATACAGAAGGAAGACCTCAGAGGTACACATTCTCAACTACTGTAGTGTACCTTGGGTACACATCTCTACTGTACCCCAGGTATACAGCCACACCCCTAGGGCCTATACTACACATGTGTTTTCTCTTCTAGAAATGTAATTGCAAGAATGTCATGGATATGCAGGGTATTGATTTAGAACAAAACAAAAGTATCACGGGGTATCCTTGGGGCTGCTTACTGCTGTTAGTTGTATCTAAAGATCTGACCAGGCCATTCCACATGCTTGTTGCTAGTCATGGAATCATTTGGAATGCTGTTACTAGGCAACACATTGAATATGAAGAAATTTATCTAAAACAAGCAACAACATAAGGTATACAAAAACAATTATTGAGATGTATGAATGATTTCACTCTACCATCAGAAATAATGTATAGTAATGTTATGTGTAGTATGAAATATAGCAATTACACATGCACTTAGTAATCAACTGGTAGGAAATGCTGACCCCATTTTCTCCTACCGTCCTTAAAAAAGGACGCGCCCATATCTCAGGAACTAGGGTACATAGAGCTTAGCTTTTTCGGAAAATTGTTTCAACTTTGCCAACTGACCCAAAAATAAAAATATGTGACCCATCTAGGGAAAAGACCCCTTCAGGTGGGAATCTCAGCTCTGGTTTTGGCCACTAGGAGGCACCCTAGTTGCAAAACAGTGTAAAATACATGAAAAAAGTTCTAAAACCAATTTTTTATGTAGAATGCAATGATCTTCATAAAATAATATAATCTTTGATGCAAACATTCTATATTTGGAATGCAAAAAGAACGTTTTTGTGAAGAATTAGCACACATTATACTTTCTGGTTGCCATGGAAACCATCCCAAAAGCCTAAATTGGAGGTAATAATCTGGATTTCTTGAAAAATCCCATTAGTTACCCAAAACTGAAAACAGAATGCAAAAATTCCTTCTAGAACCATTTTATTTGGTTATTTTTGAATAAAACCGATTTTTCATAATTATCATCATTTACTATGGGATACAATGCAATTAGAGCTTATTTACTATTTTGAAATAGTGATATGTACTCATGTTTGAAAAGCAATTCCCACAAACTACCAAGATCTTTTTAGCTCATGATATCTCATTTTATGATTACGACACCAAGTTTAATTACTATTTCCCCCCTGGAGGGGTCTTTTCCCTCGCCTAGTCACAAAATTATCATGCATCTGGTTTAAAAACTCTAGGGTTAGGTGTATCTGGGTTAAGGCCTGCATATGACTTTAATGTGCCTTGCCCTTTGTCGGCATGATGCATGAATGCAGCCCTGGCATGTAGGGTCATCTGGGCACGATTCTTGAATCATGCCGACAAAGGGCACAGGAGATTGAAGCCAAATACAGGCTTTAACGGGTTAAACTATAGAGATCTACACACATAATATAGCCTAACACCGCTATCACGTGTGCTATACGTTGTACATTTCAAACTTTAAGGATGGGATAATGAATTAATGCATCATGCCCTTGGTCGTCATGATATTTGAATGCAGCCCTATAGCGAGTAATTCGCCAGTGCTGCATTCAAGCATCACGCTGACCGTATGGGATCAAGACACTCCCGACGGGTCAAAATAGTGCACCAATGTAGCACTGGTGAGTTACCCTCCAGCGCTGCATTGGTGCATAAAAACGACAAATGGCATCTTTTAACGACACGTCGTCCTTAAAGGGTTAAAGATGGCGGTGCAGACTTACCTACTGTAACTATGGCCACCACCATGAGGACGGCTATCAGCAGCAGACCACAGAGGTACTTCTTGTCCTTAAGCCACATGGTAAACCGCACCTTCTTACCCATCTCCTCAAACTCCTCCGCGTGCAGCATCAGGTTATCTACACAGGAATACAAGGAACGGAGAAAAGGGGCAACTCTTGTAGCAACGAATTATGATGGTTCTATTCACATTTATAGTGATACTCGACGTGAGTTGAAAATAGTGGGATATTACTTTTAATTACTACTCTTCCGATAAACTGGTTCTAGCATATCAATGTGTGGAACTGCCAATGTCTATTATAGTATACATATACTGGGTATAACTTCCCCGTAAACTGGTTGTCTGTCTATATATAGCCGTGGTTATGGAGAATTCATTTAAGTTTGTTTTTTCTGCAATAAATATTAGGCTGTTCTATAATATGTGAAGCCATACCTCTGTCACATTGTGGATACGTAATTTCCGTTTCCGAAATTGGCCAGGGGCCATTTCATAAGGGATTCTAATACCTTCAGGTGGGTAACACCATTTGCGGATCCAGGGGTCGACGGCCCTTCGCCTCCCCCCCCCCCTCCCCCATACTATGGAGGGGGGGGGGGGGTACCAGCAGTGATTAGCTCCTCTCCCTGTCCCATGCGTACACTGTTTCCTCCCCTCCAAATGTCCCTTTTCCTTCAGTTTGTGTATGCATTTTGACGTTCTACATTGTCCCTCTGTCATGGGACTGTGTTGGAAAATGAGCTAGAATTCAAAATATAAATTCTAGATTTCAAAAATGTTCTTCAGATGATTATATTTATCAAAACATTTTGAATACAAGAATACAAGAAAGTATTCATAACCAAAATGCTAAAGACTAAAATATTAATATCATTATCTTGTTCAAAAATGGCTGAGAGTCTAGATTATTTAAATTTTCTGGTGGCATGCCCCCATACCCCCTAGTATGTCTGCTGCGCTTCGCTTGCGGTGCTCAGGTGGTAACAGACACCATAGTCTGGAAGCCGCAGGAGGTGACCTCGTTTCGTTATATACGGTGATATATCATAGTAAAACATCACATTTTCTCATAGTTGATATCATTATACACCATAATAAATATCATAGTGTTATCATAATAATTGTATCATGGTTTGGCCAAATAACCAGGGTAAAATAATCATGGTTTACCATTGTAAATACCATGGTAAATTATTTGTTTTTTCTGGTGATTTCTTGAAAATTCAGAATGGCCACAATACAGATCATTCTTTATCAATGATTTGGAGTCCCTAGTCAAGGAGTATCCTTTTCGAATTTGAAATTGTGCATTTATCTTGATTAGATACTGATAGACCCAGTTTCGGCTCAGATTCCACCCATTTGGATTGGTAATTTCATTAAAAATTCAAAATAGCTGCCACATAGCTATTTGAAAATAGCTGAATTGGATTCCTTGGCATCATAAATGTACTTTTTGACCTTTAATTTGAGTCTCTAAGTTGATTAGAAGTAAAGATAGACACTTTTCCAGTTTTCAGCAATGTTCGGGCGGCCATCTTGGATTTCTCAAATTGCTCAAGCATGAGAGCTCTACATCCACCTGAATATTTTCACCTAGACCCTATAGATGCATAATCAGCGGAGAAAAAAACGTTAACAGACGAAACGAGGTTGGGTCCTAACAGTGCTGTTGACTTCTAGACTACCATCGCTCTAGGTTGGCCAGGTTTGCCCCCCCCCCCCCCCTACATAATCCTAGATCCGCCACTGCGACACAGTAACAGACTGACCAGCTACCGTACCGTCGCGATAATGCCCCGGGGCGCTCTTTAATTTGTCGGGGCTCTTACCCCCGGCGCTTATTATACGAGACAGGCGCTTATTCAAGACCAGGTGCTTACAGGTTTAACCCCCCTGTAACCTGCCACAGATTATATTATATTTGAAATAGATCAGCGGAAAGTGATACAAAGGTATACTCCCCTGACCAAAGCATTTAGCACCTTGCTGCCGTGTTCAGTTTGTTAATCACATGGTTTACACTGTATGTATAGTAGTTATCACACAGTTACACAGACCTGCATGCAAAACCAAGCTACTAAATAGTAGTTATCACACAGTTACACAGACCTGCATGCAAAACCAAGCTACTAAACACATGTACACTGTCATACGAGTCTCCAAAACAACTACAATAGTTGTATTGGGGACGAGTATGTTTGTGGATTTATTATCACTTGACTGGGGCAATGTCCCTTCTTCTGATTCGTTGATAATTAGGGCAGGTGGACAGGGTCAATACAGGAATCCCAGTAAACAAAAACACGTTATATAACGGTTATATAACGTTTCCTGAAGGTGTGGATAACGTTGAAAAAACGGAAATGTAACATTATTTAACGCACATTCGTTGACCGCAATTAACGTTACATATATAACTTACTAGGCTCGTGCTAGCCATTCGCCAATTCGCCTGGGGCGATAGAAAGTTCCAATTGGCGAAAATAAATAGTAAAATTACACTTTATTTTCGCCAGATTTTACCCAGCTGGCGAAAATAAAATTGCTACACAATCATGTTACATACCATTAGAAAGAAGAAGTTTTGAGGAAGGTGGTTAACCACATTGTTTTCTGACATATTTCTGAAGCAGAATTGTATACATGTATTTATTTATTTATATATTTAAAGAACAATTGAGTCGTTCATCCCCAACAACTACCTTTCAATCTTAGCCAATGTTATCCCACCCTCACATCTACCTTCTAAAGCTTCTAAGGGTGCACTTCATCACATAACATCATGTAACCTTCATCTGATTTGTGTTCTAAACCATCTGGCGAATTTTCCATGATTTTGGCGAAAAGAATTGAAAGAAAAAGGGACCTTTTTCGCCAATCTGGCGAATGAAAAACGTATCCTAGCGCGAGCCTAGATAACGTTAGATATACAACGTTATTACAACGTTATTTTGCGTTTTTTCACGTGATATTCCCTATAGCAACTACATACATGTATAGCGTTTAATAGGGACCTTTAGCAAACCCGACTTAGCTCATTTAACCCAGATGTATCCTATGCCTTCAGCACTGCTACGTCTGCCTCTAATGAGCGTTTACATGGTTGCTAAAGCTAGTAAAGGTCCCTATTGTCCATGCATGTTTTAAAGGTTTTTGGTGTTTGAATCGTTTTATTAATGTAAAAGGGGCACACAATCTGAATGTGGTATATGTATGGCTTGCATCAGGCATCCCATCAGGCATCCCACCAGCTCCATAGTAGAGAAGGGGTAAAGCATTAAAGGGAATTGCTAGTTCCTACACAGAAGCCACCTGGTGGCAAAAATCGAAGCTCATGAAAATCATTTTTTAAACTGTATTCATATTCCTACATAGACCACTTTTCCTAAATCAACTATTTGTATTTGCTATTTGGACAGTATACCTTCAATGTTCACATGTATTCACTGCTAGGACACCCATAGGATCCTATATTTAAGGCAAAAGAAATATTTTTCCAAAATTCATACCTTTCTTATTTCATCCGAGACCCCCTGTTTTATTGGTCCTAAAATGTCCGGTAATATGTTTGTATAGATGTCCATTATACATTCCCAAGGTTTGGTTGCAATCTCAATAGAAGAAGGGGATTATCCATGACAGATAATGTGAAAATGCTGTTTTCTCATTCATTTCTACTGCTTTGCTCAAATGGCTGTATATCATGAAAGTTAGTACTGTGACATGGCAATTTCTTTTGACTTTCTATTGGATAATACATCAAACTAACATAAACCTGAGTTGTATGCAAAAGTCAATAGAACATCAGTAATCCTGCGACAAGTAGAGAGTCCCTTTAACTTCACATGCAAGAGGTCCTAAGTTCAAACCACAGTCAGGCCTTATGGACGTTTTTGGAAATACATGAACATAATTATGTCAATAAGAGACAGAGGACCCTACCTGAAGCTGGGAATAGAATATCTATTTATCCCACATGGCTATTTTGAAAACCAGTTGACAACATAGCCCTAGAACAGGCCGTTCCATTTGAGAGGGAGAGCAAGTGCTGGATTCCATTATACCATCTGGCTGCTACATAATATAACCTATAATGGGGAACAAATGCACTGCTACACCACTTCTATCTTTATAAACTATATGATTTGTCCCGTCTGAAAAATCATTCTATTTTACTAAATAGAATTCTGAACTTTATAATAGCACGTTTAGAAAATGTGTGATTAATGCATATACTCAAAGTTAAAGTGGCATAATCACCAAGCGTATCCCGCTCACAATTCTAGTACTGTTCTAGTCTACAATGTGGTTAAGTGTGAGTGGTGAGAGTGTACCGACGACCACCAAATGCATTACCCATTAATAAGAGATTTCCAGTTCACATCGTACCTACATCTCTAACCTCTAATCATAGACCAAGTCACCATCCATTTCCTCAATAGGTCTACGTTTTTAGTTCCTAACATTTGTGTGATGAACCATAACCCTATAAAAACGTTAAATAACGTTGTGAATACAAACTTATTTTAGAAAACCATGTAAGAGCGTAAAATTACGTTTTACATATTACTTAAAATAACGTTATACATTATAACGTTTCAAAACGTTAAAAAAAACGTTCTTTTTTCACTGGGATAGCTATCAGCATGGTATGAGGGATTAATAAGAGATTTCCAGTTCACATCGTACCTACATCTCTAACCTCTAATCATAGACCAAGTCACCATCCATTTCCTCAATAGGTCTACGTTTTTAGTTCCTAACATTTGTGTGATGAACCATAACCCTATAAAAACGTTAAATAACGTTGTGAATACAAACTTATTTTAGAAAACCATGTAAGAGCGTAAAATTACGTTTTACATATTACTTAAAATAACGTTATACATTATAACGTTTCAAAACGTTAAAAAAAACGTTCTTTTTTCACTGGGATAGCTATCAGCATGGTATGAGGGTTCCTCTTTGTTAATGTATCAACTTCGCCAAGTGATAATAAATGCTTTGTTAGGGGGGATGGCATTGTACAACACCTTTGATACATTGAAGCCCATATTGATTTAGGTACACCTAGATACAAATTTATGTACCAACCCAGGCGCTTATACAAGACCAGGCGCTCATTAATCTCAGGTACCCCTTGACCCGGCGCTTTTTCAAGACAGGCGCTCTATCCAGACAAGGTGCTTTATATGGACGGTGCGGTAATGCTTCTTGGTGGGTGACACAGTGAACCACTAACCTGCTAATGCCTGTTAGTGGTGCCACAGTGACATACTCACCTGCTAATGCCTATGAGTGGTGACACAGTGACATACTAACCTGCTAATGCCTGTGCATGAGTGGTGACACAGTGACATACTAACCTGCTAATGCCTGTGAGTGGTGACACAGTGACCAGCTGATACCTCTAGGTGGGTGACACAATGACATACTCACCTGCTTTTGCTTCTAGGTGGGTTACACGCTAACAAACTGACTTGCTGATACATCTAGGTGGGCGACATAATGACATACTGACCTGCTAATACCACTAGGTGGGTGACACTGTGATAATACCACTAGGTGGGTGACGGAGTGACAAACTGACCAGCTAATACCACTAGATGGGTGACATAATGACGTACTGACCTGCTAATACAGGTGGGTGACACCATGACATACTGACCTGCCTTTGTTTCTAGGTGGGTGACACAGTGACACACTGACCTGCTAATACTTCTAGGTGGGTGACACAGTAACATACTGACCTGCTTTTGCTTGTAGGCGGGTGACACAGTGACACATTGATCAGCTAATAATACTTCTAGGTGGGTGACCGAGTGACACACTGATCAGCTAATACCACTAGGGGGGTGACACAGTGACATACTGACCTGCTTATACTTCTACATGGGTGACACAGTGACACACTGACCTGCTAATACCATTAGGTAGATGACACCATCACATACTGACCTGCTAATGTCTCTAGGTGGGTGATACAGTGACCTGCTAATACTTCTAGGTGCGTGAAACAGTGACACACTGACCTGCTAATACCATGATGTGGGTGACACCATGACATACTGACCTGATTTTGCTTCTAGGCGGGTGACACAGTGACACACTGATCAGCTAATAATACTTCTAGGTGGGTAACACAGTGACATACTGACCTGCTAACATCTCTAGGTGGATGACACAGTGACACACTGGCCTGATAATACCACAAGGTGGGTGACATCATGACATACTGACCTGCTTTTGTTTCTAGGTGGGTGACACAGTGACACACTGATCAGCTAATACCACTAGGTGGGTGCCATAATGACATACTGACCTGCTAATACTTCTAGGTAGGTGACACAGTGACACACTGACCTGCTAATACTTCTAGATGGGTGACACAGTGAAACACTGATCAGCTAACAATACTTCTAGGTGGGTGACACACTGACACACTGATCAGCTAATAATACTATATATATGGGTGACATACTGACCTGCTAACGTCTCTAGTTTTCGGGACACGGTGGCATACTGACTTGCTAACGTCTCTAGGTGGGTGACATGGTGGCATACTGACCTGCTATTGCTTCTAGATGGGTGATGTCTGTTTCCCGCTGTATTACGTCATCCAGGTTGAGGTACATGATCTCCTTCACCTCGTTGACCTCATCCTGAACCTGCTCCACCGTCTTAAACCGCTTGTACTTCTTACGTGGCATCTTTTAGTAAGGACCAAATCTGTAAATAGGTAGAGATGCAGGTTTTGTAATGCATATATTTGTATGTTGTACGTGCGGTACAATACTGCGGTGTTAGAGTACATGGGCAGTAGAAATTCAAGTACATGTATAGGCAAAGGAAAACGGTATTCTAGTGAAAAGACCAACTTTAAAATTAATGTCATAAGCATTTTAGTGATTTATTACAGTAGAAGATATCAGTTCAAGGGTTTTAAGTTAAGAAATGGCTTCATGAAAATGAGTGGGTGTTGGCCTATCCAATATCCCAAAAAGCTCTAAAAGTCTCATATTTTCATATTTGCTTAGCATAATTATTATAATTGCAAATATATCATACGATTTTGTTCTTTAGGTCATAAGGTTTAATCTAGGAATGATAATTCTATTCTGTTCTAGCCATAGTAATCCTCATGAATCATTCTATAAGACACCAGTTTAACCTTTAAACTTTCCCTTTTCATTGCAAATATAGAAAGGTTTCACAGAGAAGGAAATGTTTGTATTATCCTATTGTATATTCTACAGAAAAAAGTACACCACAGCAAGTGTTAGCTTCATTCTTTCTTCAAATTTTGAATAGGCCATGGTGGCACCCCCATGCTGGCTAAAATGGGAACCAATCCCAGTGGTCGCAGCCAAGCTCACGAAGCATTATTTAACACTTATTGCAGAGCTGTGCCCACTGGGATTCCGCGGGATCGCGAATATCTTTGAAACTCCCAGCCTACTCACGATTATCATCGGTTTACAGTACAAATAGACATGCTTTTGTTTGTATATTATTTACCATGTATTAGTACAACATGTACATTTGTATTGATAGAAAATAGTGTCTAAATCACATCAACAACAAAGATGAAGAACAAAATAAAGCAGTGTATACATGCATTCATTAATTAAGACTTAATCTTTTATTAAAAGGGGTATTTCATTATAAAATTTTAGGAATTTGTGGCTGGTATAAGACATGCGATATAGTTCCATATATACCTATATGGATTTCTAAACATTGTTATTCGCATCTTTCATTTGATTTTCAGCTACAAATAAAAGCGCTTCCGTCATTTATTTTCCAAACATCTATTTTCCTCAATTAGGTTAAAACTCACATAATAGGTGAACATGCCTCTAACAAGTGGTCTAAATATAAAATGAAAAAAAAAGAATCTGCATATCCCAAGTCTCATAAAAATAGCCTAAGGTAATAAATAATGTCATAGCCTAAGGCTACCTGATGAAAACATCTCTGTAAAGCAGAACCAGGACTCAATCTCGGATTTGGATATGCGTGATATTAACGGTACGTAGGCCTATGTGAAACATCCAATAATTAATAGGCATGCAGCTTATTGTGTCCGTCTGTTTGCTTCCTTTGCCCTGCTATGCATCGACTTACCTTGCAAATGGGGTCGACTGGCCAGAAGGCCTAAGCAGCCATGTTCATGAACTGAATAGGCTTTCCTTTTTTGAACATTGAGGACAATTCGTATACTTTTCTGTTCTGCACATGAGCCGAGAGCAGAGCCAAAAGCTCGGCCTACAGTAATGAAGTATGTAGGCCATATACATAAATTTCTGAAAGTAATATTAAACTAGGCCAATTGGCAGACGCCTACATGACCGGAGCATCAGATCGCCAGATTACCACAGGAATGCTAAACTACACAATCACAAACATGGGACGTAGCAAATTTGCCATCAGACGCTGACTAAAGCCTCTTGTCTTTGACCTATCCCGCCTTATCAGTATTTACTGATGCAAAGCGCTCCGATAGAGCGGTCAAAATCCACCTCCAGGACGGCGGGAAATCCGCGGTCGGGACAGACGCTGGCGGACGCTGGCCACGGCCCGATCTGCCACCTAGCGGCTTCTGTCGGCAACTCCATCATCTGCCACTTACTCTTCAGACGGTAAGCGACCAGTAGTTTAACTTATTTCTCGTCTTCTCCCTTTCACATATCCTTGTCATCGGCACATAAAAGCTAATGTATGTCAGGGATAGCTAGAATTGAAACGAAATACCAGTTTACGGTTTGAGCATTCACTAAACACGAGCTTATCACGGTCATTCTTGGGCGATAATAGGGGTAGAAGTCACTGACACTGACAGCTCTCAATTCTATGATTATTTAAAATCTATGTCAGACTCTAGCTGACTCTAGAGTAGGCCTGCTGTATATTATAGTCTTGTTTTGAGCCGTGTATTGAGTCTCGAGCAACAGGCCGGGCAACAGAAGGGTTGAGATATCTACGACATCAGTATGTTTTTATTTTTTAAATAATAGTTTAATGTAGACCTACAGCCTACATAGATTATTAGACAGATTATTCTCCGGGTTAAGTTACTGTTTTCATGGGGTATAGTACACTTTATCTCGCTGCTGTTTTTTAGTAGATTTCGAGATTGGAAAAGGGGGCGTGGTCGGACTCAGAGTCAAGAGCTGATTGCCTTCGTTTAAGCATTTCATTGAAATATTTAAACTAGTTTCAGGGGACTTTGACTATCTTCCATGACATAAATACTAAGAATAAGTTAGGGCGACAAATGGGACTAAGAAATATATGTCACTAGCTAGTCCGACCGACCGGAGGTTGCCACTGACACAGATAACGGTGGGGAGGGGTGTTATTTTATAATATTGTCATATGATAATAGGGCCAATTGGGGGGGGGGGTGGAGGTTGTAGCTGGCTGCAGACTTGGAGTTGGACCCTGGGGGTCGTCCATAAATGTCACGCCCTGGGGGGGGGGGGGGGGGGGGAGGGTCAGACATTTGGGACAAAAGGTGACAAGGGGGGAGGGCAGTTGGCATGTGCATGCTGTCATGTTTTCAAAAAAAATTATGTTTGCAACATATACGGGTACGGTATGTGAACTTCACAGGCGACATGGTGCTTTTTTTTGGCTTTAATAGTGACATGCGACATGCATGAGGGATATTTATTTTCTTTTGGGGGGGGGGGGGGGTCGAGATTATTTTCGGTTAATTGGTGGTAGGGGGTTGGAAAAATTGTGGTTTCTGGGTAAATAATCAAGGACTGGGCAAGAAACCCCTATAGACTATTGCCATATAAATAGTTGCAACTATGCATGATTCAAAAGGCGCATGTAATTCTTTTTTTAGGGGGGGGGGCGAGATTATTATCGGTTAATTGGTGGTATGGGGTTGGAAAAAAAAGTGGTTTCTGGGTAAATCCACCAAGCCCCCCCCCCCCCCCCCCCCCGCCCCTAGCTAGTAATACGTGACTCAGCCCTCAGAAGTGTTAGTTGATATCAAGGTATAGACTTAATTTTGGGTTTTCCTTGTGGGACCGTGTACCTGTTTTAATTTACAATCGAAGGGGAGGGAGGTGAAGCAAAACGTGACAAAGTGTGACATGGGTTAAAAAAAGGTACTAAAAAGCGTGACATCATTTATGGACGGCCCCTGATTACTGTAAACGTTGATATTTTCGCGCTGGACACATTTTTGCGATTTTCCAGGATTTTGAAAATGTGCGAAAATATGTACAAAGCAAATATTAACACAGCATTGAATTAAAGAGCCAAATCTCGGAATTCCGCGAATTTTGATTCCAGCGAACATGTCCTTTTAGCAAATTCGCGTAAATGTATAAATGCGAAAATATATACATTTACAGTATTTGAATGGTTCTGTTTTTTCACCAGCCTGTAGGTGAGAATGTAGACTGTGTGAGACGAGCTGCAGAGGTCACTGTTAGTCCTTAGTACCTGCTGTTGATGCAACACACCAACAACATGCCCAGATCAGAGAAGCAGACCCCCAAGTACAAACCAGTACTCCCTATAAGGCGCAATGCTTTAACCATGCGCCGGGCCGCATCTCAAAGATAGTCGACATGGAGCTCAGAACAGAAGGTGCTGACGCGATCCCCATGGATGTCAACGCGGGTTCGCCTGACGTCAACTCTGACGTCCACTCTGACGTCACGGCATGCCTGGTGCGGGGCATCCAGGAGGGGGACCTGGAGCTGGTGCATGAGCTGCTCCTGGCGGGAGGTAACCCCAACTACTGCTCCCCAAGTGAGGACCCCCTGCTGCTGATAGCACTCAAACAGGGGCATGATGAGGTGGTGAGTGCGCTGTTAGCGAGTGGGGCGGCCGTCAACCAGTATGACTCCAACGGTAAGGTGGTCCTCCACTACCTGGCCTGCACTGACAAGATGGACCTCACCCTGGAGGTGCTGGCCGCAGGGGCCCAGGTCGATATCCGCGACTCAGAAGACAAGACCCCACTGCACTACGCGGCAGCGGTGAACCAGGCACCCGCCGCCCGCCTCTTACTGCAACACGGCGCCCACCCTGACCTCCCCGAACTCCACCAGATGACCCCGCTCATTGTGGCCGCCAAACACGGTAGCACCGATGTGTGCGAGCTGCTCCTGAGGCATAACGTCTACGTGAATCACCGCGACACAGTCTACTGCTCAGCGTTACACCATGCGTGCCGTGCAGGCTCCCTGCCCATTGTGCGCCTCCTAGTCGCCCACCGAGCCGCCCTCAGTCAGAACAATGCCGGCGACACAGAACTCATGCTGGCCACGGAGGCTGGTTCGCTGGAGGTGATTAAGTTCCTGCTGGTGAACAGGGCGGAGGTGAACCTGGTGAACAGGAAGCGCATGTCGGCCTTACACTATGCGGCCCGCACCGGCTGTCTCCACAGCACCAACCTACTGCTGTCTGCACCCGGCATCAAGGTCGACTTACAGGTACGTGCAGCCAGTGTGTGTAACACATAAGCCAGGTACTAAAATAAAAAAATCACTAAAGGAGAAATGATAAAAGAAGAGAAAAGGGGAAAAATCCTATCGACCCTATTTGATTTTTTCCATGTGTTACTGGAACACAACTTTTTTAGACATTAATTGTTACAGGTTATCATTCTAAAGGCTTGACACATATAATTACTGGACATCGATTCTCTCTCTTTGTAGCTCTATAGTGATCGATGCCCAGTTTTATACTTCAGACCAGTGGCTCATTTTGGCTGTTTTTTGCCTCACAGATTGCTTCTAGGGCAAAATCCTGACTAGGTGCCAATATATTCTCTATGCCAATGTGTAACATGAGGGTAGAAAACACCGGAACCTCAGTTAGAAAAAATCCTACTGAACAGTTTTTGAGAAAATTAGGGTTTTGTTGCATATTTTTGGTGTTTTTAGTACATTTCCTACATAAACCGTGAACGCCAGCATTTCTCACTTTTCAGGTGTTTAGAATCAGAATTTGACTTTTTCTTATTCGCAGTAGGATTTCTGAGTATCGAGCCATTCTAGAAAAGCTATTCTTTGGAAAAAATACTTAGTATTTCTTGATGATTTTCGTTGCGCAAATTTAGGGTTGTAATATAAAAACTGCATTGTCATCCAATCAAAGTGTTTATGCACTGTTGATGGTCACCCCCTCCCACCCTCTTCACTCTGCATTGAAGCAGAACAGGCAGGGGAGGTACACTTGTCCGTATATAGCTGTTGACCTGGGTGCTGGGTGCATTTTTAATTTATGGGGTGCCAACTGTTCATGAAAGAAAAATCAAATAGAATATTTTATTTTTTTTAGTATCAGATTAATGTAACTACAATTCGTGATAGCACTTAAAGCATTGTATTTGCATTAATATGAATGGTAGTCACCTTATGGGGTGCCAACTATTCATGAAAGAAAAATCGATAAGAATTTGTTTTTTATTAGCATTAAATTGATGCAACTACAATTTGAGATTGCATTTCAAGCATTGGGGCATTCAATGAATGGTAGTCATCTTAAATATATGGGGTGCCAACTGTTCATGAATTTAAAAAAAAGAATAGAATTAGTTTTTTTTATCAGTATCAGATTAATGCAACTACAATTCATGATTGCACTTAAAGCATTGTAGCATGCAATGACTGGTAGCCACCTTGAATGTATGGGGTGCCAACTGTTCATGAAAGAAAAAAAAGAAAGTATTTTTTTAAGAATCAAATTAATGCAACTGCAATTCAAGATTGCATTTAAGCATTATGGCATTCAATGACTGGTGGCCATCTTGGACCTATGGGGTGCCAACTTTTCATGAAAAAAACAACTAAATTGGATTTTTTTAACAGTATAAAATTAATGCCACTACATTTCAAGATTGCATTTAAAGCATTGTGGCATTCAATGAATGGTGGCCATCCTAAACCTATGGGGTGCCAACTGTGTTTGAAAAAGGTATCAAATAGAAATTTTCTTATATAGATATCAAATTAATGCAACTACAATCTTCTTCATTGCACTGAAAGCATTGTGGCATTTAGTAAATGGTAGCCATCTTGAATGGGTTGAATGAAGGAAAAATCAAATAGGATTTGTTTTTTTGATAGTATCAAATTAATGCAACTACAAGTCAAGATTGCATTTCAAGCATCGGGACATTTAATGAGTGATAGCCATCTTGAATCTATGGGATGCCAACTGTTCATGAAAGAAAAATAGAATAGATTTTTTTTTATTAGTATCAAATTACTGCAATTCGAGATTACATTGAAAGTATGGTGGCATTCAATGAATGGTTGCAATCTTGAATTTTGAACATGGTGTTCTCCTTCATATAGATATTCATGGATTTCTACTTCTACTAAATATAGCTTTCTGTTAGAAGGATTCTGTTACATGGATGTCGATGTCCAGTTTTAGATATATATCCATATAGTGCATTGGAGTACTATAATGTTGGACTGCTGTATATTTATATATAGAGATCTGTGGATCCACGTAGTTTTAGGCTGCTACCTTAAAGCCAGGAGATTGATAACCTGGTAGCCATCCAATGATTTTACTCCCACCGCCATTCCCACTGTTGAAATTTCCAATAATCAATATCAGTTGAGTAATAACAATCTGTTATATCAAAGATGAATGATTCCAAACACAGATTAATATCTTACTTTGTTTTTATTGTGTCTAAAGCAGGAGCGGAAAGGCATGACCGCTTTAATGCTGGCGGCGCGTCACGGCCACCACGAGGTGATGACAGCCCTCATCACAGCAGGAGCCCACGTCCCCATGCAGGTATACACAGACATCATGTTGTAATATAGAGAACTCATACTGAGGTGATGACTGCCCTCATCACGGCAGGAGCCCACGTCCCCATGCAGGTATACACAGACATCATGTTGTAATATAGAGAACTCATACTGAGGTGATGACTGCCCTCATCACGGCAGGAGACCACGTCCCCATGCAGGTATACACAGACATCATGTTGTAATATAGAGAACTCATACTGAGGTGATGACTGCCCTCATCACGGCAGGAGCCCACGTCCCCATGCAGGTATACACAGACATCATGTTGTAATATAGAGAACTCATACTGAGGTGATGACTGCCCTCATCACGGCAGGAGACCACGTCCCCATGCAGGTATACACAGACATCATGTTGTAATATAGAGAACTCATACTGAGGTGATGACTGCCCTCATCACGGCAGGAGCCCACGTCCCCATGCAGGTATACACAGACATCATGTTGTAATATAGAGAACTCATACTGAGGTGATGACTGCCATCATAACGGCAGGAGCCCACGTCCCCATGCATGGATTTGTGAAGCTACGGGCCCGGGTGGCCCATGGCTGGAAAATTTGTGTGTACCCCTGTAGAATCCATTGACCAACGCTTTTCTTTTTCGTCTGGCTTAAGGTATAAGTTAGACTTGCAAATATTGTTTTAGCCTGGTGAAGTGTGATATTACAACTATGGCTGATCATGATCAAAATAAATGTTGAGGGGTCTGATAATACCCTCCCTGTCCGATAATACCCTCTGATTTCATAATATACTGTCCAGGGGTTTTCTTCCAATAAAACTTCCCTGATAAAAACAACCAGTAATAATATTACCACATCATATTTGGCTCAGATACTATTATTATAGGGTGCAAGATGTTTGGAGTTCATGGTGCAATTCTGGGACAAGTAAAATGTTGTCAATTGAAACATTATGTCCGATAATACCCTCCTCTACTCTAATATAGTCTATTTACTGCTAGCTGCGTTGTAGTATTAGCGCTGGAGCAAATAACTACCTGCATTTTCATGTATGTACATTATTTTGTGTGTATAAATTTCCGCAGACTTTCTAAAAAGAAAAGCAAATATATGTACAGCGTGACGATATCTACGTTTACAGTATCCAAACATATATTAATACAATAATGTGCCGTGTATTTAGAGTAACCTTGTTCCCCCGGCAGGACACGCAGCTGCTCACGAGCCTGCACCACGCAGCCCTGCAGGGTCACGTGCTCGGCATCATGTTGCTGCTCAAGAACGGGGCACGCATCGACCAGCCCGGGGAGAACGGAAACCCACCGCTTATACTGGCCGCCTGTAACGGACACGCAGAGGTACGCTCTCTCTTCTAGGATTGAATTCAATGCCATTTTTAATAAGGACAAACATGTATTCAGATGTTTTTAAATCCTTAGATGCTCCACCGCTTCCACCAGGTACCCCGTCCCTTCACCAAGTCTCTCACCCCTCCACCAAGTCTCACGCCCCTCCACCAGGTCTCCAACCACTCCACCAGGGCCCACACCCCTTTCACCAGGTCTTCAATCTTTCAACTAGGCCTCCCGCTCCAGCACAATGTCTCCTCCCCGTTCACCGAGTCTCGCACCCCTTTACCAGGTCTCCCACCCATCCACCAGGTCTCCCACCCCTCCACCAGGTCTCCCACCCCTCCAACAGATCTCCCACCTCTCCATCAGGTCTCCCACCCCTCCACCAGGTCTCCCACCCATCCACCAGGTCTCCTACCCCTCCTCCAGGTCTCCCACCCCTCCACCAGGTCTCCTCCCCCTCCTCCAGGTCTCCCACCCATCCACCAGGTCTCCCACCCATCCGCCAGGTCTCCCACCCCTCCACCAGGTCTCCCACCTCTCCATCAGGTCTCCTACCTCTCCACCAGGTCTTCCATCCCTCTGCCAGGTCTCCTATCCCTCCACCAGGTCTCCCACCCATCCGCCAGGTCTCCCACCTCTCCAACAGGTCTCCCACCCCTCCAACAGGTCTCCCACCTCTCCATCAGGTCTACTACCTCTCCACCAGGTCTCCCACCCCTCCACAGAGTCTCCCACCCCTCCACCGAAACTCCCACCCCTCCACCAGGTCCTCCACCTCTCCACCAGGTCTCCCACCCATCCACCAGGTCTCCCACCCATCCACCAGGTCTCCCACCCATCCAATGGGTCCTCCATCCCTCCGCCAGGTCTCCCACCTCTCCACCAGGTCTCCCATCCATCCACCAGGTCTACCACCCATCCGACAGGCCCTCCATCCCTCCACCAGGTCTCCTACCCCTCCATGAGGTCTCCCATCCCTCCACCAGGTCTACTACCCCTCTACCAGGTCTCCCACCCCTCCACCAGGTCTCCCACCCCTCCACCAGGTCTCCCACCCCTCCACCAGGTCTCCCACCCATCCACCAGGTCTCCCATCCTCCACCGAGTCTCCCACCCCTCCACCAGGTCTCCTACCCCTCCATGAGGTCTCCCATCCCTCCATCACGTCTCCTATCCCTCCACCAGGTCTCCCACCCATCCACCAGGTCTACCACCCATCCGACAGGTCCTCCATCCATCCACCAGGTCTCCTACCCCTCCATGAGGGCTCCCACCCCTCCACCAGGTCTCTCACCCATCCACCAGGTCTCTCACCTCTCCATCAGGTCCCCCATCCCTCCACCAGGTCTACTACCCCTCCACCAGGTCTCCCACCCCTCCATCAGGTCCCCCATCCCTCCACCAGGTCTACTACCCCTCCACCAGGTCTCCCACCCCTCCATCAGGTCCCCCATCCCTCCACCAGGTCTCCCACCCATCCACCAGGTCTACCACCCATCCGACAGGTCCTCCATCCCTCCATGAGGTCTCCCACCTCTCCATCAGGTCTACTACCTCTCCACCGGGTCTCCCTCCTCTCCACCAGGTCTCCCACCCCTCCACCAGGTCTCCCACCCATCCACCAGGTCTTCCACCCATCTGACAGGTCCTCCATCCATCCATCCATCAGGTCTCCTACCCCTCCACCAGGTCTCCCACCCATCCACCAGGTCTCCCACCCAGCCACCAGGTCTCCCACCCAGCCACCAGGTTTTCCACTTGTCCTCCAATTCTTCCATTCCTCCACATAGGTATCCCACCCTTTCACAATGTCCCCGATCCCTCTATATTTCACACCTGACTTTTGCTAGTGGTTGTCTGCAGAATAACATAATCAATAAGTACAAAACCCAGTGTTTGTGTCCTTGGTGCTTGCAGGCAGTGAAGTTGTTGCTGAGTGCGGCTAAGGGCCACCAGTACCTCAACGTGAACAGCAGCAACCACGACCACATGACGGCCTTACACATGGCCGCCGACCGGGGACACACACAGGTACACATACACCTTCTTTTTTAAATTTAATTTTTTTAAATTATTATTGTTATCTTCAAAGCATCGCGCTGTGGTCTTCCTGATGATATATCACATAGGGTAGATTCCCCATCATGAGTCAGACACATACCCTCAGATGGACACTGATATTTCTAATTACTCCTGTATGATAAGACTTGGATTGGTGATTTATATTGGAAGAAATTACACTTAGGCTTCACCATTATTCACAAATAAGTAGATTAGAAGGCTTGAACAAGCACAAATTCAAGTGTCCATCTCAAGGTATGTGTCAGACTCTGGTGAATCTACCCTAATGTATTCAACGTAATAAGCGCTCTCCCCTGATAAGCGCCGCCCCCTCCCCCCCCCCCCCCCCCCCCCCATTTTAAAGCATTTTTTAGACTAGAAGCCTTAATTTTCATGATTTTGGAGACTCATACTAAAATGTCATAAAGATAACGTTATAAACGCACAGGGCGCTTATTACATCGAATAAGGCACCCTAAATTCTCTGCGTTACCTCTTGCACGGAAATCAGAACCTATAGGTGCAGGTTATACAGTACACAATTGTAAGGTTGCAAGTGTAAATTATATATGTGTAACGGTCGCGGAAAAATCATCTGGAGAAAGCGGGACTCGAACCCACGACCCTCAGATCACGTAACCTGCGACCGTTACACATGCAAGTAGAAACAAAGTGAACCAGGTGCCTGGACATCTACATACCTTACATGTTCTTAAACTACAAACCTTCCGTATTGTCATACGTAAATGGGTTTGATTACAGTTATGTTATCAGTTTCAAAAGTAAAAAAATAAATCAAACAGGGGGTTGGGGGGCTGCCAATATATCTACAATAGCATTGTGTGTTTGCAGTGTGCTGAACAGCTGCTACAGGAGGGTGGGGACCCTGGACGACCTAACCGCAACGGTGACACCCCGCTGATGTTAGCGTGTCGCCGTGGTAACGACGTCATGGTGGGTCTGGTGCTGCACCACGTGACGTCACACGCCGACCCGGGACACTGCCTCAACAAGGTCAACCTGATGAAGCGCTGCGCTCTGCACGCAGCCACACGCGCCGGGGCCAGTCAGTCACTTTACTGTCACTTTGTCTTATTTACCTGTTATACTTGTATAATGTACAGCCAGCCCTCCCTTCCTCCCAACATTTACTTCTTTGAATCCCTTTCCTCCTTAGACAAAACCCCTGCAACAGGCCATATATGTTCCATTATATTTGGGCTTAATTCCTTGGATAATTTTGATCTTCAGACATTTTTCCTTGCATTTTCCAAATCGAGGAAGTGAGAGCTAACTGTACTTTGTCTTTATTCACCCTGCATATTATTATTTATGCTTGTATGATGTACAGTGTTCAGCATGATGACTACATCTACTTTGATATTTGGACCCCTCCATTTTTGTTACCAGAAGTTTTCGGTACAACTAATCTCAGGAAGTTTTAGAATAGTCAGTGTATCATGGCTGGTACGGGAAATGTAATATCTTAATACAGGGTTCACACATGAAATGCCATATTAAGATATTGGTAATTGTTTATTTGACCAGAATAAAAATTACGGTAATTCAGATTTTAGTCTCTACAGAATGAATGAAGGAAAAATATTCATTGAAATGAAAATTATGAAAAACGTCATTTCCCAGATGAGTGTGTCCAAATGTTGCTGACGGCGGGGGCGGTTCCTGACGTCCACGACGTCCACGGCAAGACGCCGCTCATCCTGGCGGCCGAGCTGGGTCATGACGTCATCACGGACCGGCTCCTCCGGGTGGGCGCTGACGTGACGGCCAAGACGGAGGATGGTTGGACGGCGCTGCACCTGGCGTCTCAGAACAATGCGGTCATGGTGGTGGCCATGTTGTTGGGGGCGGGGGCCGACCCGGACGTGGCCGTCTGGGTGAACAGCATCACCCCGACTCTGCTGGCCGCCGCTAGGGGGCACTACGGGGTGCTCAAACTGCTGCTGAGACGCGGCGCTGACCCCGACCTAGCAGACTTCAGTGGCATGACCGCGCTACATAAGGTATGAGCACATTGCTGTCCTTAAATGGCTAATTCTGTAACCTTTAAGGTCGCCATGTTGCATGAATACAGCCCTGCTGAGTAGCTCCCCAGTGCTGCATTCAAGCATCACGATCCTATGGGGTTGAGACATGCCCGAGGAGTAACTCTCTGGTGCTGCATTGGTGCATCATGCTGACAAATGTTATCTTTTAGCGACATCCGTCCTTAAAGGGTTAAAAATGTTGCCATATACCGAATCTAAAGAAGCATCTTAATACATCAACCATGACAATTCACCCAGTCTTGCCAAAATCTGTTTACCATAAATTCTAGTGTATAACCTGCAAATACGGGATAGCTCTCCCAGGTGCGCGGACAAGCGTTAACAGTGCAATCTTAATCTTACATCTTAAAATGTCTTAATCTAAGGCAGAAAGAAAAAAATAACGGGGGCTGGGGGGCAGATCCCATTACACTCCAGTCTACTAGCCTATTCTACAATGGACTGTGTAGTTTAAGATAGGATTAAGATAGGTTAAGATAAGATTAAGACTAATTTTAAGATAATTAAGACAATTTTAATTCTGTGTTAAGATTGCACTGTTAACGTTTGTCTTTCTAGACTCTTTTGAGCTAGCGCATTGCGGTCTACCTTAAGAGGATCATATAAGCTGCACAGGAGGTCTGAAGATCACTAATCTAGTACTATACTATACTAGCAGAAACCCTCGCATAAACTTCAGCCCACCTTGGGAGGATCTTATGAGCCGCACATGGGTTCTGACTCTTGTGCAAGCGGCAGCTTTACGTGAGAATTTACGGTAGTGAAGCAGATGGGTCGACTACCTGTAGATTCCAAATTGTTTGAGGAATCTTGTAACACAGGAAACACAGAAATCTTGGTTTGCAGTACTTTAATTGGTTGTGTTGCTACATAGGCCTGTTAGCCCTCCCTTATGTACAAATCCCTGAGAGCACCTCTGTCTAGCTCCTGCCCTCGACCTGAGTCCACGTGAGTACGAGGACCTGGACCTTGTCTCCATGGTCCTGGCACTACCTTCCAGAGCCAATAGCAGAGCAGGACTCCCCTCCTGGGACCATCACCCCATGTCCTTCCTCCCCATGCTACAACTGTACTCACCTTGGGTTATGTAAAAATAGGGTCTTATACAACAGTCAATTCAATAAAATAAAATATCAACTGTTCATTATATTATACTATAATTGCCGTAAAACCTTGCATAGAGCCTGCGGCTAGTACGCAAGTCAGATAGCCAGTGCCCCTTATAGGATTGGTCCGAAGTCGGAGTGCGGTAGATGTGCGAGTTTTTAATCGTATACTACAGTACTAAAGTTGCTATAATGACACCCCCTGTGCAGCCGATAGGATTTTAGGTGCAGCTTATACCCAAATTAGACTTACCGGGTATATGCGAGTTTTATGGTACCTTATATGTTTTTAATTGTGCTCAATTTATTTGTTGTAATATCATTACATGTGCCGCTACTGCACATTTCAGAGTGCGCGTGGTGGACACGCTCTGTGCGCCCGGCTCCTGGTTGTGAATGGGGCGCGGGTCGACTCTGAGACCACACTGGGACGCACCCCAGCCATGGTAGCCGTGTCGGAGGGACATCGCCGAGCGCTCAGGGTCCTCTTAGAGGCTAACTGTGATGTGAGCCGCCTCAACCTACTTACCACCAAACCCAACAAGAAGTTTGCCACCATCGTGGAAATGCTGCTTCTGGCCGGTGCACCGGTCGATGTCCAGGTTAGTTAAAAAAATACACACACACACACACACACTGATGAGCTGATTCTATAAGCCACATATGAGATCCGAAAATTGCTAATTTAGTAGTATACTTATACTCGCATATAAGCTGAGCCTTGGCTTTGGGCTGATCCTATAATAAGCCGTACCAGCGATCTGGTTCGCGTACTGACCATGGCGTTTATGCGAGAATTCACAGTAAAAGATGTTGTATACGTAGGAAGGAAGGAGAGAAGAAATGCTTATATATGTTAACAGGGTGCAGTATATTCATCCACAGGCACTTTCAGACTAAAGGGTATTACAAATTTGACTCCTGATCTCTTAAATCCTAAGGTCCACAATAACTTTCCACGATGATACAGGTCATCTATTGAAAGCCATATCTCTTCACGGTCTTGGCTAGTTCACTTGAATTTAGCTTAGAAAAAATGCTAAGTTCACACACCACTATATGCCCTCTTACGGTACGAGGTTCCCACTGATTTTCCCTCTTTGTGAAGTCTATTTCTATTTTCTCGGTTGTTTTACACATTTGAAAGAAATGGAGCGTGTTTATGAGTGAAAATGACTGTTCTTTTGACAGATACATTCCTTTTTTTTCAAGCATGTAAAATAACTGAGAAAATCGAGTTTCAAATAGACCTCATAAAGAGAGAATATCTGTGGGAACCTCGTACAATCAATCCCGGAATCCTAAGGTCCACAATAACTTTCCACTATGATACAGGTCATCTATTAAAAGCCATTCTCCTCACAATCTTGGCTAGTTCACTTGAATTTAGCTTAGAAGAAAGTTCACCCACCACCTCGCCCCCTAATTGGATGTACTCTATGATAGAAACTTTTTTCTCACTTATTGTGCATACGCGGACAGCATTATAAAAACTCTTCATTATGTATGAAAGAAAACAGAATATATATCACCCAGGTGTACTGACTCATTTCACCTGAAACCTTAAACCCTTTTCTTAGATAAATGGGTTCGTCTATCACCTATTGTCCAGAATCCAAAGCTATATTTAATGAGTTTTGATAATTCAACAGGTATACAGGTATACAGGTGGGGAGCCATGCATTAGTGTAGCCTGGTTACTGACCCCTCACTCCCAGTGCGTTGCCACTTCGGTATGGCCAGTGGGACCAGGTTAGCATTGGTCTGGATAGTGGACACACAGTGGTCACTGGGATGCCTTGGTGGGCAGGCCATCAACAGGTACAGGGGGTCAGTATCGGGGTCAGTATACAGTTGGGGAGACATGCATTGGTCTATATTTTGGACACGTAAGGAGGAGTAGGGAGGGACCCTTTTATATGGGGAGGGGTCGGTCAATAGACTTTCCCTAGTTTGGTGATGATAGTGTCCGTATTTATGGAGTGACCCTTAGTCTATGAGAGGGGAGGGGGGGGGGAGAGAAGATTTTTTAAATTTTTTTATCAATCTCATAATAATTGTGGTTCCACAGAAGGCGGATATCTTCACTTAGCTCAGAGCACCGATCTTTTTTAACAGTCAACCAATTCTGACATCCTATAGTTTAAAATTAGCTGCTCAGAAAATGAACCAAATGACATATCAAAGAAAACCCAAAAGACAAACAAACAAACATACACACACCAACAAGCTCTATGACACCTTTCTTCGTCCTTCTCTTATAACAGCAAATAGCTCTCCTGGGTGCAAGGACAAACGTTCAGAGCGCAATCTTAACCTATAATCTTAAATCTTAATATATAATCTGATAGCTCCCATTGTATTTGCCACCTAGTGTCACATACCCACACTATGCTACCTGAGGTTTGCCTTTATAGTATATACCCTGCACCTTGCTGACACAATATAAACATCTAAAAGAAAAGAAAAAGAAAAAAGAAACGGGGGTTGGGGGGCAGAGCCTCCAATTACATACTAATAAACTAGCCTATATCCTACCATGGACCGTGTAGGGGTATCACTACTAGTGGCGCCATCTTCATGTGCTTGGTAATATTTTTAAGATAGTCTAAGATAGGATTAGGATAGTTTAAGATAGGGTTAAGATTGCGCTCTGAACGTTTGTCTGCGCACCTAGGAGAGCTATCACGGTCGTGTCACGTGCCACCAACAGTAGCCTCAAAAACGGAACTAGATCTGTAGTCCCCGGCCGATTTACACATGCAGGTTGCCCTGCCTCCTTTGTTCACAGTTCCTCAGGTGGAAGATTTGCTGAAAGCCGCTGGGGTTAGTTCATACAGAAATCCAACAGTCAGCAGCCATTCAAAACTATTTTGCATTTCACACATAATGCAACCCCTTACTAGGTAGAAGAACCCTCTATTGAGACATCAACAATGCTCCATGTCCTGACCTCTGTCTCTTTGCAAATGTACATATAAAGGCTGAACAAGTTCCAATGAAAAGGGTGTGGCTTCCATACAGAAAAAGAAACACATGAACAAAGCTAACATCTCAACACTTCAAGCCACACTTCGACACTTCATTGTCCACACTTAGTGACTTCTCCAGTGGGATTTGCTATCCTATTTTGTCAGGTCAGGCTGTGAAGAAAAATCAGAACAAAGCAGGTGTAAGAAGCTCATTATATGGAGACAAAGTTGAAACCCAAATTTAAACCTTTAACGACTGAATAATGCCTGAAGGCTCAAATCCATTTTTTTATCACCAGCACAGCGTTGGTGTATCATGCTGTCTCTTCAGGAGTGTATCAACCCCCTAGGGTTTGCATGATGCATAGATTATAGCACTGGCGATATACTGGCCAGGGCTGCATTCTTGAAGCATGGGACATAGTGCAGGAAAGCACTATATATGCTGCCCTTAGAGGGTTGGCGTAAAGGACTGTCTTTGTGATACCATACCATTTAGTGTGTGCAATTACCCGACCGTTAGCGGAAGCTATTTTCCCTGTTTTCTTTTGACTTCCCAGTGTTTTCCAGGCCAAAAATTGTAACTTTTTTATTTCCACAGCTTGATTGACAAATATTCTTTGTTTATGTGTGGGGTTTGAATCACATCTCTCACCCCCCCCCCCCCCCCTCAGACCCCAATCCAATGCCTGTTTCAAGCAGATCCGGCCCAACCGACCCGACAATCGGATCTAATTTCCCCGGCCGGTCTGATAGAGTTGTGCATGCCAAACTCTGCCGACTGTTGGGTCGGGTTGGGTGGGATCACCTTGGGTCGGGCGAAATTACATTGGTGTGGCTGGGGCTTGATAAAACAATGCCTACATCCACCACCTTTTGTGTATCCCTGTAGGGTATGAGTGAGTTGGAGGGTACCTCGGCACTGCCTGTAACACTGGTGGAGAACCCGTCCTTACGACACAGGATCATGGAGTACGGTACTAACCCACAGTCCCTGCGTCAACTCTGTCGCCGCGTCATCCGCGCCCACATCGGCCATGACATCACCAAGAAGGTACCCTGCCTGCCGCTCCCCGTCTTCCTACAAGACTTCATCCTCCTCAAGGAACTGAGACAGATCGTTATCGTGGACCAAGCCGAGTGAAGCTGTTATACACTGTAAGCCGAATCTCAGCTCATGTTTTTGTAGTTCTTACGACTGGTGTTAGGAAGTTTTCTAAAAAGAAATGATATCTACACATCTCTCACGTTGTAGGTTAGCATCTCCAGGTAGTTTAACTATACAAAGGTTTTATAATCTGTACAACAGTGTCAATTGGATTATGGAGAGTCATGTGGTGAAGGTTAGGCTGGGATGTTTCGTCGGTTGCCATTCACAGGCTTATACTATTAAATGGAGGTGATGTTTTTGCTGACTTATACAAGGTAAGCATTATCATAATGGTGCAGACGGACCGCTGCTATAGTTAACTTTGTCCTGTCTAAACAGTGTAGCTGTGATTGTTAATCCATTAAGGCCGGGACAGCGCTTTAATGTAATGCCCTTTGTGGGCATGATGCATGAATGCAGCTCTGGCGAGTAACTCGCTGTTGTATTGTGTATCCATGCAGTGCCTGCGAGTTACCCGCCGATACTTGCATTAGGCCAAGGAAAAGGTATGTTACAGGTAACATGGCAAGAAAATGTAGGAACCGTTTGTCAGATCTTTTTTTGTTTAAACATGAAAGTACTACCGAGCATCTCCGAAGACCCTAAAATTAACCAAAACAGGGTAAAAATACGAAAATTTCTTCAAAATTGCATGTGAAAATGTAGGGTCGGCCCTGTTTTGATAGGGTCGGTCGGGTGACCTGAGACAAACCTTCTTTTTTTGGCCTTATGAGGACAAAATGCACAAAGACCTGAAGAATGATACCATACATAAAGAGTTAAGTCCTATGCATCACAGCTTAAATTGTGATGCGTAAATTTGAGTCAAATGTAACTGCTATTAACTGGTGGTACTATATAATGCACTCTATCTGTATGAATTATATATTCCACACACACAAAAAAAAGGGGGGAAAATTGGGATAAGATCCAAGTACATTGAAATATGATAAAAATGGAAACGAAATGTCATTCCCGTAACAGAGGCAGCATGTCCTGAATCCGTGTGTCGTCCATGATATCAACGTAGAACTGTTCAACTTACTATATTATGGCTTGCATTAATGGCCATATTGTGTTACCTGTTAATGTTTCCCCTTGTGTTAATGTGTATACCGATAACATAAATGAAATACTCATGAGAACGGTTAAGATAACAAGGTATCCAGTGACAGACACACTCCCATCCCTCCAGCATCCACTTTGCAGCCTTTATTGGCTTGACTTTTTTTAAAGTAATTTTTAATAATTTTGAATGATAACCCTATTGGGATCAGAGACTGGGAAGGGCACATTTATGGGGTTGGGGTTAAATGACACCCCCTGTCCTCTCTTGTAGGGAGTGGTCATCATTTAACAAAATGTAAAGTATCACCCAGTCTCTCTTCTTTTTGCCCCAGCCCTATCCAGAGGGTCAAAATGATCGAGTTCTCTGTTTCCAAATCCACCACGACCCCCCTGTGTTAGAGGATTTGGCTGTTCCCTTACTAAAACTCCCCCTCTCCCCTGGCCGGGTGTTAACTGTGATAGTGGCCTGTGGTATATTGTCCTTGTGATGTTCTATGTGTCAGGACAGTCAACCTGGTATAGTCAACCAGTTTATATGACAGTGTTATTATACAACATGTTAAATGTGCTCTTTAGCAAATCATATACGTGTATGCTGCTATTACGCATTATGATCATGAGTCTACTCCTCGTGCTATTAAATTGTTGAGGTATTTCCACTGCCTAGTTTATGCCACGTACACAAATTGTGCGTGTATTTAATGTGCAATATATTGTTGAGATATTAATATATCTAACTTACTACATGTGCATGTTTGTTTTTATGATATGTTATGCTGTTTAGTGTTGTTCCCATGCTGTATTAGGAAGACGTGTAAGCTGTTATGACTTTACTATTCTACCGTAGATGTCTGCAATGCTGGTATATATGTTTATCTATTAGGCATACTTATTTATATAGATAATTATAGGTAATAAGTGAAGTTATTCCTGAGTTTATTAGCTAAACACAAATCAGTAATCAACGAGGAGGGACGTTGCCTATACATATAACTACATTATATTACCCCCTCTGTTGGTTAATTGGCAAGGGCTTTCCAGACCTTGTTATTTGATTAAACTTGCTGCCGACAATAATTTCTAAGAATGCAACCATGTTCATCTAATGACTTGCATGAAGTGAGATTAATTGTTAACGCCATATTGACACTATAGGGAATGCCCTATGACTTCAGAGTAGTATACCTGTAGTGAGTCTGGGTTAGGCACTGTCAACAGGGCATCTGACTCGCATACTAGCTGCGGCTTCTATGGTATTCGCAATGGCCGTTTTGTTAGGCGTGATGCTACAATACAGTGTCGGTGAGTTTCATACCGGAACCGTATTGTTTCATGATGACAACAAATAAACGCTTTGAGGAGTGATAAAAACCTTGGAGAAATTTGAAAAATTCTAGAATTTCGCAGTGTTGCAAATGCTCTCGACCATTGAAGGGAAATTTTCCATTCATAGAAATGCAGGAAGTACAAGTTTATATTGGCTATTTATTACCATAGGTTTGGGAACATTCACAAATGACGTCACCTTTTTTTGGGTCATTTTCAGGACCCCTTACCCGCCCTGTCACCTTTTTTCACCTACCAGCAATCAACCCCTAAGAAAGACGTCACTAACATTGAATACGCCCCCCCCCCACCCCACCAGCTAACCCTTTAAATACACAGTCTTGAAATTAATATAGACATAAAACTCATACACCATTTGGCCAGATTTATTTCTGTTATAACCTGGTGCAAGTGCCAGGTATTGAATAATCGCCGGTCTCGTATAAGCACCTGGACTATAGGAATCTTCAAATATATCTTTTTGGGCAAGCATCAATTCTAATTGATGCCATGGCTGAGCCAGCATCAACTATAACTCTATTAAAATTAGCAAAGCCAGTCTTGTATAGCCCCTGTCTTGTATAAGCATAAGAGGTAATCATGCCTCCAAAATAGTAAACCCCAGGCCACTTATATATATGCCAGTACAGTATGAATTGAATCGCTCATCAGTGTACATACTAAAATGTAAATAGCCCCTAAACTCTCCTCACGAATACCTGGATCTATCTCACCAAAGCTATTCAGGTACAAATGGTGGCAATTTTGACTGGGTGACATATTTACTTGGGTGACATATTTGACTGTGTATAGTTTATTACTGGACATCGATTCTCTGTCTCTTTGTAGCTCTATAGTGATCGATGCCCAGTTTTATACTTCAGACCAGTGGCTCATTTTGGCTGTTTTTCGCCTCACAGATTGCTCCTAGCGCAAAATCCTGACTAGGTGTCAATATATTCTCTATGCCAATGTGTAATATGAGGGTAGAAAACAGTGGAACCTCAGTTAGAAAAAATCCTACTGAACAGTTTTTGAGAAAATTAGGGTTTTGTTGCCCTTTTTTGCTGTTTTTAGTACATTTCCTACATAACCCGTGAACGTCAGCATTTCTCAATTTTCAGGTATTTAGAATTGGAATTTGACATTTTTTTATTCGCAGTAGGATTCCTGAATACCGAGCCATTCTAGAAAAGCTATTCTTTGGAAAAAATACTTAGTATTTCTTGATGATTTTCGTTGCACAAATTTAGGTTGTAATATAAAAACTGCATTGTCATCCAATCAAAGTGTTTATGCACTGTTGATGGTCACCCCCTCCCACCCTCTTCACTGTGCATTGAAGGAGAACAGGCAGGGGAGGTACACGTGTCTGTATATAGCTGTTGACCTGGGTGCTGGGTGCATTTTTGATTTATGGGGTGCCAACTGTTCATGAAAGAAAATTCAAATAGATTTTTTTTTTTTTAGTATCAGATTAATGCAACTACAAGTCGTGATAGCACTTAAAGCATTCTATTTGCATTAATATGAATGGTGGCCACCTTATGGGGTGCCAAATATTCATGAAAGAAAAATTGATAAGAATTTGTTTTTTATTAGCATTAAATTGATGCAACTACAATTTGAGATTGCATTTCAAGCATCGGGGCATTCAATGAATGGTAGTCATCTTAAATATATGGGGTGCCAACTGTTCATAAATAAAAAAAAGAATAGAATTAGTTTTTTTTATTAGTATCAGATTAATGCAACTACAATTTGTGATTGCACTTAAAGCATTGTGGCATGCAATGACTGGTAGCCACCTTGAATGTATGGGGTGCCAACTGTTCATGAAAGAAAAAAAAGAAAGTTTTTTTTTTAAGAATCAAATTAATGCAACAGCAACTCAAGATTGCATTTAAGCATTATGGCATTCAATGATTGGTGGCCATCTTGAACCTATGGGGTGCCAACTCTTCATGAAAAAAACAACTAAATTGGATGTTTTTAACAGTTTAAAATTAATGCAACTACATTTCAAGATTGCATTTAAAGCATTGTGGCATTCAATGAATGGTGGCCATCCTAAACCTATGGGGTGCCAACTGTGTTTGAAAAAGGTATCAAATAGAAATGTTCTTATATAGATATCAAATTAATGCAACTACAATTTTTCATTGCACTGAAAGCATTGTGGCATTTAGTAAATGGTAGCCATCTTGAATGGGTTGAATGAAGGAAAAATCAAATAGGATTTGTTTTTTTGATAGTATCAAATTAATGCAACTACAAGTCAAGATTGCATTTCAAGCATCGGGACATTCAATAAGTGATAGCCATCTTGAATCTATGGGATGCCAACTGTTCATGAAAGAAAAATAGAATAGATTTTTTTTCATTAGTATCAAACTACTGCAACTGCAATTCGAGATTACATTGAAAGCATGGTGGCATTCAATCAATGGTTGCAATCTTGAATTTTGAAATGAACATACACACAGACATATAGGCATGAACATGGTGTTCTCCTTCATATAGATATTCATGGATTTCTACTTCTAATAAATATAGCTTTCTGTTACATGGATGTCGATGTCCAGTTTTAGATATATATCCATATAGTGCATTGGAGTGCTATAATGTTGGACTGCTGTATATTTTAATTGACCAGCAACCTCCTAACAGCCCCAAATCTGTTATAAATGTCCTTGTTAAATATGTGTATTGTGTTACATTAGGTTACTGTCACTGTATATGAGATGAATCACATTTAAATTGGTGATATATGTCACCCAGTCAAATGCATCACCATTTGCACCTGCATGGTCAGACAAGCGTTGTATATGTATAGTAACATAGACATATACATTGAGGACTGGTACTTGTCTAAGTACTTTCTGCACCGTGTGACAATGGCCAGTTAGTTGCCATTCCAACTAGATAACAGAGATACTGTTACATTGACATCAGTTTAAGTATTCAAAAGATCAGGAGATATTGTACTATTATCATAATTAGCGAGGGTCCCAGGCCGAATTTTTTGGCGCCAGCCTGCGAGAGGTCCTTCTGCATGGCGATTTTTTTCATTTTAGCTCGCGGTTTTGCATATCTCTTTCAGTCCATAAAAAAGGTTCTTTTCTGTAGAGAGATGTAGTTGAGGGTTGTACTCATATATGTGCATCAAGCATTAATTTGGTGAAAGCATTAGTTTTTCTATTCTAGAAATGAGATAAAAAAAGAGGCGTCTTAAAAGACTCTTGTGTATAACATAGAAAGCAATGGAGAATTATGAAAATGAGAATGCTGATTTAATCATATATCCTGCCGTATGATTTTCATTGAAACAAGCTAAAACCTTTAGTCTGTATACATGAAATACAATATTAAAACATGAAGACACTTTACCGTCTAGTATGAAAGCAAAATGAGAAAGAAAAATTGAACCCATACTCGTATTTGGCGTGCGCCATGTTGGATCGAATTTGATTGGCTGGAAGTCGAATTTGATTGGCTGGAAATTGCGTCGTACGTCATATGTAAGTTCTCGTATTATCGCCCATCGGCGATCCTCTCATCAACGAATCCACACTCACTGCACTCAGTAGGGCCCACAGCCCCAGTGACAGCACAGCAGCAGTTCAATGTGCATTGCAGGCATATTTGCCTGACACAGAAAATGGTGTGTTTTGGAATAGGCCTATATTCTAACAGTAGATTTCACATAGCCCTCGTTTTTTGATTGCAAATCATGTCCTTTCATTATCATAGTAATTACCATTTTCTTTAATTTTCCATGGATGCTCTATATTGTTGTTTTTATTCATGAGTATGTATTGACGTCAGAAGATGATGTCACAGATACATTGACCCCCCGTACCCCCATGTCACTTTTTGTCGCTAAAGTAACTAACTTGTAACTAAGACCCACCCACCCCCTACCAGGTGATGTCATTTGTGAATGTTCCCTTTAATATAACTTATTGTTGGCTGGTGGATGTTATAATTATGCAATAGGTTAGCAAGAGCTCTAAAATAGCGTCGGTTTATAGTCTTCTAATGATGTTGCATGTATGTGATGTGGGGGTAACTTTTATATCTGGTTTCAAACTGGCAGTAGTCAAAAAGGGTGTTTACAGGTCAAATTCCAGACCCGGTCAAACAAACCCTTTCTTGACAGGTTTTCAATGTAAGAGGCACTTTTTTATATATGTATACTGAACTTACACTTTCAATATTGTTACACCTTTTTAAAGAGCCAATCCCCTAAACGTTAATATATACTCGCTATTACATGTATATATATGTCTGAGTGTATAGTGATGCTGCTGTACATCCTTCATGGTCAGCCATAGAGTCCTTGCACATGATTGTTCACCCTTACTTAAGATACATCTCACATCCTAGTACAAAAGGATAAAGAAAGTTTGTGATACAACAATTCAGACTGAAAATTACTAAATACCGAATTCGCTGTAATAAGTGCACCACATGCCTAGTCACTATTTATACCCTTCCTTTATTAAATTGTTTAAATTGCCCGCCAAAAATGGGGATTAATTTCGTTATTTGTAGTTTAACATTCAAAAAAATGTTCAATTCACTGTTTATTGTACATGTAGCAGGCGGGCTTATTATGGCGAATATGGTACATATTGTATGCACGTTTAATAATGGCTAAACTGAAATGTATATAGTAGGCATGTGCTTGTAGCACCTTCTCTGGATAAAGGTATTTGAAAACAGGGTCTGCTATATTTAATAATGTTTAGGACATGATAGTGTAATTGGATTTTGAAGTGATGATATATCAGGGAAAACATGACAAAAAAAAGCAAATATGCTACCACTACCACAGAAAGTATTGATCGGAATTCTTGCAAAATGGCAGCTTTTTGTAACCATTTTCGACATTTATGAAAGAGAACTGTATGGTAATGATTATCCAGCCTATTGGAAAAAAGTACTGAGTGTCTTCAATAGGAACAGAAACATATCAAAACATAAACCCTGCTTCTGGTGAACCCCTCTCTCTATTATATAAATGAATGAAAACTAGACAAGTTTTGTGGTGAGTGAGCACCCCAGATGTTGGCGCGCTGTTTACCGAAGCGTTTAGGGTATGATCATTTTCAACAACAATTTAACGATTATTCTGAAGTAATTACATTATATCCTTAGCAAACATTACCTTTTTATCCGTACCCGACAGCTTTGCCCTTTTGTCACCTTGATCCACGAATACAGCACTGGTGAGTTACTCGCCGGTGCTGTCAGAACGGGAAAGGCTGGTGCCGCAAAATTACTTAAGAGCCGGCACTGCGTTTGTGCATGTTGACAACAAACGAGCCGATAAAACCTTGAGGCGTCCTGCTGTCATTAAAGGGCTAACATTTTCAAAATCCTGGATCCGGCCCTGAACTTCACTGTCACTCTATGCCATCCCATGTTGTGTCATAGATGTCTACCGTCTTGGTAGGTTTCTACAGGTAGTTAATGTTGTGGGTGAGCTATCTGACTACAGGCTGGCTGCCCTGCTCCCGGGCTGCTTACCCAACCCGCTGTACTAGCTAAATGCTATCGCTGGTCTAAATGACTGAGAGTATTTTTCGGATATTTAGCCTTTTAATATCTCATATGAATCATTAATCTGATTTTTTTCTGATTCACAGAGGGAAGTATGAGATCTTTCTGTACCGCAACAGCGTTTAGAAATACAGTGGATTTTATAACACTAAACTGCTAAATAGCTAGACAGGCCAAATTTAGCATGTGTGGCTAATTTACTATCCACCCGAATTGCAATCCAATGTATGACTCGCCACGTTAAATCCTCCGTCATTTTTGTGGAACCGAATGCAATGCACAGCACCATAGCTTGGGATGCATTTAATATAGATGTCATCCATCGGGAATAACGCCATATCCCAAGAGGCGGTTTCGGTTGTCCTTATATGTTATATGCTAAACCACCTGTGTATTTTGGGCATCTTGTATAGAGATGCCAGTACCTTAGTTGTTGTTATCTCCTTGGTCTAACAGATTAGCTTCACAGTGCAGTCCAATCAGTAACTGATGCAAATAGAAGTGCATACAACTTTGGTGCTCATCATATTCATTTCATGTGCCAACGATTTGGTACGGTCATATTATATTGTCAACAAAATATCTTTCTATAAAGATGCCAGCACTTACTCACTTTTGAGGGATTCCTGCTTTTACAGTAGAATTTCTGCATTATATAATGCTTATTTCCTGCACAAAGTTGACCAGGGATTTCCTGTATTTTGTCCACATTTTATCCTTATACTGTTTCGTGCTGAGTCAGTGGAGCTTCTCCTGTAGAGTATAAAGCCCAAAAAAGGTTTGTTTCGGGTCACCTATCAAAACAGGGCCGACCCTACGTTTTTTTGTGAAATTTTGAAGAAATTTTCGTATTTTTACCCTTTTTTGGTCAATTTTCGGGTATTCAAAAAAGCTGGCTAGTTCATTCATGTTAAAAAAGAAAAACGAAAAAAAGCCGACCTACAAACCCTACATTTTCCTCCCTTGTTACCTGAAACAAACCTATTTTTTTTGCCTAATATTGAGCTCAACCAACATGTTAAGACGTGCCCATGTGTGTTAGGGTGGGCCAAAATGACGTTAAAAAAGGATACAGTCCATGGTCTAGTCAACAGTTGTCGATGAATAACATGTTATAGATTGGAAATGGGTGATGTTAACTGTTAATTCAATATATTATGGCTATTCCAGAGTCGCCAATGTTCTCTATTAAATGATGATCCACATGTTTAAGAATTACCTTCCAATATTAAGCCACTGAGCATATGCATTACGTCTGTTGTTCGTTGTTGTGTGACTAGTAAATTGTGGCTTTAATACCGATCGTAAACAGTTATATAAGCCTACATTTACCGTTTGTTACCATTTATAGTGTATCACACACGTGGGTTTTATGTACACATGTACAATAGATGTATTGTATATGTTTAATAAATTTCATGATACAATATTATTTTCCTTTCGATCTTCATTACTAGACATTGTCCTGTTCATGTTACATTGTACATATTCTGCTGCAACACCAAAGCTAGTTTTCAAGTGAATTTCCATGTCAGATTTGGCATCTAAATAGGTCAAATTTTCAGAAGCAAGGACAGAGAAGAGGGGGGGGGGCGATACACTGCGAGGGAGCAAGGTCAGGAAGAGAGGGTTGGGGGGGGGGGGGGTACTCCCAATCTTTTCTGTTGTCACTATGCGTGAACATTGATATCATAATCACGGGAGAAAATAGCAAAAAAAAGTATATATCCTTTTAACGGGAAATAGGACAGAAAAAGGTTAATCCTTAAAAAAACATTTTCTACTCACGGGTGATATTAAGAGATATACTAAATATTCTGTAATCAATAAATATTATAACAAAAATGGCACTGGCAAGACTTTGACTTCGAAACTCTCAAATGGTCTTAAAGTCTACCCCTTTCTCTCTGTGAGAAAAGCATAACACATGAGGCTAGGATGTAGTTGAAGAGGTTTACTGATAGGTGGCAGCACTGTATGGTAACTCTCTAGTTCTCATACTTAACACTAGATGGAGTGTTACCACATCTCCCTTTTTAGGATAAAGGTAAATATTCTTATGATGACACTATACTCATGAAATGTCTCGTCTATGGTGTTTAGATATACTCTATAAGTGTTTGTAATGTTTGATAGCGGTAGGTCTCTTTAGGGCTGTCTTTGAATTAATGAATTCATGTATGGAATATCTATGGAAGTCTTTTGGATTTATGATATCTAGATGTTCTCTATTGAGATAACTCACATTGTGTTCTAGAGTCTTTCATTGGCAGACTGACCTCAGGACTCAGGGATTATTATGCCCATGAACACTTCTTAGAGGTCAAGCCTCTGTGGTGGGTTTATCGCCCTTCCTGATTGACTCCTAGTGGTCATTCCTGTAGCGGCCTCTTGCACCGGTGTTCTGGGGGGAGAGGAAGGCTGTGGGCTTGGTAGGCTTGGTATGTCCTGCTGCGCCCTGTTGTCTCCAGTATGCACCAAGGCTCCTCGATTGCGTGTTATTACTGAGCCTCTCTCTGTTTCTACGCGGTAGGCTCTGGGAGAAGCTGTCCTTTCCACGACGGAACCATATCGGTCCTGGTCCCGTACCCAGACGCGGTCACCCTGTTCCAATACTGGTAAAGTAACTGTTCTATGGCGCCTGTTGTAGTTTTCTGCCATCTTTTGCCTGTACATATTTTCATTAGCCTTGACGGTCTCTTTATCATGGCCTTGATGTAGATGTGTGGTTGTTGTTGGCAGAGTGGTCCTGATGTTTCTCCCCATCAGGAGCTGACAGGGGGCTTGGCCATTCTGCAGTGGTGCAGTGTGGTAGGCCAAGAATCCGAGGTGCTGGTCTACGTTCTTTCTCATGATATTCTTTGCAGTCTGAACTGCTCGCTCAGCTTCTCCGTTCGACTGAGGGTACATTGGTGAGGAGGTCACATGCGTAAACCTATATTTCAGTTCAAAGTCCTTGAAGTCGCGGGATGAAAATTGTGGACCGTTGTCTGATACCACATAGTCAGGGATGCCATGTGTGCTGAAGACTGATTTTAATGCTTCAATGGCATGAGCTGATGTGGTTTGTAGCAGACGTCGGATCTCGATCCATCGAGAGTAGTAGTCTACTACTACTATATACACCTTTTTATCCAGTTCAAATAGGTCTGTACCGACCCTTTCCCAGGCATAGGATGGGAAAGAAGATGGGAGAAGCGGTTCTTTGCGTTCTGGACGGTGTACAGCGCAGATGTGGCAAAGATTGCACATTGCCTCGATCTGTTTGCTGCTTAGTGGCCACCATACACTCTGCATGGCCCGAGCTCGGCACTTGGTGACACCAAGGTGGCCTTGGTGTAGCTGCCCCAGTACCTCGAGCTGTAGGGCTTGAGGAATCACGATGCGGTCGTCGTACATCAATAGTTCATTTTTGAGTGTTAGGTGGTTTCTTTTCTCCCAGTATGGACGGAGTAAGGGTTGCTGTGGCATGTATCCCGGCCATCCATTTTTGCAGTAGGACTTAACTTCGGTGCAGACTGCATCCTCGTCCTGTGCTCTGCATATTTGACGTAGTCGGACTTCTGTCGCTGGGAGGTACTTCACTGTGAAAGAAGCGAATTGTTCAACTTCTTCGATGAAGCTTATGTCCGAGGGTAATGGCTTATCGACTGGTGCTCTTGAGAGTGCATCCGCTGTCACCTGATCTTTGCCCTGGACATGGACTACTGTCGGGGCAAACCTCATCATCCGTAGTCGGAACCTTAATATGCGTGGTGGCATACTTGAGAGGTCTTTTGATGCAAGTAGTGGGACCAGAGGCTTGTGATCAGTTTCCAGAGTGAACTGCATACCTAAGACATAGTCAGAAAACTTCTCACATGCCCAGGTAGATGCAAGTGCTTCCTTTTCGATCGTGGCGTACCTCTGTTCTGTCTCACTTAGTGACCTTGATGCATAGTATACTGGTCTCCTGTCACCGTCTTGGTTGACTTGAAGGAGGACCGCTCCGATACCATAGTCGCAAGCATCGGCTGCGACTATAGTCTTTCGGTTGGGGTCGTAGTGTGCCAGTGTTTCAGTCGATGTCATTTTGGCCTTGATCTTGTTAAAGGCATCTACTTGTGGTGTATCCCATGTCCACATTCTGTCTTTCCGAAGTAGCTGTCGCAACGGCTCGTTCAGTGATGCCAAATCTGGAATAAACTTGGCAAACTGGTTTACCATACCGTTGAACCGCTGTAATTCGGTGACGTTCGTTGGTGGGGGGAAGTCACAAATAGCTTTAACCTTGTTGGGGTCTCCTTGGATGCCCTCTCGGGTGATTACGTGCCCTAAGAAGGTTATAGTTGTCTTCGAGAACTCACACTTGTCATTAAGCGTGAGGCCTGCTTTTCCCAGCCGTTCCAGGACTATCCTGACTCGGTCGTCATGTTCGGCCTGTGTAGGTGCATGTATAAGAACATCGTCCATGTGACAGACCACGCCGTCGAGTCCTTGTAGGATGCCTGACATGGTGCGCTGGAAGATCTCAGGTGCTGATGATATCCCGAAGGGGATTCGATTGAAGCAGTAGCGTCCGAAGGGTGTTACAAACGTGGTTAGCAAGCGTGACCGACTGTCCAAGGGGATTTGCCAAAACCCTGAGTTGGCGTCGAGCTTGCTGAAGACTTGTGACCCTTTCAGCTTTGCCAGATTCTCGTCTACAGAGGCCATCGGGTGGATCTCGCGTTGCACTGCTTTGTTGAGTGGTGTAAGATCAACGCAGATTCGCACCTTGCCATTATCCTTGGGGGCAATCCCACCGCTGTCACCATGTGAGAAAAGCATAACACATGAGGCTAGGATGTAGTTGAAGAGGTTTACTGATAGGTGGCAGCACTGTATGGTAACTCTCTAGTTCTCATACTTAACACTAGATGGAGTGTTACCACACTCTCTGAGATTGCCTCAAAGGCACCCGTTATCAAATAGTTGGGGAGCCAGTCTTAGATCCTGGTGAGGAGCTGACATGGTATGAGGGGTGGACTATTATAAGGTAATTCAAGGGTGCTGATTCCATATCTGCCATTTGTAGGATAGTATCTAGGTCGGAACAAGGTCAAAATCAAGGTCAAAGGTCACATCTTGGAGTTAACATGTAAAGGGTATACGTATATACTATGGGATAAATATAGAGATACTTTATCTGAGCTATCCAGTGTACAGAGTCATTCCCATCTATCTATCGGTACTTAATTGACTATGGTTGACATTGATTGGGTCATAGTTATTTTAGACAGGGTGAACATGGACAACACTTATAATTCTCAATCCATATCCTTTTGCTATGAACGGAAAATAGAAAGATGAGGTGGAATAAAAAAAGGTTTAAAGACATATTACATCCCCCAGAAAACTGAAAATAATGTCTAGTATTTCGGACAAAGGGTTTCTGTATATCCTATAATTTATGAATATCATCTCTATCGGATATGCACATGAATTGCATAGCGCGAACTGGGCCTGGCCCTACGTTACTGCAAGTAAAATAAAAGAATTAACAACAACAACACACATGTGACCAGTCTAGGAACAAGACCCATCCGGGGAGGAAATAGCATTTAAAGTTGATGTCATACCCTTTAAAGTGAGATATCATTAGCAAAGAATTTCCTGGTAGTTTTGTGGAAATCGCTTTTCAAAAATTAGTTTATATTAATAACAGGAAATGGTAAATAAGCTCTAAAAGCATTGCATCCCATGATAATTAGTGTTAATTATGAGAAATCAGTTGATAAATAACCAAATAAAATGGGATTCTTAAGTCTAAAGTTGGTTCTAGAAGGAATTTTCACAGTCTGTTTCCGGATCTGAGTAGCTGATGGGATTTCTAAGAAATAGGTGATAATTATCTCCTGTTGTTGGTATTGAAATAGTTTCCTTGGCAACCAGAAAGTGTCTCATGTGCTAATTTTCTGTAAAAAAAAACTTTCTTTTCGCTTTCCAAATATGGAATGTTAGAAGTAAAGATGGAATAATTCTAATAAGTCCATTGTATTCTACACAAAGAATTATCCTAGAGCATTTTTACTTGAATTGTGCACTCTTTAGCTATTATCTTGCCCCCTGGTGGCCAAAGCTAGTAATAAAAATCCCCCATGGAGGGGTCTTTTAGCTGGTTGGGTCACACATGATTAACTGTCCAAAGTAATACCAGATAGAGCCTCTGTTACACTGAAAACCCAGAGCAAGGAGCCTAGTCATTATGACGACCTAGGTAGTCATAATGAATAATGGCAGATGGAGTGGAGAATGGTGTATGAATATAGTCTCTAATTAGTTCACTTCTTAATGAGAGACATCCTTTTCACATATTTGGTGTAGTCTTGATTGAACTAAGTAGTATTACTTGTTATAAATAAGTTGCCAATGGGTGAGAATGATGGCCCCAAAGGTATAGAGACCATTTAGCTCCCTGTCACCAGTGTATATCTCACGACAGATATAGTTATGCAAATATAAAAAACCAGGTGGCAGTAGTGTGCCATAAGTAGCAAGTGAGGAATAGAATTATGTACTATAGGGTAGTCATTGGGACAACCTAGGACTTGAGAGTTGTCATCACTGATGACTTTAGGTCTTCAAATGGACAATACTTAAATTAACAACCTTAAGGTAGTCAATCTGACTACCTAATTATTGTGACTACCTAAGGTCGTCATTATGACAACTTTGGTCTGAATGGCTCAGATGGGTAGTCACAATGACGACCTTAGGTGGTCACTTTGACTACCTAAAGTTGTCAGTTTTGGCATTGTCAAAATGACGACCCTGAGGTTTTCAGTGTAAATAACAGGAATAGATGATAAAGCCACGTCTTTTTTTCCCACGCCAATCGGCCATGAAAAGGGAGACCCTTGGTGGTCCCTGACCGATAAAGAAATTAAAAGGTAAAGAAAAAACCTCAGGAATAGATGGTTACACTATGCTATTACTATGATAATGTAGCCTATGACTGAAATAAATATAGAAGATGGTTTTATTAAAGCTAAGGTAGTGATTTATCATTGCTGCATTTGCTGTTCAATTTTAAACTCAACTGTGACATAGCTTTTAGTTTAAATGTTAAATGACCTTGAAAAAGGTCAAGGTCAAATGTGGCAAAAGGAAAAATATTACGAAAGCAGTAAAATGCAGGTCCCCCACCTCCAATTGCCCTGCCCATGATTCAGTTTTCGCGTTCTCTGTTTTTGCATTCTTCAATTATCCCTTTCTCCGTTTATCCCGTTCGCCGTTCTCTGTTTATTCCAGTTCTCCCTTTATCTTGTTCTCCCTTTATCCCATTCTCCCTTTGTCCCATTCTCCCTTTGTCCCGTTCTCCCTTTATCCCGTTCTCCCTTTATCCTGTTCTCCCTTTATCCCGTTCTCCCTTTATCCCTGTTCTCCCTTTATCTCTTTATCTCGTTCTCCCTTTATCTCGTTATCCCATTCTCCCTTCAACTCTTTGTCCCATTCTCCCTTTATTCCGTTCTCCCTTTATTCCGTTCTCCGTTTATCCCGTGTTCCCTTTATCCCGTTCTCCGTTTATCCCGTTCTCCGTTTATCCCATTCTCCGTTTATACCGTTCTCCCTTTATCCCGTTCTCACTTTATCCCGTTCTCCCTTAATCCCATTCTCCGTTTATCCCGCTCTCCCTTTATCCCGTTCTCCCTTTATCCTGTTCTCCCTTTATCCCCATTCTCCCTTTATCCTGTTCTCCCTTTATCCCCATTCTCCCTTTATTCCAGTTCTCCCTTTATCCCATTCTCCCTTTGTCCCATTCTCCCTTTGTCCCGTTCTCTCTTTATCCCGTTCTCCCTTTATCCTGTTCTCCCTTTATCCCGTTCTCCCTTTATCCCAGTTCTCCCTTTATCCCAGTTCTCCCTTTATCCCGTTCTTCCTTTATCTAGTTATCCCAGTCTCCATTTATCCCGTTCTCCCTTCATCCCTTTGTCCCATTCTCCCTTTATTCCGTTCTCCGTTTATCCCGTGTTCCCTTTATCCCGTTTTCCGTTTATCCTGTTCTCCGTTTATCCTGTTCTCCGTTTATCCCGTTCTCCCTTTCTCCTGTTCTCCTGTTCTCCCTTTCTGCAGTTCTACATTTATCCCGTCCTCCCTTTATCCCGTTCTCCCTTCATCCCGTTCTCCCTTTATCTCGTTCTCCCTTTATCCCGTTCTCCCTTTATCCTGTTCTCCGTTTATCCCGTTCTCTGTATATCCCGTTCTCTCTTTCCCCCGTTCTCCCTTTATCCCGTTCTCTGTTTATCCCATTCTCCATTTATCCTGTTCTCCCCCTATCCCGTTCTCCGTTTATCCTGTTCTCCCTTTCTCCTGTTCTCCGTTTATCCCGTCCTCAGTTTATCCCATTCTCCCTTTATCCCGTTCTCCGTTTATCCCACCTAAAACCATTAAATATATAGCCAGTATTGTATGATGGCAGATGTACCGAGGTTTGGTGCGGGGCATGCGTGAACCTACACACACAGAAAAGTGAGAGTCATTGTTGCTAAAACTACCCTCACCTAGGGCTGGTACGTTTTTAATGGTTAAACAAACACAGGATCGTATTAATAACGTTAGGTCGTGTAATAACATCAAAGATTAACTAAGTGTCTGTAACTGACCATGCAGCTTTGCTGCAGACCATGAAGGAACCTTTGACACTCACCCCCGAAATCTATGCCACCTCGTAAATTACCTTGAATTTTGGCGAGTTCAAGTATACGGCTAAACATTCAGAGTTGCATTGTAACTTAATGCCCTGTGTTTTTTGTTGGCATGATGCATTCAAACACCATGTCACCTCTATGGTGTTGATACATTCAAGCAGTCAGTATGATGCACAGATATAGACTTTGAGAGTAACCATTTCTTGACTTTATGACAGGTAGATCTTTGATACATGCAGTCTTTAATTTTTGTTCTGGAGAGATCGTGAAACCCCGTGAAACACGATTTTTTTTTTACCAAACGTGGATCTTCTCACTAAGTCGCCATCCATGCATCATTTTTGGGAGTGTATCAACTTTATAGGATAATTAGCCTGATACATACATACAGGCATTAAGAATTGACTTATCATAGCTACATCTTTACATCTTTAAATTGACATAATGCAATAAAACGCCAGTAATTTCTTAGCTTCTTTCCTTCAAATAATTGAACTGGCCACAGTTAAGGTAAGTTGAATATCATTTATTTGTGTGGAAGGCTTTACAATTTCATGTTATCATGTATTCATCTCAAAGGAATATATTGGGAAAGGTCAATGGTTAATGTGGTATAAGGTTCATCTGTTCAAAGGCATTATGTCGGGAAAGAAAGATGTTGGTCTCATGTCAACAGCCAACTCTTGAATCAAATTTAAAAACAATTTCCGCATTATCATCTATCTGTCATGCATTTGGATACTTCTGCTTTAGCAGCATTTCCCTTTACAGTGCTTTAGCCACATTTGACCTTGACTTTTCTGAAGGTCACACGGCTCGATACATTTTTGTAACACAAAAGATTATTTCAGTTCCAAATGCAAAAGCAAACGTTTCAGCATTAGGAATTCACTGGCTCAGATTTGCTGAAACCATTTTGAGAGTTTTTAATATCATATCAAATATAGGCTGGAAATAAGACGGTCCAACCATCTATCCCCATTAGATAGCAGTGGCTGATATGTGAGGATCAGATTAGAGAGATGACATTGTCAATAAAGACATAATCAATAAGCTGTCACCTGTATATAATACTGGAAGGAAGAAAATTGTGGATTATAAGCATTTTGCATGTTTGACCTTGTCTAAAATTACCTTGTTCCCAAAAATAAGTATAACCATAGTCAGTAACCCAGTAAACAAAAAACGTTATACAACATTTTGTAACGTTATTTAACGTTATATAACGTTTCTCTAAGGCTCCTCACTATGGCATATTAAACGTTATATGCAGTTTTAGAACGTTATTTTGACGTAAAATTACGTTTTTTTGTTAGCTGGGAAGGTAATGGAGCATATGTATACTTAAGGGGTGCAGAGCCCCCCCCCCCCCCCCTTGAGGTCGGAAAGTCGCCGAAATTAAGGGGTCCCGGTCGAAAAGTCGCTGTATGGACCCTTTAATCTATAGTGAATTTTATCCAAAAGTCGCCAGGTCGCTTATATTATTGCTTTAGGTCGGAAGTCGCTTCCAAAACAGCCCAGGTCGCAGGTCGCTTTTGGCCCATCTGGAGCCACCTATTACAATGACTCTGTAACTTGTAAAATGTCCTTAGAATAAAATCTGAACATGCACTGTACCTTATCAAACCTTCATATCAAGTATTGGTCACCATGTCAGGTAAAAGTTAAATATTGACAATTTGCATGTTTGGATCCCCAACTAAAAGGCCCTCACGGGTTCGTGCCTAAATTCAAAAGTACACATTTCGCTTGCAATCGTGTTCATACATATACTGAATCTGGAACCTGCATTGAAAGAGCTTCCGCAATGGGCTTACAGCTGGACTGGATACCCACTGTCTTTGAGAAATTAGCAGGGCAATAAAAAGTGGGGTGGGCCTGCTGTCTTCAATGGCGTCCACCGTGAGTTGTAAAACTGATGGTAAATGTCGTACCAAGGAGGACGCAAAGTTTATTGATAGTACCTCAGTAAATTACACTTAGGGTAGGTGTTACCTACATTTTAATTGATATTATCAATGTGGACCATAAGGACCTCACAGTTGGGGAGCTCGCCAGCAGGTCCCAGGTTGAGTAAAATAACCAAACCTGAGTGAGTGGCCGGAGATAGTGCCGACTCCTAACACCAGATGGCAGCAATGAGTCTACCTGATCTGGTATTGTACGCGTTGCAGCCCCCCCCCCCCCCCCGCCGTATGTATCCATATTTCGTGTATACTCTAGTAAGGTATTTTTTTGACTCGTGTACTAGTTAAATTAGTGAATCTGATCGAGAACGCATGCATTGATCTAAGGTAAAAAAAAAAAAAAAAAGAAGAGAAGAATGATATCTTTAGGGGGTCGAGTGCTTAAGGTGGGTCGCTACCCTTGGGTCAAAGTCACAGAAAGTTAACAGAATCTCGCAATTTTTTTTTTTACAGGCAGTTCAAATTATATAGAATCGGAAAATGCAAAGAAAAATAGGGGGTCCCGAACTACCTTTTTAGATATAGAATTTTGAAAAATTTAAGTATTTTAATTTTTTTCTGAAAATGAGAAAAAATGTGAAAACTTCCATGATTTTTTTTTATATCAACCATTATGTGCAGAAATGTAAAACATCACATGTGAAACGCCTATATGTTCTCCTTTACTGGAAACATAATTTTACAAGTTTAGGCCATGGCATTCTGGGTAAAAATATGGGGTTTCGGGAAAGATACAAAGAAATCATCATTATTTGTAGCCTTAGTGGCTAAAAATAGTATTCAGTATTAACAGAATTTTTTTTAACTCTCTCAGAAAATAGTTAAGATCATTAACTAACATATAGAAGTAATTTTGATAGGGGGTCCCAGGCATATTTTTAGGGTTTTGGACCTTTGAAAATGGAAAATAATGCCAAAAAATGACTAAATTAATTATATATGGCACTGCATGATGGGTAAAATGGTAAAAATCTATATCTAAAATTGTCCTGATTTATACCCTTGGTTATTTCGAGCAATATCATAGCATCTATAGTGTTCTAAATAGTAAATATCTGCAATTTACTAGCACTTTTTAAAAAATTAGAAATATTATCAGTTACCATTAAATCAAATATTCAAAGTGTTACAAAATGCACAATTTTGCTTGAAATAACCTAAATTTTTAACACGGTTTAGGGAATATATATATGTATCTGGCTATGCAATATTGGCCCATTCTGATAGATTTTAGAATTTGAAGAAATCAAAGGGTAGCGACCCACCTTAAGACTAAGAGCTATAATCAAAGTTGATGAAGTGTCTGTATGGACATGCCCGTTTATGTGTGTACCCTTGTGGTTTATGTACAGGCTATGCAGCTGGAGGAAGCAAGAAAGGGTGATTATTTTTCCATTATAAAGTTGTGTTTCCATTGATTTCCATCTAAATGCTTGTAATATCATGTACATGTAATCTCCACAAAAATACATCTTATAACAACAACCTACTAGTGTATATTTTATTGAAGGATTTTGATGTGCTATTTGCCCTCCCGTCAGTCAAACCTCATGAAATTACCATTTTTGACAACTTATCTGAAAGACTACGGCACAATCACTGGAATCAAAGAAATCGTCACTCTTGATGGTATTTTCAACCAGAAAGCTTTCAACACAGCAATATAGGCCCTATTAGGCTATAGGTAGGCCCCCACTTTTGTCAATAATTTTCTTTTTCCTTGCCTCCGGATCCTTTTCCATCTCATCTTCCTTTACCCATTTCCTCCCCTCTCAATTCTGTTTGATTTAATTCTGGTATATCCTCTTTCTTCCCTTTATTTGATCCATCCTGTCCATTTTCTCTCTGCAAAGTATGACTTTCAAAAAGAAGACACGTCCAAATAAATATACACCACTCCTTGTCGCCCCCGTCATTGTGCTACGACAGACCACCCATAAAAGGCGTACAGCTATAATACACGCTTTGCCTACCCCCATAACGCCTGTTACGGATGACCTTTGTGTCGGTTGCAAATTAAAATCTCATTTGCCGTCTGTTCTCGTCGACAAGTGCTGTGTGTTAAATTCACAGTGGTGACTGCTTTTGTATCAAAGCGGAAGTCAGCAGCCACGTTCTGATCATGCGCAGTCATTAGTGGTCGCTGTGTTGTCATGGTAAAATTGTAAACGTAGTTAGGAATGTCAGGAGTAGGAAAGGATTGGTAACTAATTCTGAACTAATCCTTTTATAAGTTGTGCTATTCCTGGATGGATGTAGATTTTATGAGAGAGTCCTCTATTACAGGATCTCTGATTTTACAGAGTGTATAACTCATAAATCATTCTGTGTTGTCTCTTCTGTTTCTCACGTCCTTACTAAGCCCCTATTCCAATGTCTTTGACCGATCTTTCTCCTTAGAATAACTGTAAGCTTTAATATGTAGCTGGCGTAGGTTAGGCCTATAATTATTATTATGCCAGTTTTGGCAGTCAATAGATGGTTATCTACTTTTTAGTTGTGTTACACTGATTTTATTCCATCACAAGAAGTGAAAACGATAGGGTTCAGCTAGCATGTCTCTTTCCGGCGCAACGCAGAGAATCGTACGATTTCAATAAACTCTAAACATGAATTCTTTTAACCTTAAATGCAGAGTTTCTGGCCAGCTTTGGGTCCTATACTGATAAATCAGGTGGGTGGAGAAAACAAATAACACAACGCAATGGATTAGAGAGAATATCATTATATTCCATATTAAGAAAACATTTACAAACATAAAGCCACACTGTGGCCCGCACATGATAAAGGTACATTGTATTTGCACAGGGGCCCAGTGTAGGCCCACAGTAGGGGAAACCCCAATAAATAACACAAAGTGAAACACGGTCGTAGTTCTATATACACGTGGGTTTACACTGTAGACTCACCCAATCTTCAACTTGTGGGTCTGTGGGGGCAAAGACAAAACTATTCACAACCATCCATCCGTGGTGAAAGGATTCATGACATACAGGCTGATTTGCCTTATTTCTAAAATAACAAAAAAATATGAATTGAAAAGTGAATCCAACCCCAATTTGGGATCATCTGTATGGCAAATACAATTTCAACATAATTTATTTATAAATACAAAATATGGTAGCCCTTTTGGGGTATTCTCCACTCTCCAAGCACCAATCAAGTAATTGCCTACCCATCTGTTTGGATATCGAACCTCTGCTTGGAGAGTAATATTGACATATGGGTCCCCAGGTAAGAGGAGCATGGTGTTTGCCGTGGGTGACATTGTGGCCAGGATCCCGCTATGGGCACAATAGAAGCTCTCAGATAATAAATGCTCCCCTTGCTCCTTGACACCCTTTGGGGACGCCTTAAGTGGATCTGGTGGCCTCCAGGGCCCCTGGGTCAGCTACCTTCTAGGCTGGTATTACCAGTGATGGCTTTCTTCATTTTTTTAAAAACACCTTCTTTTTTTTTTAAAGAAATCAGAAATGTGTCAATTGTCTATATACATTGGTATAATCGATAACTTAATTAGGATAATTTACATGTGTGAAATTTACACGTGTACCGTTTAATATGAAGGAAACAGATCATCATTTAGGCTTGCTAAAATGGATTGATAATACCTCAGGTCAGATTCCAGATTGTTTCCTTACTCTATTCAAGGATGCAGGTGTAACAACCCATTCAAAGATACATCTCATTTCTTCTGTTCACTGATTTTTTGATTGTCAGATCTCCTTTTAGAAATATAATGTTATAAACCGATGCAATATTGAATATTAGTACCCACCACTGAACATCACTGTGGGTACGCATTAAGAGAATAGGCCATGCCCTCTTGTGTTCTCTAAGCACACGGTAATGGTTGATACAAATCTATATCATATTTGTCCCCCACCCTAAGAAATGGACATTTTAGTCCTTCTTCTTCTTAAACAATAGCAATCATTCATTTTCCTCATTGACTTTACACTTTTGGCTATTATATCAAGGCTTCAACAAAGCAGAAACTGACTAGACATTTTATATCTCTCTGCATATTAAACAATGACCAGTTTTATAGTGTAGCATGTGGATTATCATAGTTATAGCACATAAAGTTAGGGTTTTATATGGTCACCCTGCTTCATCACGTCGGGACTACATGCTACCAATGTGCCCTATATTCAACACATCAAATAAAGCTTTTACCAATGTGACTACCTTCTGTAGCCATATCAAACACTGTCTGTTGCACACAACATGCTTGCATTCTGTCACTTTTTATAATATTTCCTCCTCACTCTTCATCACTAGCAGTCAAGGTTGACCATTTATAAGCACCACACTTCTATTATTCTCTCCACTTGAGATATCCAAATTAAGCAATCTGAGATCTCTTGAGAAAATGCCACTAAAATAATTATGAGATATTGATAGCATAGGGCCTAAGCTTTGAACACACATGAGGCGAACACATTGTGTACATGTTCATCATTCACTAACTGTGGACGATGAAACTATTTTAGAGACATTTACAGATACATGCCAGTAGTGACTGCATGGGTATTTTGATCGATACGACACAAAGAAAGATGGGAGTAGCCTATAGGCTAGGTTAGTAGAAACTTAAAATCAGAAAGTCCCCACAAATTTATAGAGCATTTTTTGTCTATGATGTAAACATAAAAAGGTATACCTACATGTTACCAAGAATATGTAGCCACAAAATTTTGGAATGTACTTTTGGCGTACGCAGTGATACATTCTCTTTTATAGAAATGCAAATAATATGAATAAAGGTGAATCTCATAGACACAATATTCACCACCACTCTCTTGAATATAATACAGTTTCCTTTTGAACACTTAAGTAACATATCAAAAGATTTGTAGGAATTTCGTCCCACATACATGTCTTCTATATGTAACCACTTTATGTATATGATATATATATACAAACATGTACAAAGCTAATGGTGCCTATCATGGAAACTTCACAATATAGACCTTTGAAAATAACTAAAAAGCTGTGTCATTTACCACAGGTCACTTATTGGCATAGTATGCCTTTCATAACTAGTAGAAACCATAATACATTTTGCACCTGTTCTAAAATATATTACATATATACATGAGCAATAGCTTTAATATAGCCAGATTGGCCTTCATTAAGTTTATAATGTCATTGTGAGTTCTCTGCATACATGGCATAGATACAGAGAGGACGGTTTCTGGTGACGTCACAGCTTATTGTGCAGCACAGTTTGTGGTGACGTCACGGTTCTGAGAGTAGCTCATCCAGTTTGTGAGCTGCTCACACCTTGTTCCCGTCGTGTGTACTGATCCCACTGTCCCAGCTCTGAGTTGACCCCAGTCGCTGACCTTGAGCTGCGTGACCTTGAGCCACCTCACCTTGCTCTCCTTCCGCAGCGGCAACTGGCGCCCTCTGCAGTCTCTCCATCTCAACTGCTTCCGGTATGACGTGGAGCACCACGTCACCGTCATGGACGTACTCGTTAGGTCTGACGTTGTCCCTGTGTGCCCAAGGACGTAGGTGACGTAGCAACCAGTGACGTGAGCGTCGTGAGCCGGAGTCGTCGGCGTAGGGTGTGATTTTCTGGTAGTCTGTGTTGCTGAGGAGGCCGTTGGCGAACACTCTCATGGTGGGGGAGAGCACTGTCCGGCACTGCGCGTCTGTGGGAACAAGAGGCAACCGTTAGTGACAGTGCAGATAAGTGTGAGGACAGAAAACATGTGGACAAGTAGGCCTCATTACTAAAAAATAAAATGCTGCCCTTATACATAATTTCATTATCAATGAGGTGTAATAAAGCAAAATATATGGGAGAGGTTAAGCTATTACAGCATAATGTATTGTCTTTCAAGATCACTTGGATTCCCTGGTCAATACTCATGACGTGTCGAGGACTATTCGTGTGGCTATTATGATAATACAATCCACGTCACAGTCATGTATCCCTATGCCACAACTTACACAAGAACCATTGTGTATAATACCGTCCATAATGTATTGTGTTTTGTATCATTTAGTATCAATGCCATGCATTGTTAAAAGCATTCAATTAGTAGGACGCGCTCCCGTTCTGTCGGTATTCCGCCTCATTAGGTAGCATTACCCACTAGAAAATGGCCATGTTTTTACTCCCCCTTTTACAGACTGCTTGTTTTGTGATTCACGACCATGTCCTTAAACGGCTGGATCTATTTGTCTTTGTACCAAAAACATGGAAGCAGACGACAACGGACGCTTTGTCCGCGCGGCAACATCTGCGCATGCTCCCCACTGCTGCCGGATTGTCCTGTATGAACGCCGGGGGCTTGTTAATTTCAAACAGGCACTATCCTGGCGCTAATGCAAGACCGGGGCTTATTCAAGACTTAGTTTATCTATATGGTTATCATTCTACCCCCGGCGCTTATTCAAGGCTGGTGCTTATTCAAAGACCCGGCGCTCATACAAGCCAGTACAATAAAGCAAAGAGATTAGCAGGGGATCCGTGGATCATCGGGAGAGAGCTGGAGCCTCTAGTAGACCTCGGGGGAGGGGGAAGGTGTGTATGTGTGTGTGGGGGGGGGGGGTGCATTCAGGCCATACATTTTGGGGGTGGGCCGGGGTGGTATTAAAGCACAGATGTGACAATTGTCCGTCTGATCCCAGTGAATTCGGCGCGTCTGTTGACAGTCTAGGGTTGCGAGCAGACGACCGGTCGTCAGACAACATTGTTACTGTTAGCAGCGCCAATACACGCAGGCGCCAGGTATGCGGCCATATTGACTCGAGCATGCCGGGTAATCCATCTCCTCTCCATGTGAAAAAAACTACATGATACACCTCCTGTAAAAGGGTGCTTCTGAGAGGTGGGGGATCAGGTACATAGGCACCATAAGTGGTAACGGATAAGGACGTAGCACCCACACGCCACGGGGTGCAGGTGCTAGAGGCTTCTAAGAGAGGACTTGCTTTCAGGAACATCCAACTTGATACCCTTGTAATACAATAATGGGTGTGACTTGGGCCTCCGAGAGCAATGTCAATAGCTTTAAAAGATATTAAGATATAGGATGTAGGGATTGGCACATCGTTTGCCCTGAATAGGTTGTAACTCACGAGTGACGTTTTTTAGGGGAGGGGTAGCCTAATGCAGGGCCGCGAATATGAGAATTGAAAAGATCTTCTTATTGCTGTCCATTATCGCCAATCCTACTCTTTTTACAAGATTGGTAAACACTTTTGTGTGTGATGTAGCAGGGATGATGCATCACTGTGAAAAGTCGTTTACCCATTGGCATTTACAGAAATTCCTGTAAGTCAAACCCTGGAGTTGAACATAAGGATAGTCAGGCGATAGTCGCTAGTTTCAGGGTGGTTTCTGATTAAACCCTGATAATGCTTTGATATTAAGCCTCAGTGAACACATACCACCGTATAGCTATGCCGGGACTGCATCCCTATCTGACTGGTCTAGGCTGCCTATCTTATCTCTGACCACGCCCACTTCCTGTATAGCTAACCATACCTGTCAGTCACCATATCATGGTGCGCAGGTGGGCGGAAGATTAACCCAGCATCTTGTGTGTGTTTTTACTCTTATTTTGCATTCCAAACAGTCTATAATGGTTTTTATAGAGACATGATTTCAAGTATATCCTCATGGGAAGGGGGGGGGTGGTATTTCATCCCATTCTCATCACCTCTTCCAAGAATATTGGCTGACTGTCGTGCAAAGCAAATCGATTAAATCTAGCATTATGTGGACTGGTGTCCATATTGTGAATAGAAAAGATTGGGAAATTCCAAATGAGTTTGCTCATTGTTGCTAACTCACCCCACACTGGTGTATATGTATATATATCAAAGCTATCATAATATGTTGGGGAATTCCATGATTATTATTATTATAAGTAAAAACGCTGTCTGTGGTATACCCCATGCTATCTGTGTGTGGGTGTGGAGAGTCCCAGCCCCTGCCCCCCCCCTCCATGTTACCCCCTGTGTGGTATCTGTTACTATACTGGGTGTTATCTGCACCCAGGCTGTCTGAGACATGTCAACCCCAATGCTGTCCTACACCCCCCCCCCCCCCGGGTAGAGAGGCCCTGCTGGCCCTTGATGTATCGATTTTGAGAAATGCTCATGTCGCCATGTCGATTTTAAGAAATGCCCATATCGCTATATCGGTTTTAAGAAATGTCCCATGTCAATATCGATTTATTCCTCCTGTCCCATGTCACTAAGCCCCAAAGTGGCCCATGTCGCCATGTCGAATCTAGGGGTCATTGGGGCATCAGTATGCTTCATTTCTTGGCAGAGGGATTTGATAAAGAAGTCACAATGTCTTTAAAGTGGCACCATCATGACACTAAAGTCTCTGTAAAAGTGCCTCTTTAATAACAATGAGAATGGATACCCCCCTCCTCAGCCCTTCATCAGGTACCAACCAGAGAGCCGCCTCCCCCTGTGACATGGGGTAAACATGGCCCAGAGACAGTAACTCACACCCTCAGAAAAGTGAGAGTCATTGTCGCTAAAACTACCCTTTCCTGGGAGTGGGTGTGCACGCCCACCTAGGGTGCTGCCGGGGGGAGCACACCCCTTACCTCCACTACCACCTCACAGCACAGCCCTCAGGGTATTATCATTGGCATATCAGAGGAATTGGGACGAAGGATCGGGATGGAGAGTGAGGGTAACAAGCGGATCCGGAAGTGCCACTGCATGCCCCCTATCGGGGAGTCAGGAGTAGGGGCGTGGGGAGCTGGGTGGGGTCGTCAGGTGCTGTTGGTGATAAGCTGACCTAGTCTCAATAACCCGGACAGTGACACATTTCCATATTAACTACAATAATATGACAGTTCAAGCACCATAGTATATATCTATATTTAATTCCACGGGTGAAGGCTAGGACAAAGGATCTCACATTTCGAGTATATTGAATACCCTGATATAACCGGAGGTTAAGTCAGAGTCCAGGGCCATCGACTCAGTCATATCAGTATCACAACTCGTCTTGCCCCTGTGGGGCAGCATAACCATGTACAGGTGTAGGCTATCTAATGCATACTGCATAAATCTAGCTGGCTATCGGTTTATTATAACAATTTTAGTAAAATCATAGGGCACTAAAGGCCACGCTTTGAAAGATCAAAAGGATAGTGTAAAGAATCCCTTCACTTTATCATTGTGTCAACATAGTTTCATCGTCCTTAGGGATAAAATGTTTGCTCAAGACTTCAATACAATATTATGCATATATACAAAGTTCTGCACATAAAATGCATTAATTACGTACTAACAGCACGTGCTAACAGTCTCCGCAGATTGAAGCCTATACAGAATGACAGCTATATAGGCCGTGTCTCACCACTTTGGGCCAATGTTAACATCTTTGACTGGGTGCCAGCTTTGACTGGTAACGTCTTTGACCGGGTGCCAGCTTTGACCTCCTGGCAGAAAAAGGTTTATTTAGGGCAGGTGATGATATTATATGGAGATATAACCACCGCCATTTTCTTTATTTTATCCCTTACATATCAAAGTTGTTTTTTTAAATCTTATTTTTTATGTTGGCTGGTCAAAGCTGGCACCCAGTCAAAGCTGGCACCCAGTCAAAGCTGGCACCCGGTTAAGGACGTTCACATTGGCCAGAACTCGTGAGACACAGCCTATAACTTCATCTTCCCCGACGCATCATTGCTGATATCTCTCTGCATTCTTCTTTCTCCCTTCCCGCCGTCCTTCTCCTCAACAATAAAAACACTGCTCGGCCTTTTCCCCTCGTGTTGGCTGGAGTAGCATCCTGCCCCATTCCTCCTACATCTCCTCCAGGGCGGCCACGGGCCTGTCTACTGATGTCATCCTGCCCCCCCCCCCCAACCACCCCCCCACCCCCCACCCCCCACCATAAGGCCAAAAAAGGGGGTTGTTTCCGGTCACCTGACCGGGTCTGGCAAAGCAGTGCCGGGTCCTCCTCTCTAATTTTAACTTTTCTTTTGTTGCTACTTGATCGATTTACCGATTTACAATCCCTAAAAACTGGTATGTAGGCCCTAACCCTTAAATATGGGAAAATGCCAGAAATAAAGAATTAAAGATTAAATAAATTGGTCGGCCGGGTCTAGTTTGTCCGACCATGTTACCGGAAACCAACTTTGTTTTGGCCCCACCATCACCATGCTCACTACTCCCTGTGCTGCGTTGGAATTCTCCATGATCCTTTTCCCCACCACATCCCTTCAACATGTTTTTGTTTCTCAACAGGGAAAGGGGGATTCCCCGTGTAATGAACTGCTGTATTCATGCAGCAACTTTTTACACGTACTTGAGGGGAATAAGACATACTCAGGACGATATATATGTTGGCAGTGTTACCACGGTAACATTGTTGATCATGGACTTCCGGTGGGATGTCATACCACTTCCGGTAGAGGGGACGCTGGGGGACTCCAGGTGTGCTGATACCTTAACACAATAATCCGCTGGTATCGGCTGACGTCAACACATAGTGCAGGAGCGGCTCGGTAACACACAGCGCCATCTGAGCACCTGCTGAGTGCATGCAGTACTACGTGCATATACCTTTACACCCTCAGAAAAGTGAGAGTCATTAGTTAGAAGTTAGAGTCAAACTACCCTCACCTGAGAGCCAGGCAGTGCCTAACCCTCAGGTGAGGGTAGTTTTAGCGACAATGACTCTCACTTTTCTGTGTGTGTATGTTGGGATAGTATTACAAGTTCCGATTACTTCCAATTACTTCCAATTGGATGTATGATATCTATGCCCATAACTGAACATCCACTCATACCCAGCCAGCTCTACATGACGTATCTAGTATTGAGGTGTAAAGATGACTTTGACTGTATGCATTGCCTTATACGAAATACAGGAGCACACACCTACAGCTTTATAAGGTCTCTGACTGACGCCTGCTTGCGGCATACCTCACCCCACATTGTTACGTGTTTGTACCTGTTTGTTCAGGTAAAATTCCTCATGGAAAGGTGTAGAATTGGGGTGAAGTGTGGCTGAGGGGTTATAGGTGGGGTTAGCAGGGATAGGGGTGGTACTACTTTTTTTTACTTCCTCCGAGCCAGTGAATGCCTGAAGAGGGGGTCAGCGCGCGTGCGTGCTGGGCACGCGAGCACGTCATGACGTCATTGTGACGTCATGTAGTGTAGGGACGCAGGTAAAAGAATATCTACCATGCACCACCTAGTGTGTTTGGATCCCAGTTTGGATCCACGAATTCCTAGATCTTTGTCCTAACCAGATAAGGAGCTCCCTCACATATAGGATCTGACAGGTTTATATTAGGTTTACACTGTAACAGTGGGGATCAAAGAGAAGGAGGCAATACGCAGATAGGCTGCATGTGGTGGGAGCAAGGGTTGCACAGCAATGCTGGGTCTTAATCTTTGTCGAATATATATCATCTATTCAGATAAATAGTTCCATAGAGCCCAAAGTTCTAGATCGACAAATTGCTGAAGGCATGCCTCAAATAATCTCAGCCGTTGGCACCATTCTCAATGAACCCATGTTGTATAAGGTCAAGTCTGCCATGCCTTTAAGTTTAATGCTCCTTACACATTTAATCACTTCCGTTTCATTGTAAGATTACTTTTTAATATCATTGTAAAGGTACCAGTCGGCGTTACACCGTGTGGACATGGTGTCCATGCCAAGTCCTTCCTCCATGGTGCCAGCTGTATTAAGGGACTCTCTCTGGGATGTAGTCATAATAATGGGACTGTTTATTGAGCTCCTCCTCTTGAGCCACAGAGTAGATTCATTCATTCATTATACCTCAGCACAGTGGGGAGGAGGTGCCAGGCGGCGGTGGGGATCAGTCTGGTTGGCTGGCGTGTAGTGGCCTTGGCCTTATGAAGAGTTGAAATAGGAGGGGATATAAAACAGCGTTGAACCTGGACGCCATACTGGTAACTGAGGATTTGATGACGATAGTAAATACCTTTGATAGACCTATATGGTCTGCCACAAATCCACCTTCATTTGGGATACTTCAGGAAAGAGGTACCAGGTGCCAAGCGTGGGTGGGGATCGGACTAGATGCGTCTGAGGCTGAGCCGTGGGGGTTGGGGAACTTGAGTGGCTCGAGTACAAGTGCACCAATGGCTATCCAAAATATATTTCAATAGTTAGTAGGCCGAATAGAATCATACAGATAGGCCTACTAGTATACATATGACCGATCAAATACAAGCCAATTATGAATAATTCTTCACCCAGCCTACTTTGAATTACCTCCCAATACATCATCTAAATAGAATAATCGACTACAGAGAACGAAAAGCTAAATATTGCACATTGTCAGAATTCCAAATGAGTTGGTGTACGTACCTTCTATGATGGTCTAAAGCCAAGTCACATTTTTGTGGTATTCTGAACTGTGTAAGAACTGCATGCTGGCAACAAGGCTGGCAGGAGTCGGGGGCTGAGGTGTAACGGTGTGCGGGGAGAGGAGGGTGTGGTGGTGTGGGTGTGGTGGCGGTGGGGGGGGGGGGGGTAGATGTGGCACGTGTAAGTCTGTCTACACGACGTAACGTCTACTTCCGGTGTGTGACGTATGAGGTCAGCAGCAGTGCCGCCTGGTGACGGACGTGCATGCACGTGTTGCCGCCTGGTGGCGCTGCGTACAGTAGGTCGGGGCAGGGACTATAGGGAGCCTCCTGGGTGTGGGTGAGTCAGTCTGCTACACTTCATCCACCACTGGATGTATGCAATGAGAAAATAAACAGTCAAAAAGGAGTCCAGGTTGCCTCCAGAACCTCTACTCTCAACGAGAGCCCAGCTGACTATTAGAGGAAGCCTATAATTATGACTCCCTGGCTGACCTAAGGGGACTCACCTAGGGAGTCCCGTAGCTCACCTAAGTCAGATAAGGACTGGGGCTCCCCTAGGGAGGGGAGTCATTCTGGAGTCAACCTGGACTCCCCCTTTTTTTCTTTTTAAAATAATCTCTGTATGGGTGACCATCGGGTGCATCTCACAGCCTCCCAACACTGTAAACAGGGTATCATTGGTACACCAGTGTCAAGATATATATATAATCTCTAGTCAATCTAGGTTTACAGATTTAGTACAGAGCTTTTCGATATTGTGGCCTTGTGATACCCTAGATGTTTCTCTTCTTCCTTCAGTTGCTGTCTTGTATGACCCTCCCCCTCCTGTTCCAATACAATATATTATTGGTTATTGTTTAACTATTGATACTGTATAGACGTTATTGGGTATGAGGTCCTCTTGCAGTTGACGAGCAATCTTGCTTGAATTGTCAAGAGTTGGGGGATAGCTTTTAGCTTAAGCTGGTTTACCTCAGTTTGCGTAATGTAGGCCCAGACCCATGGGTGGAGGCAGCGGGGGGGGGGGGGGGGGGGGTCCGGCAACATAACGGTAGAGCTGATCTCAGACCTGCAGCAGTAGGTATGGACAGTTAAACCACAACCTACACCACCTAACGTGACTCAGGTGCCTTGCTGAAGGATGAGCCATACAGAACAGATAGCGGCTGTCTTCTGAGACTGTGTACAGACATAACACTCTGTGCCTGGATGGAATATTATATAACTGTCATTTCTCATTTATATTTAAATGTAAAATCTCATTTATATTTAAATGTAAAATTAGACTATGAGGGTTCTGGACACCTTTTGATCATAGGCCATGGTATTGGGTTGTAGATCTACCTACTTTTGTATTAAAGTCTGTGAATAATTGCCATCATATTTGTCACATATTTAATGTGAATGGCTCCTTGATGGTGCACCTTTATAGTACTATAAATGGGGCTCATGAGAAATCATTAATACCTCATTAATTAGGAATATGCTGGGGTTTCTATTTTCATGAAGTACATACCATGAACATTTTAAACTTCATTAACTCTGCAACATTTTGGTGTGTCGCTAAAACTCAGTATAAAGGATGGCATTTGTCGTCATGATGCATCAATGCAACCCTGGTGAGTTACTCGCCAGGGCTGCATTAATGCATCATGTCAACCAAGAGCATGGTGCATCAACGCATCGTGCCGTCCTTAAATGGTTAACTAGATGTAGTATTATGATAGTTACCTGAGTACTTGTTGCCGTGTCTGCGGGCGTGTAGTTGTGTGACCACGATGTAGAGGAGAGCTAGTAGTGTGACGGCGGCCAGAGCCCCGATCAGGCCGTAACACAGCTCCCGCCACTGTTCTACACTCCGCTGTACGGTGGGACCTGCAACAAGATATCAACAACATAAAGTAAACTGGGAAATAGGAAGGTAATACATGTAGTCGCAAACCCCATGAGCTTTTCCAATGCATAGATAGGTACGTGTTTTTCATATTACTTCTCATTCAACTATAAAACGGGACAGTCCAAGCTAACAAAAATACGTTATTTACATCAAAATACCCTTTTAAAGATATATAACGTGATAAGGAGCCATGGAAAACTTTATATTACGTCGTATAACGTTTATTGTTTACTGGGGTGTCTATACATGTATGTGTAAACCTCCATCAGAAGGAAAAGGTAGCCAGTTTCTGAAGTGGTTCTCACTCAATTATTTTGAGATGAATTGACCTGAAATACGATGCAATGTGGTAAATATTGTTTCCGGAAAGGAAAAGCTATTAAAAGGTTGAATGTTTAATTATATTCTTCTGTCATGATTTACACAGAAACACAGGTTGAAGATGATAAACATCTATACTATCAACATCACGTGTTTCAGCACAAAGTGTCTCTGAGTGTCCATTTCTTTGTCTATTGCTCTGTACTTAGTGCCAATGACACACCTCTTACCCTGGAGATAAAAGACTCCCCATGCACCTATATCACACACAATAACTACTATTTTAGTACAGCTTCAGTCAGGCATACCCCCACCATTACACACCTACCCCAGCACCTAAAACCACATTATTGGACATTCACCGAGCCCTAAACGACATTTCTGTACCTGCAGTAACCTGCAGTCTACCCGCATCCAGCGTCTGTCCCCTTTACTTCCGGCCAATTTGCCCCAAGTCGGTGGCGTGAAGCGTATACTTATGTGTTACCTTTTTGTGTGTGGATTGGGCACGGGTGGCGATCCCCTGCCCTCCTCCTCACCCCTTAATGTTACCCTGGGAGGGTAAGTGGGTATGGGTGTTCTGTTGTGGGGGAGGGGGGGTACATGTTGGGAGGTGAGGGGTCGAGGTGAAGGTGAATGTGGCGGCCCTGATCACAGGAGCTGATTAGAAGGAATCAGACACCAGTGCCTCCTCCTCACCTGTCCACTCATACACTGCTATCTACCCAGCCTCACCTCACACTATGCCACTGGTACTATATGATCTTGTGATATTTAAGTGAAATGTGTGATACAATATTCCTGGGTTGTATTTGGTCTGTATTTCTACCTAGCCATTTTTGGTCAAATGACATGGTTGGTCCTGCATCCAGGGCCGATGTGGTGAATTGACACACTCAAATACTTCATATGTTGTCTAATGTAATCAACCCAGTAGGTGCGGCCAGAAATGCTATATTAGCTTCTTTCCCTCGGCATACACAAACCCAATGACTTTATTACTTGATGATATATCCTAAATTAAACACTAAGGGTGTGTCATTGAGTGGTGGATCCTCTACAACACACCCTGATACCCCCCCCCCCCCCCCCACATGCCCGGTGTATAAAGCCGCCTCTACAGACCGTGCAGGGGGCTGTAATTGCTACCAGCAGCAACACACAAGGCAGACGACAATTGGCGGAAATAACACCTCAGTCTGGCCGTCCAGGTATATCACAGAGCATCTCCACTCACTGTCACCCTGCCCGGCCCGGACACAATACCTGGGCTCTACCTGTGTTACACACCCTAGTGTCGGCGTGTATACTGAGAGATGGGGGGGGGGGCGGTCCTGGATGCCTTTGATGTCACGTGTATGTGTACAGGTAGTCTGGCGGATGTACAGAGAGTCTGGGGGATGGGCCGTCCTCAAGACTCCTATGTCAGGTAATGATGCCATACCAGGTACATAGCAGGGACCAGTCAGTTACCCAGTAAACAAAAAACGTTATACAACATTTTATAACGTTATTTAACGTTATATAACGTTTCTCTAAGGCTCCTCACTATGGCATAACGTTATATACAGTTTTAGAACGTTATTTTGACGTAAAATAACGTTTTTTTTGTTGGCTGGGTATAGGAGTTGTTTAGAGGAGCTGGTGTAACCTGGTGCATTTAGGCTTGACTATAGGAAGTGTGTGATAATATTCTATATACATCATAGAACATATTGAATGAACTCATGCACACTACATCATGGCAGTCACATGCAGCTTTGTAACTCCATCAGGTGACTTTTTCCAATTATGAAATAACTCCTCTACCCCCACCCCCATGTGGCACTAGATGGCTGGCCCCTTAATCTCTCCCACCTACAGACGTCTACTGTAGAGCCCTCTAACCCTGACCCTAACCTTGACCTATGGCCCTAAACTGCCCTGATCAAGAGGAGGGGAAGTTAACAATACAATTGAATGCTTATCAAGATCCCTTAATGCAAACTTTTATCAAACCATTTGTATCCTTGGACAAAGCTCCCCTCCCCCTACCCCCTTTATTCCCCCACTGGTGTGTGTGTGTGTGTGTGTGTCCATGTAGTGTGGCTGGGACGTTGGGTGGGCACCCCCCCCCCCTCCCCCATCACCACACACACACCTTTCATATACAAGTTCTGCTATGTGGTTATGAAAGGATCCTATAGGGTGGAGGCTAAATGGACATTTTACAGCTCCTGAATGTGGCTGACCAGAACCCCCTTGTGCTGCACTACACCCCTGGGAGTAACACAGATTGATGCCCACCATATAACAGCCTGCCTCCCCGCACTATTACCGATGCAGCTTTTCTATACACAGACCTATTCTCACCTACAAATCCGAATTTAATGAGTATGCCCCATTCCCAATACGTCCTATAAACCAGTCACCCCGAACACCCCAAACATGAATGTCCATGGTTATTTCTGCTGAGCTGCCAATCCCTGGTCAACAGAGGGCAGGATATATTACGATTCTAGTCCATATTGCTTCATTAATGTACGGAACTAACTTTAAAATAGAAAGTTCAGAGAGAGCAATAACTCATGCAAAAACAGGAAAATGGTATCTGTATACTCCTACCCCCTACTCTAATCAGATGGGCGCCCTGTAAGGGCCATACTATATCAATGGTATAACGGGTCAATTCCCTCGGTCAATGTTGCCGCTGATCCATTCATGGCATAAGAGAGACAACTGCATTTTCATTCAAATCAATATTAATTTTGATCACCTCAGATAGACGATCCCAGCCATTCATCACAGATATAATCCTCCATGTATACAGAGATATAGAGGGACTTCTCGCTAATGTATCAATGAGTTCTCTATGGATGAATGTACAGTACAAGCATCGTTTTCCCAATAGTGCACCTCCCTCTGATCATACTACTATACAGTGGGTGGGCGATAATGAGGTATATTCTGCGTGTCTCTGGGTGATATATGGGGCAGGGATGGAGTGGTCAGCGCCCCCTGGCGAGTGGCGTGTGGGAGGTGGGGGGCAGGGGAGGTCTAATGACAGGGCAGGCCGCTGGGTGGCAGCACCTGCTGCAGGTGTGAGGGGTCAGATAGAAAAGGACCTTTTCAGCAGATACCACAGTGGTTATTGGGTGTTGGGGGATCGGGTGGGGCCTTTCAGGGGACACCACAGTGGTTAGAATGGCTGCACGCCTCATGGACACTGTGTGAATGGACTGTAGCATGTACAGTGAGTTGTGAATGGGACTATAGTGGTGTGTGGGGACTGGGGTCAGGGCATGGGGATGAGGGAAGGTACAGTTTGCAGTTTGTATATTAATGGTTCTTTAATACTAAATATACCTGGAGATGGCGGTAGTGTTATCAAATAGGTTATAGGACAGAAATCCAATAACTCGAACCTAACGGGGTTGTGTATTTTGATAGTTATAAACTACATTCTCTATTCTGGGGAATGGGATTGTATCTGATTTAGAACCAGCAAGGGGAGACCTATTCTCTGGTCATTTAGTCCACCTAGCCTTCTTGATAAATTGGTCACATTTAGAAACCATTGAAATACAAATGGATAATCCATGATAAAACGGAATGACATCAGGATATCCAAGTGACTACAGCCTACTACAGGCATACCGTTGACATACCAATAGATACATTTATACCTTATATCAAGCACAGTAAATACATTTTAATAATACACCAATGTTTAGTAGCAGGGGGCGCCTCATTTTCCCAGCTTTGACCAGTGGTTAACATGACCTACAATGTGCTGACTCATCTCACATTACCTGCCTCCACTCTCTACCCTTTACCACCGATCATTTCAGACTGATCCCCCCTGTACTTAATGCATGAGGAGACCGAACGTAAATGCCTGCTTCCATTATAAGACACTGACAGAAGCAGGCCACATGTCCATAGATACATAGGGGTTGGGGCAGGAGTGGGGTGTGGAGAGAGGTATAGTCTACAGAACCAAGTGTCCGTGTAATTACAGGTGAAAGTAGTGGTCAGATGGTACATACAGATATAGGGATGGGTGATTACAGACCCCCCCCACCCCTCCCATCCTCAGCAGTGACTGAGCATCTGCACATGACACTTTACTTTAAGGAGAAAGGGAACAATGGCTTTTGAAACAGACAATGTATTACTAAGGGGTCACTAGTTCTGCCTTGCCAGCCTACTCATCTCAGTTGAACATGAAAAGGGCAACGCTTTGAACTGACTGGTCCTGGCCTAAGTAATGTTTATAATAGATTAGTATGTATCATGCACCATCTCCAGTAGATGGACTGAGAGATTGTCCAGGAAAAGTGTCAACAGTAGAAAGGCAGTACAGTAGAAAGGGTTTACAGAATAATGGCCACATCAAAAAGCACTAGAACCTACAAGACTCACAACAGCCACCAACAACCTTAATAACAACAGGAATGTCAGAGCAACAACAGCAATACCTTTACACCAACAGCAACAGGACAACAGCATCAATAAAACAAGCAACAACAGAACCAATAACAGCAACAACAACAGTAAAACGAATGATACAGAAGCTACAACAATGAGCACAACATCAGATATAAAATAGCAACAAAGGCAATGGTAGCATTGAACAAAACAACCATCAGCACAACACCAACACATTTTGCAGCAGCAGCGGCAGTCAGGTGGTGGGGCTGTTTTCTACCAGAATGGCTGTGTTTAGGGCTGCTGGTCAGTTGGCCGGCTGCTGGAGCTGGCAGGTGTTATTATCGTTATTATCACGTTAGGCACATGCTGCGGCCCAGCCCCCTGCCATATGGCCTGCTGACCAGCCGCACTGGTCAGCCCACTGGTCAGCCTGGGGTTAGCCTCTCGGGTCACGCCACCCTCCTCCTCATCCTCCCCTTCCCTCCCTAGGGCCAAATGTTCTATACGGTTTACTTCCTCAAATTTCTTATTCATTTCTTTTTTCTCAGTATATCAAGCGTCGACTCATGTATCACAGCTAAACATCCTGGTCGCTCATTGTGTAAAAAAAAATATACAGCAGTCCAACATTATAGCACTCCAATGCACTATATGGATATATATCTAAAACTGGACATCGACATCCATGTAACAGAAAGCTATATTTATTAGAAGTAGAAATCCATGAATATCTATATGAAGGAGAACACCATGTTCATGCCTATATGTCTGTGTGTATGTTCATTTCGAAATTCAAGATTGCAACCATTGATTGAATGCCACCATGCTTTCAATGTAATCTCGAATTGCAGTTGCAGTAGTTTGATACTAATAAAAAAAAATCTATTCTATTTTTCTTTCATGAACAGTTGGCATCCCATAGATTCAAGATGGCTATCACTTATTGAATGTCCCGATGCTTGAAATGCAATCTTGACTTGTAGTTGCATTAATTTGATACTATCAAAAAAACAAATCCTATTAGATTTTTCCTTCATTCAACCCATTCAAGATGGCTACCATTTACTAAATGCCACAATGCTTTCAGTGCAATGAAGAATTGTAGTTGCATTAATTTGATATCTATATAAGAACATTTCTATTTGATACCTTTTTCAAACACAGTTGGCACCCCATAGGTTTAGGATGGCCACCATTCATTGAATGCCACAATGCTTTAAATGCAATCTTGAAATGTAGTTTCATTAATTTTAAACTGTTAAAAACATCCAATTTAGTTGTTTTTTTCATGAAGAGTTGGCACCCCATAGGTTCAAGATGGCCACCAATCATTGAATGCCATAATGCTTAAATGCAATCTTGAGTTGCTGTTGCATTAATTTGATTCTTTAAAAAAAACTTTCTTTTTTTTCTTTCATGAACAGTTGGCACCCCATACATTCAAGGTGACTACCAGTCATTGCATGCCACAATGCTTTAAGTGCAATCACAAATTGTAGTTGCATTAATCTGATACTAATAAAAAAAATAATTCTATTCTTTTTTTTATTTATGAACAGTTGGCACCCCATATATTTAAGATGACTACCATTCATTGAATGCCCCGATGCTTGAAATGCAATCTCGAATTGTAGTTGCATCAATTTAATGCTAATAAAAAACAAATTCTTATCAATTTTTCTTTCATGAATATTTGGCACCCCATAAGGTGGCCACCATTCATATTAATGCAAATAGAATGCTTTAAGTGCTATCACGACTTGTAGTTGCATTAATCTGATACTAAAAAAAAAAAAAATCTATTTGAATTTTCTTTCATGAACAGTTGGCACCCCATAAATTAAAAATGCACCCAGCACCCAGGTCAACAGCTATATACAGACACGTGTACCTCCCCTGCCTGTTCTCCTTCAATGCACAGTGAAGAGGGTGGGAGGGGGTGACCATCAACAGTGCATAAACACTTTGATTGGATGACAATGCAGTTTTTATATTACAACCTAAATTTGTGCAACGAAAATCATCAAGAAATACTAAGTATTTTTTCCAAAGAATAGCTTTTCTAGAATGGCTCGGTATTCAGGAATCCTACTGCGAATAAAAAAATGTCAAATTCTAATTCTAAATACCTGAAAATTGAGAAATGCTGACGTTCACGGGTTATGTAGGAAATGTACTAAAAACAGCAAAAAAGGGCAACAAAACCCTAATTTTCTCAAAAACTGTTCAGTAGGATTTTTTCTAACTGAGGTTCCACTGTTTTCTACCCTCATATTACACATTGGCATAGAGAATATATTGACACCTAGTCAGGATTTTGCGCTAGGAGCAATCTGTGAGGCGAAAAACAGCCAAAATGAGCCACTGGTCTGAAGTATAAAACTGGGCATCGATCACTATAGAGCTACAAAGAGACAGAGAATCGATGTCCAGTAATAACTCCTATTACCCTAGATCATTGCTCATGTATCCTGAAACAAGTTTATCTAAAATGTATAATATTGCCCTTCAGGCTTGGTGTGTGTGTGGTTGAACTGACCACGCCCCCCTCCCTATAGGATAGAAAGTGGCCATAGAGTTTGAGGTCAGTTGACGCTGATAGGATCAGTGATAGGGACCTATTGTCATGGAGGACTGGGGGTCCTATGGCCGACTTATCTCCACTCCTGGTCTCAATGCCTATGGGGCCATCAACATTAGCAGTCTACAGTAACTGCTGGGACCCTTTCCTCAATGTAATCCATCGTGCATAAAATGTAGTGCAAAATGCCCTTTGTCATCATGATACATCAATTACATGAATGCATCTCTGACAAGTACGTTACTATTGCAAGTCACAATGGGGTTGATAACCATTTCCCAACATAGTGAGATATAAATTCCTGATCCATGCAAGCATCAACACACATCGGCCTAGGCCTATTATGGCTATACATGTGCCGATTCTCACCCCCCCCCCCCCATCCCTCCCAGTTAGCTAGTCCCCCTCACCCCCATACCAATAAAGAAAAAATAACATTTCAAACTGTTGCTATCACCGAGGTGTAGAAGCTGGCGGGGTACATGTGTACTTACTACTGACATAAGTGTATGAGAGATGCCAGACTGTCCTGAAAGCAGCAGTAAAGTTCACCCCACCCTCCTCCAGTACCTACCATTCTGCTACTTCACCCTCCTCAGCCCTCTAAGGACCGCAGAGTGATTTAATATGGTATGCCCATTGTCATCATGATGCATGAATGCAGATGAAGCCCTGGTAAGCTGCATGCATACAGCTGCATGCATACAGCATGGCCACCCTTCCAGAGTGTATCGACCAAATAGGATCGGTATGATGCTTGGATACAGCACCGACGATTTCCTCACCAGGGGTGCATCTCTACATTATGACGCTAAAGGGCAAGCTACATCAAATCACTGGGCGGCCCTTAAAGGATTAAAATAAGACAAAATCCAAGCTGCAGTCAGAACAGTGTTTTATTGCCACTCTAATCTGCTACACATAAATCCCACAACGCCCCCTACTTTTCCAACCATCAGCTCAAGCAACACATGCATGCGGGCATGCATGTGTAGGGGCTAGGGTTATACGGGTATGTTATATGACGAGTGCTGTTGGATGCTGTGTTGCGAGCTCAGTCCGAACCCTTCAGTCCGACGGTAGGTGGCAGCACCTACCCCGGGCTTGGGGTATGGACAGAGGTCGCTATAGGCTTCCGGTCTGCGTGTGCGCGCGCAGGCTGGCTGCCTATATATACCCAGCATCTGACGGTACTCGTCGGTTACTCTGAGCCACGCTGGTGAGGAGACCCCGTGATCATTACGGCTGATTAGCCTACTGACCCGTTCCGAACTCTATAGGGAGTTCGCACACATAGATACTGCTTGTCTAGGTTTTCTGAATAAACCCGATTTGCAACCTGTAACACTTGATCCGAACTGTGTCGACTTTGTTCTTTAATTGATACTCTACCAATATCATAAAGAGACAAAGTATCGTTTATTACACATGTTACCCTGATGTTGGCCCCTAGCCCCTCCACCCTTAACCAGTCCTTTACCCCCGAGCCTTTACTCCTTATACACAAGTATATTCCTGGATAGAAATAACTAAGTTGTAGTTAATAATTTAGTGCTTCAATTATAATGTAGGCTACTGCTTTCTTCTTGTGCAATTCCAGAGTCAGAAGAAGGGAGAAGAAGGGCTCTATGTCGGTTGTTTCTTTGTGTTTTTTGGAGGGGGGGGGGGTACAGAGGTGGTACTTCTCACAAACTATACCCAGACTATACAACCCCCCCCATGTCCCACCGTTGTAGACACCCCCCCCCCCCACCATGTAGACCCGTTCCCAGCCTCCCCTGTCTCCTCCAGGGTCCTGTCTGCTACACACACCTGGGTTACATCACGCATGCGCACAGTGCCCTACCAGGGTGCCGTCTACCCTGCAGTCAGTTCCCGCCCTGTCAGCATGGGGCCGCCATCGTGTGGCATTAATACTGTAATAAAGTATAGTAACACCTAACACACACCCCTGGGTGTCGTATCATTTACACCTGTCTGAGGGTAAGGGTCTGAGCTATCATCCACAGGTAAAATGTGGAAACTGATTTCTCTAGCACTAGGCCCCCTGAACAGAGAAATTCACTGTATACATGTGCCCCCATCCCTGATTTCTTAAAAGCCTGGTCTACCCCTGGAGCTGCTGCACCCAGTAGACCAGCAGTCAGGTGTAGATACAGTTCCTCCAGGGGGCTCAGTGCACCTCCATGGGGTACAGCATGGAGCTGTGCACAGGTTCAGGCTGCTGCCACCAGGGGTGCCACCTGTAACGTCACACGACCTGTGTCACATGACCAGGTAGGGGGCGCTAGGTGTGTGGGAACCCAGGTCCTAGGACAAAGGGCAATGGGGGTCTGAACAGACACAAACTAACGGAAAAGTCTAATATCCTAGGGAATGAGACTCAAAGACCATTTACGAGACTAGGGCTATGAGACCCAGAGGAAATGGAAAGTGGGGGTGGACTGGGTTACAAGACCACTCGAACGGGAATACGGGAATGGATCTTTAAGACCCAAAGGGAATGCTAATCACAGTCCAATGTTATATTGTGAACATCCAGATCGTTTTATTAGATTTCTTCTTCTTTAAAGAGCGGTAACAATTTCAGTTTGTATACTAGTACAGGCCGGGAGTACAGGCTGTTATCAGTGGGAGAACCTTCCCACCATGAGAGACATGAGAGGCCCACCTACCAGAGCAGGCATGGTGGTGGTGTCAGGGGGTACAGGGACACAGGACAGCCTAATACAACATGACAGGTCATTTTGCGGGTGTGACCTCCAGTGTCCCCAAGTCATGATCCCCTCCCTCCCCAGTGGGTACAGGGCTGGGTTGATGTCTCCAGGGTGTGAGTGTACCCTCCCCAGGGTTCAGTGCTCTCCTCCAGGGTATGATACACGACCACACCACCAGGGGGCTTCATGCATGGCCGGTCAGGGCGGTGTTGTACATAGAGAGCAGCTCAGGCGTTACTAGTTATGTGTATACCCCACAGACGTCAGTTATGTCGGCGTTATGTACCCTATAGAGTCAGCCAGGTGCTCACCCCAGTTGGGGGTTGGGGGTTGGGGGTCATGTCATGAAGTAACTAAAATGTTATAAATATTGTACTGCATGCCCGGGACTGCATGCCATATCCATGTAAACTGCACCAGTCTACTTACCCCATGGCATACCATGCTTTGTTAAAAGAGGCGTAGCCGGAGAAGCTATTATTTAGCAGCAAATACTTTTTTATAAGTAGTAATACAGACATTGCCCTGGTATAATTGGGATTTGGTTAGTAGCATTACCAGGGACGAGCACTGAAGCAGTAGAGGGCATCAAATTACACTTAATTGCTAGAAGAATGCTTCCCCGAATCTGAAGTTATAAAAGACTCGTAATCTTTCCCTTTGGGTACTTGATAGTCTGACACAAAGACTGGGGGTGGATAAAGTGTCACTGGACTTGGATATTGCCCGGGGCAGAGCCTTCTATCACCCATGCACTGTAAAGGGTGCTGAGGTCACTTGACTCCCGTGTGGGCCACTGCAGGGTTGGACTTTATGGAATTCTAGGAACTCCCATAGACATGCAGTCCCCTCCCCACCCCGGACCACATGGGTGTGGCAGGTTGACTTCAGCACCATACTGGTAGTTTGCTTACTGTGCCTCGTCTCTATTCTATCAAGTATGAAAATACAGCTGAATCATGAATGATTGTGTCAAAGTAATGTCCCAGCAGGGGCCAAGATGGTGGCCATCAGGGGACAAGATGGCGGCCTACGGTACAGCAATAAAGTGTCAGGCCTAAAAAAAAGTGTTGTGCTCCGATAATATGGCCAAAAATAAACAGGGTCGGTACTGTGAGGTCGGATCTCTTATCATTTTTACATTTTATTTAGTAATTATTTTTTGGTGGTAAAAACGCCAAAAATGTCATAAATCTTTCTGAAAATTAAAACAAGAATTACAGGGTCGGTTAGGATACCGGAACACAACTTTCTCTTTCTTTTGCCTAGTGTCCCGTTGGCAGGTGTTGGCTGCGGCCGGTGGCCCCCTGACCCCTCCCCCCCCCCTACACGTGGCTGCAGCCTTATAGAGTGACCCTCGTGTTGTGGTCAGTGGCTGGAGCAGGCACCGGGCGGCCACATCACACACTGGAGGAGCTTTCATCTGATGGCGTCGTCCATCAAGGGGCCTGCCTCATTGGACACAGCTTTATTGGTGCTAGGGTGGGCCACCCCATGCACCGTATTAATTATAACAGATCCACTCAACCCTGCGGTACTATGTCCAATCGTGCATGTGTTAATCTTATTGTTACAGTATGGGAATTCACTCTGCAGACCCCCCCCCCCCCGAATATCAATGTCTCATACCCTACCAGCCACATATCCCCTAGCCCCTCGTTCCCTATACAATACAAAGCTACAACAGCTGTGAACACAATGCACACATTTCATCTCAGTGCTGAATTGGCATTGCTGTTCTCAGCAGCACTGAGCAACAGTGAACTGGTGAAAAGCACCGGTTAACAATGTGTAGCAATTTAGCTCAGTATATTCAGCCTTACAGATTTTGGATTCTCCTGAGCTAGGTCACGATGGTCCACGGGAAGCCTGAGGTCAACGATTTACCACAGGGTATGCTACTATTTCCTAATATACTTCCCCTCATTTCCTCACATCTCTTTTCTATACTCTTTTTAACCTTTCTTTCATTGGGTTGATATCTGTATCTGTCAGAATTGACAAATATGTGCCCAGATCCATCACGTCTTGTGGTGTCCTTCCGGTGACTCTGTGGTCGGCGGACGCCCGGGGGGGGGGGGGGGGGGTGTAGGGTAAGGGGGGGCAGGCCTGTGGTTATTCACAATTTACAATATTCACAGACTTGGTGAGAAGTTGGACCACGACCAGACATGGATACAGACAGCGTGAGGTCAGCTTCCTACGGCCTACCCTTACGTCAGCATCGTCAATAAAATGGGGGGGGGGATTTAATATGCATACATTATAGCCAGTGGACTGTAGCAAGGTATAAAGTAGACCTACATGTTTAACTGTCTAGGCCTATGTTCAGTGCCATATTCAGTGGTAACATAATCATTTTAATACGAACTAACACTAAAAGGCGAGTTGGCCAGCTGTAAAATACCGTAATCGTGAGCTTTTTTTTGGCACTGCAAGAAAGTGTACCACGCGACACCATTCTTTCAATTCTTACCTTAAATATAATGTTGCAAAAGAAAGTTTGAAATTGCCTCGCCATGTCGCTCTCTCACTTTACTGTACAGGGTGCACTCTACTCATAACACAAGTACATTTGGCAAAGATATAGAGACACGTGGACACTATTTATGATAACATTTATCATATGATTGATATCAATGTTTTGAGAATGCAATGGGAGTGCAGCAAAAAAGAATCCACATATTATAATGCCTCAAGAGGTATATAGTGCAAGATAGATAAAGCAATGCAGTACGTGGAGAGATAAAAGTGCACTTGTGCTGCTATACACCAGAAGTTAGTATAGCAATGCTGACATTTCAGACCTGCTCGTACGTCTATAGGGCAGGGTATATAAAAAGAGGTTCTGGCCAGGTATATAAGGGTGAACAGGGCATTATAAATAAACAGCCTCCTCCAGAAATAGACACGACTAAAGTTATTGGCTCCCAGGAATAGTTCATGGACTGGCAGGAGAATGTATAGCACTGTAATGGATCACCATTGCAGGCTTCCATCTTGTCCCTATATAAGACATCAGAAACTTGTTTCCGCTAAAACAGGGAGAGCGTAAGGGAAGCAGCCTCCGAATCTATACCAAGTTGCAGGTAGATACTAATCACAGGAACCAGGAAAAAGAACTCTGGCTACAAGTTGGTTCCCGCCGCTGCCATCATGGTCCCACAGCCGTCCCGCTACACCCCTATACAAAGTGGAGCAGCTCCAAGCAAATTCTGCTCACAACAAAAACTCGGATAGAGCAGCTCCGCCTCAAAGGTTATCCTGGAGGTGGAGGTAATAGGTTACACTCTACAAGAGGTGAGGACTCCCCGCCCACAGCCCTCCACAGACGGCCAACACAACAGCCACATTCCACACATTCTAATCAGATTCCACCCAGGGAAAACACCATTCTATCCTTTCTTCCCCATGTGAAGCTTTAGGGTGGGATTTTACAGGGAATGCGGTGCGGTATCTGTGGTGTTGGCACGCAGGTGTACAGGGAGCTGCTCGGGGGCTGCTCCTCTCTCTCCTCCTACCTGCTCAACCAGCGGAACAGGGGCCTGGCACGGGGCTCTGGGACATGATGATAAAGTGGTATTGACATTGGTATGTGTGTGGGAAGCTTGTCTTATGGAATGGGCAGAGTATATATAGATTGAAAATCACCTTCAAGTAATTGACATTGGGCCTTCCTGTATGACCTTAGTCCCCCTTGTTACATGAGCCTGACCTGAAGGCCTCTTCAAATCGCAACTAGATCGTGAATGAGCAGAACCAGGAGTATTTTAGGTCCATTTTAAAGGCGCAGATCTCGGTACCCCTCCAGCAGGAGTCGGAGTGGAGCCGGGACAGGTACTCAGCTCTATATATAGGGGCGCTGGGCCTTTAAGACCTACCCATGTCGCGCTGTCGATTTTGAGCAATGCCCATATTCCATGTCACTATCTCTTATATTCGTCATGTCGCATGTCATTAAGGCTCAAAATGCCTGTGTCGCCCGATGTCGATTTTAGGAGTTGACCCCCATTCAGGTAGCTGCACCGGTGCCAGGTGAGAGGCCCTTAGACAGGTATTCAGGTAGCTGCACCAGTGCCAGGTGAGATGACCTTAGACAGGTATTCAGGTAGCTGCACCGGTGCCAGGTGAGAGGCCCTTAGACAGGTATTCAGGTAGCTGCACCAGTGTTGGGTGAGAGGCCCTCAGACGGGTATTCAGGTAGCTGCACCAGTGTCGGGTGAGAGGCCCTCAGACGGGTATTCAGGTAGCTGCACCAGTGCCAGGTGAGAGGCCCTTAGACAGGTATTCAGGTAGCTGCACCAGTGCCAGGTGAGAGGCCCTTAGACAGGTATTCAGGTAGCTGCACCAGTGCCTAGTGAGAGGCCCTTAGACAGGTATTCAGGTAGCTGCACCAGTGTCGGGTGAGAGGCCCTCAGACGGGTATTCAGGTAGCTGCACCAGTGTCGGGTGAGAGGCCCTCAGACGGGTATTCAGGTAGCTGCACCAGTGCCAGGTGAGAGGCCCTTAGACAGGTATTCAGGTAGCTGCACCAGTGCCAGGTGAGAGGCCCTTAGACAGGTATTCAGGTAGCTGCACCAGTGCCAGGTGAGAGGCCCCTAGACTGGTATTCAGGAAGCTGCACCAGTGTCGGGTGAGAGGCCCTTAGACAGGTATTCAAGTCCTAGAAGCCTATTTAGGTACCTGTGCCAGTCCCAGAAGCCTATATTCAGGTATCTGTACCCATCCAGGTGAGAAAGGCCCTTAGACGCCTATTGAGCTAGGTGCACCTGGAGTGGTGCCCAGGTACATAAAGCTGCCTCCTCCAGTAGCTGCCATACCAGAGATACCAGGCTAACTCCCACCAAGCCTGGCCTCACCTCTCACCTCCCCAGGTATCATCATGATGCCGCCACCCCTCACCACTCACTGCCCCGAGCTACTCACACTAACTCAGCCTGCTCCAACAAGTTGCTCACCTGACCCCTGCTATATACCACCGTGCTCCCAGTTTCAGGCTGACAGAAAAAGGTGTGTGTTTACACATGGGAAGAAACCCCACGAGGTACTTGAGGTGGTTGTTGTTGTGGGGGGGGGGGGGGGGGTATTCTCTCATCCCTCATCGGTCACTTGGATCTTCATGCCTAAATTAGTTATGAAAGATAATATATTGTTTTAGGGTCGCCCTTACTGTACTACCTAGAACGAAACACTTGGATGTCTAATGTCTTAATGTTAAGTCCAGTGATGTGTGGTACACACCTCCATGCACATCCAACCACTGTAGGCAACCCATTTCCTAAATGCTCGTCGTCCCAGCATTAGCCAAGGATACACCCAACCTCAGGTTTTGGAGTTGTTGTTTCTTCATTGCCCTGGACAGAATCCAAAGTATTCAACATATAGACCTAAGGAGTCTAAAGTTACCGTCGCATTCCATTCGCCCTGCAGCTGTTATCTCAAATGTATCTGTATATTTAAAGAGGCTCAATGCTACATCAGTCTCCATGTCTCAGACAGTGTTGACCTTTCCTCAAGGGGGATCCCTTAGATGTATCCTATCAATGCTAAAATAAACCTTATTTTTTATACAGGTGCTAGACATGCTTCTGAGGAATTTCCATGGCATATTGACAGTGAAATGTATATAGCTTAGGAGGCCACCCCCCCCTCCCTAAGTCTGAACATGAGGCAGCTAGTGAAAAGTGTGGGGTGGGATTTGAAAGACAGGCAGGCAGGTAGCAGACATGCAGACAGGAAGGAAGGGAGAGGGAACAGTCAGGGGAAGGGAGATGGACTGAAGGAATAGAAGAGAAGTTGGGGAGAGAGAGAGGGAGGGTGGGAGGGTGGATGGGTGGGCAAGCCTCAGGGGTAGGCAAGGTCTAAGCTAAAGCAAACTGGCTGCCTCCAGGTGCATTGACCCATAGACATAGCATTGGGAGGGCGTCCTCCCCTGCAACGTCCCAGCAGCAGCATATATATATGATATATCCTACAGGAAGGTGGGGAGGAGGGGAGGTGTTGGTCGTGTACAAGAGGGAGCCCCAACCAGCCCCACAGGGGTCAGGGTGGGTGGGCCAGGGGCAACTGTTCTCTAAACAAACCATGAAACTGGCACTAGTAAAAATTATGCAGCCTGGGGCGTTTTTTGTGGGTTTTGATGCACTTTATGAGAGCATTCCCCTAGCTAGGGTCGTCCTGTGTGGTGGTGGAGGTGGTAGGTAGGTGAGGTGGGGTGGGGAAAGGAGGGAGTGGGGCCTGAGACTCTATGAAGTGTAAACTGTATTCCTCTAACGCCACACCCTCTATGCCTTATCGCTACCTCGGCTACAGATAATGCCGTCTCTTCTCTTCATGTGGCAATTACCTGTTGTCATTTTTGTTCATTTAACATTTGGAAATATTGGATATGTGGGGAAATTGAAAAAAAAAGATGAACCCTGAGTAGGTGTACCATATTAAATAACTACACTTAACAAATACCTTTAGACAACACTAGAAACCATATTGGGTATTTGTTGAATAAATGTCATGACTGATCATGTCAATCTACTACACAATAATAAAAAGGTTAGTGAGAGTAATCTGCTATCCATGGCATAGTATGCAGCATGAGGCTACACCCCGGCCCCCGCACTCCCAAACATATACAGACACCATCCTCGTTATGGGTTTTGAAATACACCCCCTTTTTGCGGATTTTGGAGTGAAAAATGTACCCTTTTTATGGTAAAATCGCGGATTTTAGGAGCCCAAAAAGTACCCCTTTTTTGGTAAAATGCTGACACCATTGAAAAGCACACCCTTTTCATGAGAAATATTTGGCTGTCCTATCTCCCTCCTCGTGACAAGACCCCCTTTCAGCAGAGTCAGTGTTAAATACACCCCTTTTCCAAGAAGTCAGTGTCAAATACACCCCTTTTTCAAGGGGTCAGTGTCAAATACATCCCTTTTCCAAGGAGTCGTGTCAAATACACCCCCTTTTCCAAGGAGTCAGTGTCAAATACACCCCCTTTTCGCTTTTTTTTTTGCCATTTTCATGTCCGTGCTGAGTCAGTGAAAACCACCCCTTTTCCGTGTTTTCCGTAACATGGATGGTGTCAAAACGGACAAGGGAGTGCGGGGGCCGGGGGCTACACCCACACCCCCTCCTGTGAAGTGAGGAGATATTAAAGAAGTGCACGACCAGGTGAATGGTGGGTGTGGACAGGGTAGTCCTGCATCAGCTGCTCTACACACCAACCTGTACCTTTTTAATGGTAAGTGTCATGCTCATCAATATACACACACATGGTATTTACTATATTATGAACTGACATGAACCATATCTATCACAAACTGTCCCCCACTTTAGAAGGAGGCTACAGTCGGCAAGTATTAGTTCTATTGCAGCTCAACTCATTTACAATAAAATCGAGCATGCAGATACATGTACACGTTTATACCTACCAAATATGGCACGGCTTGCTACTTCTTCAGACCGTGGGAAATACAAAGTCAGACTTAACACCCATATTACGCCCACTCACTCACTCCAACCAACCTATCCAGTTACTACCCTCTGAGATAAGCACAATCTCATTATTACACTTATTAGGCTTTAACACTAATCTGCGGAAGCTGCTGATATGCTGATGTCAGCACCATCTAAGACCCTGTGCCCCGTCAGCAGGCAGTGTCCTGGTGTGCGGCACATGTGGGGCAGATAAGGCTTATCACACGGCATATGGGTAGGGTGCCGTTATGTGGGCAGGCATGCAGGCTGATATCATCATCATTGTAATCTCCTCCATCATGATAAAGTCCCTCAGACAGCTCTAAGGTGGTTATCATGAGTAAAACATTATGGGTTATAACCCCCTGACTACTCCTCATCGGTGTAGGGTTTCTGTTTAATCTATGCAAAATAAAAAACAAATATAGATGTATCGATTTCTAATTGATATATTGATATGAGCTAGGACTACATCAAAGGAGACAAGGGAGAAGGACGGAGGGGGTATAAAGTATAGTGGCTACTGCGGGTCCATGTCATGCGATCAGAGGTTAGAGTTTACCTCTGGGAGTTTAATGCAGTACGAAATAGCGGGGTCTTTATCCGAACCCCATTATTTTTGTAAACATGTACAAAGCTACTTATATAGCCAGTATCATTGGTGCGTGCATCACAGTGTCATGTCTACCTGTAATTAACCCCTACAGGCTACACCCCTTGTGATAATAATTATCATATTTGGATGGCACCAACCCATTTGCCAAAATGGTTATTTGCTTCGCCACCTTCCCTTAGGATCATGATTATCTGTTGGTTACATTATCTAATTATATTAAAGAGGGCCCAGGTGTAGGGGCTAATGACTAATCATCTGGCAATGGTAATTGATGGATGTGGGTATTGGGGTCGACTCTAAGGGACGGTTATCACTCGGTGGCAGTGGTGGTGGTGCCCCGTGGAGATGAACTAGGAAAATGGCAGCAGGGACACTACTATACGTTTTCTCATTGAACATTGTGTTATTATTAGGAATATTGGATCCCACAAACCTTTTTTTAATTTAGTCAAATCGACATTTGAATTCATCAATAACCCCCACGTGAAATCCAGAAAACCCTTTATGGTAGGATGATCCTTGATCACATACTGACCACCCACCCACCCACCCACGGGAAAGGGTAGGATCTGGGGGGAGGGGGGGTGCAGATCTGGAGGGGGGATTGTGGGTGCACCATCAAAGCTCCATAGTTATGTCCAGAATGTCAGTAACTCCGCTAGGTACCGCCAGGTGGCCTCCACTTCCGGGGGTTTGGTTACCATGGAGACTGGTATACACATCCCCAACCTGAGACTAATGCCGCAACCTTCCGTTTTAAACGAGGCAGCTCAAAAATAGAGCCTCTAATCGCATGAGGCTCACTACAGCACATCTAACCAAGTATGTCAGATATGTCCCAGTCAACCTGAACACAGCCGCAGAAGTACTAACACTAGTTCTACTCCACCCGACCTTTCACTCCTTTCAGTTTCACCCCCAGCTATATCTACCTGGTTGCTACACATTTCTATTAGATACATCACATACTATTCAAGTCTGTGGATACATTTAATTGCCCAATAGAATAAGCTAACAGGGGGCTAAAACTCTCTAAACTATCAAGATATAAAAAGGCAACAGATGTATGTATACATTTTTAGTATAAATGCATCTCACTTTTGCCTCAATAATTATGATATCAAAGGCTGACGTCACCTTGTCATCTGCTTCTATACAGTGGCAAAGCCCACCACCATTGAGCAATCCCCCACACGTTTATATGAATGAAGATGGATGCATATTCATAGATAGTTGGTATCAGGAGGTGAGAGAGTCTGACATCAGCCTACAGTAGGTACAGGGGGTACAGGGACAGGCCCAGGCAGGCCGCACACACAGCACAACGCTACTCACCACTGTTTACCTCCCCCCCCCCCCCACAGATAAGCACCGTGTGTGAGGTGGGGTTGGGGGTGGGGGTATGAGATCAGCGCTACATGTGTGTTGTAGACATGTTACTTGTTATCGGTCTCCATGTCCTTATACTACACCGTCAGGGTGCACGAGTTACGTTATCTATTATATCTGGCCATCACATTCCTCCCCATGCATTGTCATGGTGACTGCATTTTACTTAAATATTACATTATTTGTTCCTATAAACGGTGACACCGTATACGTTTATTAGTAATCATGAATCAAACAGAAATACTAAAACTTGCTGAAATAGTGCTCTACAATTGGCCAAATCTTGAGAGGTGATAGCTTTTTTACTGTGGTTATGGTACGGTCTCAGCTCCCATAACCTCCATAACCCGTTACACTCAAGATAAGTCCAAGAGTCCTCCAGATTATAACACAATGCTGCAATACACACACATTAACCCTTTAAGGGCCGCATATTACTTTAATGTACTATTCCCTTTGACAACCATCTGGGAGTCAATCAATCTCATCAGGTCTGAATGCAGCATTTGGGGTAAAGCATTGGGGATAAAGCCCCGGGATAAAGGGCATATACTGCAGTACTTACTGCATTAAAGCACGTTGCAGTTTGCTATGCGGCCCTTAGAGGGTTAATTCTCAATGATATATCAGCCATGTCTAATACATCTCCAAACATGTTCTGTGCGCTTCTTCTCACAATAACTAACTTGTCACAACCCATCAGCATAGACTGCTGTGCTGTACACTGGACTGACAACACCTTGGCACCAGCTGAACGGCTTGTAATAATAATGGCACAATTAGGATCAGATACAGTGCTGACATGTATTATTTAATGATGTATACACCCAATGTCATGGCACCATCTACAATAGTTTGTCTCATTGAATAAACTGCATTATGATGTATGGTGGATGTGTATTTGTTTTATGATATCCGCCAGGAAGAGAGCACAAAAGATTGTTTTGGCAGATTTCTGAGTCATCCCTAGTTCCTTTATAAATGTCTTTGAATGGCTGTCATCTATGGTCGTTCTAAAGCATCATGTTACATAATATATAACCAGTAGTAGTTGCGTGCTTACAAAAGACTGTCAATAATAAATCAAAATTACATGATTTATTGCTCAATAATATTATCATTACAGTTTATTTGATGATAAAATTATGATAAACGATTAATTGATTTGTTATGAATCATAGGGACCTGAATAGGGTGGAATAACCCAACGTGTGTATTCTACTACGTACAAGTACACCCGGACGTAAATGGGATATGCAGGGCCTTTTATTCCAAAGTCTAGAATACTTCCCCAGACTAAAAGGACACGTTAAGTGTATGTCCATACTGGCATAAAGAGGGCGTTTTTCTGCATGCAAACTCCCTCTACCCTGGCGACCATTGACTTGCTATGTTGCCACCTTTTTCTGGTGGTTTAGATGAATTTCCTGAAGTCATAAATCTCCAAACCTAGACCTTTTCAATAGGGTGCATTATCTACTTCCGGAGATCCACTCTATGGGCTATTCTGGTGTCCTGTGACACTCCTGATACACGGTTCAGGTAAGTGCAATGCAGAAAACACAAAGTCTGGTGGGAATCTTGGGATCTCCAGGGCCGCCATTACATATGTGTACCTTGTATGTCGCTGGTAGACAGTGTATGGACCAGCATTATAGCTGTTCCCGGTGGTATATAGTATTGCCCAGTATATCGGTATATATGACATATATGCTGTAAGTCTAGCGTATGTCTCTCTGTGTGTAGGGGGGGGGTGTTATCTCTAAGTGAACAACGTGGGAACCTGTGGATCCTCCCCGCCTGGTGTGACAACAGCTGGTCTCCTCCAGCAGGTGACGTCTTCTCACGGTGCAGGGCACCCTCAAGTCTCACACACATATTAATGGGTATACCTTTTTGAGTGTGCTTAAACCCGCAGATCTTATTGCACGTCCAGTAACAGTCAGGGAACCTGAACTCTATATCTCCGTTCCCCTCCGCAATAGAGTTCAGGAAACCAGCACTTTGAGAGTGGAGGAATGGGTGCGCGCACGTGCTTCCCCGCACATTTTCGGTCATAATTATTTGGAATTTCTTTATTTTTTTAACTGCGTTGGATAGCCGGACATTTTCTCTTTAACCTAGAAAAGTTTCAGATTTTTCTAAGCCCTAAAAGTGTATCAAAAACGAAATTTAAAAGGCCACCCCCCCTTCCCCACCAGCCACGAGAGTGATGGCCACCTGCGCGCCCCCATTCCTCCACTCTCAGAGCGCTGGTTTCCTGAACTCTATTGCGGAGGGGAACGGAGATAATAGAGTTCAGGTTCCCTGAGCTAAGTGCAGTCGGGACAGGTACTCAGCCCTATATACAGGGACGCTGGACCTTTAAAGCACCTTGGCCTATAATAGTCTACACTGCATGTATCATGAATCCATAGCAGGGTGTTACTGGAATTGGGGTGGATCTCGCAGGTGTATATCTATAAGCGTGGATCCTTCTATGCATTCATATACATGGAGGAGGCATTTCTTTAGTTTTCAAAAAAAAAATCGAATTAGATCACTCTCTTTTAACTTTGGACAATTATATTCTGCACCTTTAGTCACGTGCTTGTATCTGATACACAGTTGTTAAGCAGTTAACCTCAGCTAGACGTTCTTAAGTGTAATAATAATGGCATTTGACATTGAGTATAAAAAAACAGGTGATACTATTTGGGATAACTAAAACTTCCTTTAGAACTCTGTCGGCGACTGCAGTCCGGATATAACTCATTGCACTAGATAAATGGTGAATTCCTCAAATACCAATAGTATGACAGGAGTATAATCAGAGTCGTATGATCGCACATATCTATATTGCAACTATTTATCTGGACAAAGTAATAATTTTGTTGTTTTCTTTTTAGAAAATATTTATGTGTATATCTAACAAACTGCGGTATTTAAATTACACCCTATATGACTGCTGGCGACGAAGTGGTGGCGATCGATTACCCACCACATTTGGCTGTAGAAGTAGTGATACATTTTACACACCATATACATGGCCATAAAAGCATCATTTATAATGCTTACAGACATAATAGCATCGTATCAGGACCTCAAACTTGACAAGGTGATGGATAATGAAGAGGTGCCACAGGGAGATGTACCTTGGTATTATCTCATCTTGTACACATCAAGTAGACGCAGGGGGCCAGGGTACCTGAAATTACATTAAAGGTGTCTGGAAGTACGCTGGTTTCCTGAGGTAACTACTCATGGAGACATGCTCAGGTGACCTCACAACCGGGAAACACAAATCTTAATTAAATTAAAGGCAAAATGCTTTACTGTCCCTTCAGTTACAATCAGAGCTGAGCAACCTAGGACTGACACGCTGGGCTTAATAAATAGAGCACTTAGAGCGGTTGTGGGTCTAATCATAACCACTTGCAGCTTTCGTTTTACTGTTACTTTAATACTGAGCCATTCTAGTACAACTTGACAAGGTATAAAAGGTCGAATCTGGACTAGAATGCCTAGAATACAGCAATTATGGGATGAAAGAAGTGAAGGAAAAAAACTGCTACCAAGGCATGTGCCTCTATATGGGTTAAAAATCGACACGGGCAACACGGCCCTTTTAAAAATCGACGGACACAGACTAATGCCCTGTTATGTCTTATATACATAAAATTCGACACAGTGACACGGCCCCTTTGCTAAAATTCGACACGGCGACACGGTCAATACTGTGGGGACCCATGTAGAGGCACAGGCATGTCTCCTCCGATTTTCGAGGTAGAGCAAGTTCTTTTATTTGCCTCGTACCATAGACTGAGAAGCCACACTGGTAATCCACACACATAACCTGGCATTTCCTATATCGGCAGTTCCCAAGGCAATGGTAATGTTTGACCACAGGTACCCAGTGTAGGTGAACAGGCGGCCTCCCTGCTGTGATCAGCCAGGTATGACTACTGTCAGCAATCCGCCATGACAACACTCCCACCCACCGTGACAACACCACCCGGGGGGGGGGGGTAAGAAAGGGGGCTGGTGAATAACAGTCAAGTGTGAAGCAATATAAGGCCGACCAGCGGGGTGAATTAGACAGGTCCAGTTAGGGAGGTCAGGGGGTGGAGTTGTGCCCCTAGGGTG